>OY744525.1:36132767-36192767 GCA_963556195.1 Sepiola atlantica
CATCTTAATCATAACAGACAAAATTCTGCAAAAATAATTATAAAATCATACATCTCAATCATAACAGACAAAATTCTGCAAAAAAATTATAAAATCATACATCTAAATCATAAACAAAATTCTGTAAAAATAATTATAAAATCATACATCTCAATCATAACAGACAACATTCTGCTAAAATAATTATAAAATCATACATCTCAATCATAACTAACAAAATTCTGCAAAAAAATTATAAAATCATACATCTCAATCATAACAGACAACATTCTGCAAAAATAATTATAAAATCATACATTTCAATGATAACGAACAAAATTCTGCAAAAAAATTATAAAATCATACATCTCAATCATAACAGACAACATTCTGCAAAAAAAATTATAAAATCATACATCTCAATGATAACGAACAAAATTCTGCAAAAAAATTATAAAATCATACATCTCAATCATAACAGACAACATTCTGCTAAAATAATTATAAAATCATACATCTCAATCATAACTAACAAAATTCTGCAAAAAAATTATAAAATCATACATCTCAATCATAACAGACAACATTCTGCAAAAATAATTATAAAATCATACATCTCAATCATAACGAACAAAATTCTGCAAAAAAATTATAAAATCATACATCTCAATCATAACAGACAACATTCTGCAAAAAAAATTATAAAATCATACATCTCAATGATAACGAACAAAATTCTGCAAAAAAATTATAAAATCATACATCTCAATCATAACAAACAAAATTCTGCAAAAAAATTATAAAATCATACATCTCAATCATAACTAACAAAATTCTGCAAAAAAATTATAAAATCATACATCTCAATCATAACAGACAACATTCTGCAAAAATAATTATAAAATCATACATCTCAATCATAACAAACAAAATTCTGCAAAAAAAATTATGAAATAATACATCTCAATCATAACAAAAAAATCAGTAAAAATAATTATAAAATCATACATCTCAATCATAACAAAAAACAATCAGTAAAGAAAATTATAAAATCATACATCTCGATCATAACAAACAAAATTCTTCAAAATAAAATTATAAAATCATACATCTCAATCATAACAAACAAAATTCTGCAAAAAAATTATAAAATAATACATCTCAATCATAACATAAAAAATCAGTAAAAATAATTATAAAATCATACATCTTAATCATAACAAAAAAATCAGTAAAACGAATTATAAAATAATACATCTCAATCATAACAAAAAAATCAGTAAAAATAATTATAAAATCATACATCTCAATCATAACAAAAAAAATTCTGTAAAAAAATTATAAAATCATACATATCAATCATAACAAACAAATTTCTGTAAAAATAATTATAAAATCATACATCTCAATCATAACAAAAAAAATTCTGTAAAAAAATTATAAAATCATACATCTCAATCATAACTAACAAAATTCTGTAAAAATAATTATAAAATCATACATCTCAATCATAACAAACAAAATTCTGTAAAAAAAATTATAAAATCATACATCTCAATCATAACTAACAAAATTCTGCAAAAATAATTATAAAATCATACATCTCAATCATAACAAAAAAAAATTCTGCAAAAAAAATTATAAAATCATACATATCAATCATAACAAACACAATCCTGCAAAAATAATTATAAAATCATACATCTCAATCATAACTAACAAAATTCTGCAAAAAAAATTATAAAATCATACATCTCAATCATAACAAACACAATCCTGCAAAAAAAATTATAAAATCATACATATCAATCATAACAAACACAATCCTGCAAAAATAATTATAAAATCATACATATCAATCATAACAAACAAAATTCTGTAAAAATAATTATAAAATCATACATCTCAATCATAACAGACAACATTCTGTAAAAATAATTATAAAATCATACATCTCAATCATAACAGACAACATTCTGTTAAAATAATTATAAAATCATACATCTCAATCATAACAGACAACATTCTGTAAAAATAATTATAAAATCATACATCTCAATCATAACAGACAACATTCTGTAAAAATAATTATAAAATCATACATCTCAATCATAACAGACAACATTCTGTAAAAAAATTATAAAATCATACATCTCAATCATAACAGACAACATTCTGTAAAAATAATTATAAAATCATACATCTCAATCATAACAGACAACATTCTGTAAAAAAATTATAAAATCATACATCTCAATCATAACAAACAAAATTCTGTAAAAATAATTATAAAATCATACATCTCAATCATAACAGACAACATTTTGTAAAAATAATTATAAAATCATACATCTCAATCATAACAGACAACATTTTGTAAAAATAATTATAAAATCATACATCTCAATCATAACAGACAACATTCTGTAAAAATAATTATAAAATCATACATCTCAATCATAACAGACAACATTTTGTAAAAATAATTATAAAATCATACATCTCAATCATAACAGACAACATTTTGTAAAAATAATTATAAAATCATACATCTCAATCATAACAGACAACATTCTGTAAAAATAATTATAAAATCATACATCTCAATCATAACAGACAACATTCTGTAAAAAAATTATAAAATCATACATCTCAATCATAACAAACAACATTCTGTAAAAATAATTATAAAATCATACATCTCAATCATAACAGACAACATTCTGTAAAAATAATTATAAAATCATACATCTCAATCATAACAGACAACATTCTGTAAAAATAATTATAAAATCATACATCTCAATCATAACGAACAAAATTCTGCAAAAATAATTATAAAATCATACATCTCAATCATAACAAACAAAATTCTGTAAAAATAATTATAAAATCATACATCTCAATCATAACAAACAAAATTCTGTAAAAATAATTATAAAATCATACATCTCAATCATAACAGACAACATTCTGCAAAAATAATTATAAAATCATACATCTCAATCATAGCAAACAAAATTCTGCAAAAATAATTATAAAATCATACATCTCAATCATAACAAACAAAATTCTGCAAAAATAATTATAAAATCATACATCTCAATCATAACAAACAAAATTCTGCAAAAAAAATTATAAAATCATACATCTCAATCATAACAAACAAAATTCTGTAAAAATAAGATATAGCAATTAAATTCGTCAAAGACATAACACAATTACATTAGTATGCAAATTAATTTCAAAACAAACTAAACAATGTGATAAAACAGTATTGAAATTCTAAAACTTATTAATTCATCGTTACTAGCGCAAAAAAAAAAGATTGTGGGAGTGAAACATATGATTAAACATATTATTCATTTATAGAAATTTACTATGGGTTTTACATTTGTTTGTCTATTTGCTTGATAATTAACTATAATCTATTTCAATTGATTAACTATATTCTACAACCACACAACCAACCATTTACCGTGGGTTATATATTTAAAGTTATCTATAAATTAGCTTAATATCTAATTTAGTTACAATATTCTTTATTTTATGGAAATCCCTCCAGACATGGCATGAAGCCACTGGATGTAAGGAGATACAAAGAATGAAAGATGATTATCGCAAAGACAGAAGATGCCTATTGGCCTTAGTCTTGAAAAGACCGAGGCTATAGGTAGGAGAAAAACAGTCAGCAGGAAGAGAGTTTCATGGTAAAAAGCTACTGGAATAGGAAACTGTATTACAATGAGGTATCAAAACAGTGAATTGATGGAGACCACTAGACCAACGAGCTGGAACAAAGGAAGCAGGGAATAGGTCAGACAATTTTGAAGAACACATGCCATAATAGTATTTATAGAAAAGACTGAGACTAGCAACATCACATCTGTGAAAGAGAGGTTCAGAGAAGGAGAATCAATCAAATAAGTAAAATATTTAAAGTAATATTAGTTGTATACTGAGAGAGGAAGGTTTTAATTGTCATATTACATCAGAAAGTAGGTTTATTAAGGTTTCCTTACACTACAACTAATTCCAAAGTTGGAAGAATTACAAGATTTATGTACAAAACTATGAAAAATTTAGGACTTAAAGTTGAGATCACAGCAGGAATTAAGATTACCAACTCTGTAAATCTTAGATTTAACCTCACTCATGGCTTCCATTCAGTCTTGAGAGACAATGGATACCCCTTGTAATGGTGGCTGCATGTGTAATTATGAAGCAAGGGTTGCATAATCCCAACCACACCTCTCTTGAATCGGTACTGTTTTATTCCAGTGGCAAGGAGAAGTCCAGGACGACTGAAATCAATCACAAGATAAGCAGAGAGCAAATACAGCACCTGGTATTCCCAAATGGTCACCCATTTAGTACTGACTAGGCTCAACGTTGCTTAACTTCAGTGATCTAACGAGAACCGGTGTGTCAACGTTATTATGCCGTATATATGACCTCATCCAGGTCATATGGAAGCACAGCATATCATATGACGACCACCTGTTTTGAAAGAACCCCAAACACGTGGCCACTAGAAAAACGTAGAAATAGAACATTTAATATTTCTATTTTTCATTATCGATTAGTTATGTGATAAGTAAATCCCGTCCTAATGTATTGATTTACTCCTCTCCAGGAGTTAGGCACAAGGCCAGTTTTTATTTTACTCCCACAAGTAAGATGTGACCCAAGGTCGGGTCGGGAAAGTGGGGTTTAAAAATTGCCTGGGCAGCCCCGTCGGCATTCCCCGGTAGGGGCGCCTCAGGCAGTAAGCAATAAACTTACTCCTCCCCAAAGAGGGGAGGCCTGGAAGGGTGGACCTCCTAGAACTGCACATGACAGACCCATAGATCGGCGTAAATCAAGCCCTGAAGACCAAGACAATACCAGTCTATGGGGTGCAGTATCCATCGGAACAGATACTACACTTTGATCTTGACCAAAGGCCAAGAATCAGCAGCTCTTATAGGAAGTGGTTAACAACTAGACAGACCGACATACCGACAGACAAACAAACAAATGCCAAATAAAACTTGGCTTCTTTGACGGAGATAAAAACAACAAATATTTAATATACAACAAATGAATGAATTATTAGGCATTTATATCATATGAGCAAATCTCTGCCTAATATGGCAGCAGTCGGGATGAAAGTAGTAGAGGAAAAACAGAATTTGAAAATATTTAAAAAGAAAAAAAAAAAAAAAAAAAGAAGAGAGAAATACTAATAAAAGTATGAAAGAAAAGAAAAGGAAATCTACTAAATCGATATATTTATTCAATTAGACGAAGCAAAATATAGACGACCCAAAGAGTCTTACACCTCAGTTAAAGCCGCAAGGAAAGTCGATTGCTATAAAAAAACGCAAAACAAAATGGCGGCTTCCATCTTTTTTTCTTCTCGGTGGAATTGGTTTGAGGAATAAAAGAGAAAAAAAGGAGCTGAGACTTTTTTTATGAGGGAGAGAACCTAACTAGGAATAATTGTGCATGATATGCAATGAAATAGGAACCATTAATATATATATATATATATATACATATATATATATATATGTACTAGTGTACACCTTCCATAAAAAATGACGTAAAAAAATTATCCTTTGTCAGTGTTCATATTAATCTATATATATAAATGTCAATATCTGTGTGTGTGTTCCTTATAGAAAGAAAGGTTAGAGAACTTACATAAAAACTAAAAGCGTATTCGCATGTAAAATTTTCCCACAAAGACAATAGAAATAGTCCCAAATCTTTAAGTGCACTTAATGAAGCTGGGGGGGGGGGGGGCAGAACCCTTCTTAAAATTTCGAATATATCTTATTTTTATAAAATTTAAATCATATCTACAACCTTCGTTAAAAATGACAGAAAACACTGCCAGTGTTTGCACTAATCTATATACATAAATGTTTATGTATGTGTGTGTGTGTGTGTTCCCTATAGAAAAAAAGGTTAGAGAATCTACATAAAAATCAAAAGCGTATTCATATGTAAAATTTACTGGGGAAGAGAATGTAAGTGGTCCAGAATTTCTAAAGTTACCCCTAAGGAAGCTATGGGGGTGGAAGCAGAACACCTCTTAAAACTTCAAATATATCCTATTTTGATGAAATTTAAATCATATCTATAAAATCTTCCTGGTAAAACAATAGAAGTGGTCCTAAATTTCTAAGTGTCCTCCTAAGGGCGCTTTGAGGGCCGAACCTCCCTTAAAACTTCAAATATATCCTATTTTAATGAAATTTAAATCATATGCATAAAATTCTCCAAGGAAGACAATGGAAATAATCCCGAATCTCTATATACTCCTCTGTGTGCCCCCCCTCCAAATGAGTTATGGAGACAGAACACCCTTAAAACTTCAAATACATTTATCCGATTTTTAATAAAATTTAAACCCTAATTATAATTCACTAGTTCAGAGAGTTTTCTAAAATATCAGTTTCTTCCAACAATATATAAAGTTAGGTATGTTTATATGTTTATATGTACAAGATTCACTCCTAAACTAATTAACCGATCATTATCAATTTTGGAACATAGACGCTAGGCGTAAATGTCCAAATGTAGGCTATATTTAGTTTAATTTACTTTTTGTGCAAAAAGCGTAAAAGCCCCTCCTAAAAAATTCAGATAACCTCCAATTTTAGTGAAATTTTAACAATGTGGTTGAGATTGCAATTAATAAATATTCTCCAAATTTCAGTTTCTTTGAAGTATTTTAAAGAATCTTTAAGAGGCATTATACGGACACAACCTCACATTTGAAAATTCAAATATATCAGATTTGCATTAAATTTGATCCATAGTCATTAGACACCAATTAAGCAAAATTCCCTACATTTTAATTTCTTCTTAAGACCCCTTAAGGTTTTCCCCAAATATGATCTGAGGGAAGGATCGGATTCTAATTCTACCTGATGAAATCTGTTTTAACAGCTGTAGATCGATAACATCGACATGCCAATGTCGCAGATTTTGCACATGTCACATGTCTGTATGAATCAAAATAATTATATACATAAAAGCTCTATTTGATATTGAGCACTTTTTATAAGCCCGGTTGAAATTCTTTGGATTCCTATCCTGTGGATGTTTACTTTACCGAGATTACTATATATATATATATATAATATATAATTAACTTGTTACAAATATCCAGGGGGTATGAATCCGAAGGAAGTTGAAACCGGGTTTATGAGGGTGCTCAATGAAAATTCAGAGCAAAATATATATTTTTTGATTTTATTCCATTAATTGCTGTAAAAGCAATTAATGGAATAAAATCAAAAAATATATATAATATATATATATATATATATATATATATATATATATATATATATATATATATATTAGTTGCAGTATTTGCTATATTTATAAGGAAAGAGTGCTAAATATCGTTTGCAAAAATATTTGTACTTTCTTACAGGGTGATCCAAATTAAATGCCACCCACCCATGGCAATAATTAATAAAATTCACAATTCTTTCTGTAATCCAATCATATTTGGTACAAATAAACTTCAGCCTATGCCTGAATTGTTCACCAAGTTTCAGTCATGAAGGCCAAGAAGTCTTTTTTTTTTTTTTTATTACTATTCAATGATAAGCACATCTGGATACAATGTGCAAAATTGTCAATAACTCTAACACACGCCCCTCTTTGCATTGAATGAGTGTCTCTGTTGCTCTGAGCATTCAAGTTTGTAAAATCCGACAAGATAAATTTATGTTAGATTTTGTTGATCAACTCAAATGATGTTTTAGTGCTTCGCGCTTGATATTTCGGATTCACTCTTCAAAAATGTGTTCTGATACGTTCAGCCACCTCATAATACAGGGTAACCCCCCCTTTCCTCAAAATGCCACCCATGGAATCATTAATAAAATTCACAATTCTTTGTGCAATTCAACCATATTTGGTACAAATAAACACCAGTCTGTGTCCGACTTGTCCATCAAGTTTCAGTCATGAATGTCCAACAGTTTTTGTTACATCGCTGTTCAATGATATGCACCAAATGTGCACCTCTGCGTTGCAAACACACTTGGATACGACTGATTTTGTCTGTGATGGTCTTGTTCGGTTCAGGAATAGTCTGGGGATTGTTTAGATAGACATTATCTTTAAGATAACCCCTAGATAAAACGCTGAGGAATTAAGGGCCGGTGAGTGTGAAGTCCATTCAGTATCACATCTTCTACTGATGAGAGGAGCACCAAAGTGTCCCAACATATCATTAAACATCAACTGTTGGACACTCATGACTGTAACTTGGTTTGGCTTGGTTTACTCAAGAACAGGAAAACAGAGCACCCCAAGGAAGTACCCCACCAGTGACACTACTCTCAGAAAAAATTACTGTTTACAAATATTACTCTTTGCAAACATTACTCTTTCAAAGGATTACTCCTTGGCATTGGTACTCTTTGTTTTCAACATGATTGAACCTCAGCCATCGCCTTCTAGTATCTATTTGGGGAGAAACTAAAAACGAGAAATAAGGTTTTGACTTTTTGAAGAATCAGATTGAATAATACGGTTGAGAATGAACTTACAGATACTAGGGCATTATATGACCAGCTGATTGATCAGATCGGGCCTCTCGGATCTCCCGTCTAGCTGAAGTAAAGGCTGAAGTGGAATAATGGCTCAGCCACCAGGATCTCGTCCTAAGGCATCACGGGTCGCCACCCATTCCTCTGCATGGGGTTGCAGTCGGTGAATTTGTGGCCCCGCTGACAGGGCGACTGAAACTTGGTGGGCAAGTCAGGCATAACTGAAGTTTATTCGTACCAGATATAGTCGAACTGCAGGAAAGATTGTGAATTTTATAAACGATACCATGAGTGACATTTTTTTATTGGGGAGGGGGGGGTCACCCTATAATTGATCAATGAATATTATATAAATTAGCATCATTATTGGAAGATTGCAATCCACAAATGATAATTTATTCGAATAACATTTTAAAAATCGAAATAAAAATAAATGAATGAAATAAAAGATTAATCAAAATATTGAAATATTTAAGTCTCCGTGATTCCTTTTCGGCAAAATGTTACCAATTTCCTCTCCAAAGAATTCCTCGCTTGAAGAACTGATAAATTTCTCAAAAGCTTTTTACAAATTTTTTCTTAATTAGACGAGCTCACGCCAGTAAGGAAATGATCTTCCATTAATTAATTATTAAAATTAACGACACCATTTGTTGGGTCAAGGTTAGAGGGGGAAAGCCTCAATCCTAATCAAGACTAAATGGTGACAGATCTAATGCATTAATTACACTGAAAAGACCTTGAGAAAATAAAAATATAATTAGCATGAAGAGTTATTTCCCTTTCGAAGCAGGGAATTTTTTTTAAAATTCTTTTTTCAATTGAGTGCAAATCTTAAAAAATATTACCATTCAGCAACATACGGACAATATTTGTTCGTCAGATTATCATTATTATCATATTCGATTTAACGTCCATTTTACATGTTGAGCGGCTTTAAGAAATTGACTTACAGAGTAACCTATCTCTGACCAGGTCTTTATTTATCCTTCTTTCTCTCAGGTCCATTTTTTTTATCATTTCCTCCCATGTTTTCCTTGGTCTTCCCCTGTGAACTGATGTGAACCCCACTCATGTCTGCACCGTGGGGATCGTGGTCAACCACACACACAGGTGTATGATATCCTGGTCGTGGCGCCATTATGTGAACCCCACTCGTGGGCACAGTCTTGCCAGACCGTGAACACACTTCAGCCGATCGTCGTAGTGGCAATAAAAAAATATGTAGATCGAAATTCCTCTCGGCTGGGATGGCGACAATGATGATGATGATGACGTCGCCGATCTTGTCGTCTCGTCCAACTCCCACGTTGAGACTGTTTATATCAGCGAGCGATCACTGGGCGAACAGCAATCGGTTGGCTCTGTGAGGGCGAAAGATTATTCAAAGCAGAACAAAAGGAAAAGAACAATGTTCGACAACTCGGTCGGGTTTTTTTGTATGGAAGAGTAATTATTAATAAAATAAAAGAATTGATTTTACACTGGATTAATGTCTATCGTATTCGTAAATGTCTTATAGCAAAAGGTTGTGTCTTCTCTAAGTTATCTCGTTAGTTCTCTGTGTGTGTGAATTTGTTCCACAAGTTGTCGTTTAAGTCACTACTCAGTTGGCCAAGGCGACGGTAGGGATCGTCCGATGTTCTATTTGTCGTCGCACGCCATCATCGGCATGCGCCGAGCGAATGTCCGACTCTGTTTCAATCCAACTCTCTGACTGACTGTGTACTTGTTCTCTACTTCGCCATGCACACCTTCATCGGCACGTATCAGACGAACGTCCAACACTGACTGGATCTCCTCTCGTTGAAGGGGTCTATCGTCGTACACCTCTTTCTCTGCCATATTTCTCTCTGCGTCTCTTCCTCTCTCAGGGGGGGGGGGGGGAGGAACGGGCGCTTCACTCCCCTGTCTCTAAAATAAATGGAATTTTCTTTCTGGCCCGGCGTTATCGCTAAAACAATTGCCTTTTCATTCTGCCATACAGCTGGTGACGATCTCTCACCGAGTTCGTGATTAATAATGACAGGCCTAACTGCTCATCCGCCAAATCAAAGCAGACCTCCAGAATCGCAAATCCAAAGCGTATCCTTACTCAAAACGATATCTCTTTGTTGATATTTATTAGAATTAACGCTAAGATTATGGATTTTTTTAATCTTTAACTTCCAATCTGGCAACTGTCTCTTTTTTCGGTGTTGACTACCAAACATGACTCCACAAGACAAACTGGCGCCTGTTTCCTGTCGTCTGAATAAGCTCGTTTCCACATCAAATATATACTGGTTTTATATCTCCACTTCGTCTCTACGCAGGGCCCAGCATCACCACCAAGATGCATACTAGTGCATAACCAGGGTACCCGATGCCCATGAGGCCTCGGATACTTTGTCACACTGAACCTGCTACCTCAAATGCTCTACATCTACTAACCCAAGAACTCTCATCCATTCTTTCAACTGTGCCATACTATCAACGTCTACTTTTCTAGATTTAATGTTCCTCTGATGTCATCAGAACTAAACCTGTCTTTAAGACTCACATTACACATATCGTATCATTATCAGATCATTCTCTCCATGCAACGCATGTCCTCAACCCTCATTGGCCATACATCATCACACCATGTCCACATGCCTGATAGACTCTTTCCTTACTGTCTCGGAAAAATAACACAATAGTTTGAATTTTTAATATTTATTCATAAAACTTGCATTTAATGAATGCTCATTAATCACTACTGAAAACGCGGTATTTGTAAAAGCGATTTTGATTGGTTTGTTTAATGAAACGTTTGATTGTTTGAATTTACAAGAATTTTATTTCGATGTTTGGTACAAAAATCTATGATTAGCTGCAAGAGTTGTTTGTTTTTGTCCATGAACAGTGCAAATGATTGAAACCTATTATTTCGTTTAATCTATCTGATCGTTGTTGGCTTAAATACTTCTCTTCTCCCTTCTGACATTCTTTTTTGTTGAATTAATATCACTTTTTCTAATCGAGAAGATTCTGGTTTATTCCGAAACATTCTATGCTTTTTTTTTAGTCTTCACTTGATTTCACTCAATGAACTCGTCTTTAGCTTTGATGATAGCCTCAAGGTGGCCTTGAAACCGGCCACAAGGCTTTGTCACTGTCGCTTTACTAAGGGCTCAAAATGTTCTGCTGATTCTGGCGTTTAGCTTATTCTTCATGTTGTAGCTAGATTGGATCTGTTGGTGTCTTGTTCAACCACATCCTACACAAAGAAGTAGAGGGCTTGCAGTCAGGTGAGCTGGGGGGCCAGTTTTTATGGGAAATGTCGTTGAGGAAGTTGTCTGTCAGCCAGGCCTGTGTCTTTCGGCTGGTATAGCAAACTGCTGGGTCTTTCTGCCACATATGCAGCCTACCTGGTCAATCAAGGGTTTCACTAACTCACTTAGAACGCAGGTGTTCAGCCTGAGGCCCTTGAGGAGGAAGTGGAGTGGCATGACATCACTTTCACTGTACTGCGATGACGTCAGATCGTCAATCATGCGTTTTTCTGTCTCTGCCGTCGCCTTGTAGTCAAATTCTGAATCGTGCAATTCTTTTCTGACCTTTTTCTACCATCCTCCTGATGACGCTGAAGAAGTCTGAAATTTCCTTATTTGTCCTTCCGGCATGGATTTCAAGCAGAAATCTGTGTCTCTTCCACAAATGTGGAGGTTCAAAACTTCTGTGAAATAGAATGGAAATTGAGTCACTGTTTTCATGAAGACAACAAAATACAAACAAAAATTTGCATAGAATTAGCAGCTGTAGATTGAGAACAAATATCATCCACTGTATTTTTTTATGGAAATCGCTCAAGACAAGGCATTAGGCCACTTGATGTAAGGAGCTAAAACAAAAAAATTACTACTTCAAGGTCAAAAACTAGCCAACAAGAAGTGTTAAATGAATATATTCCGACCCAGAAAACAGCCATTCTTCCCCCTTTGTCAGAAACATCGCTCATGGAATGTGAGGACTAAGGGACGAAATAAGGAAAGCGAGAGTTATGAAGCTGCCGAAAGTAAACTAAAAGTTCAATTTCTATTCTCTTTAAACTGGAAAGGATGGTTTCAGCAGTTCTCTGGAGGCCTCCTTGGTTTTATTTTTAATTCTCTTGCTTAAAATGTTGCCGGGAAAACTTATAACACCAAAATATGTCACGATGCATGTGCGTTTATCAGATCCAAATTTAAATTCCGTCAAACTTTCATACTTTTGAAAATCACTATAATGTTAAATTTGAAAATTTGTATTCCTTGTTAAATATATAATTTATTGAAATATAAAGTCAATAAATTTCATTGAAATTGGATAATTTTCTGATTTTGGCGATTAAAGCAAATTATTAATGCCAGCATAGGGTAGACCTTTATGGGATTGATTCTAGGAGATCTTTGTCAACTTATAAATAATACCACTTTTGCTTAAGTATCAACTCAACAAGAGATCAATTAGGCCTGATACCAGCTGAAGTGTCACTGGTGGGGTGGGTGCCTTGGCCCATTTTGGCAACCAAGGGGCTGTTGTGTCTTTGTCAGACTGAACTATGGTTCTGTTCTGTTCTGTTCTAGGAGATGTGCACCTTCCTATGCTTTGCCTCCTCCTTCATGAGTAAGGGGTTGGTTTTGTCTGAGTCATCCCTACCAGGGAATACCGACTGATCCAATCTTGGCTATTTTGGTACTTGACCAGATTGTCCTCTTATTGGAGAGGGTTTTGGCCACCTTCCGATCTTGTCAAATCTTAATGCTATGGTAATTTTATTTGTTTTAACAAAGAAATGTATGTTCTTTTAAAATATATGTTGCATGCTGGTCCTTTTTCCGTTTTTATTTTTTTTTAGTTCGGATTTTTTGTTAGGTTTAATTGAATTACTTCCGGTATCGTTTGATCATCACGTTAATTGAATATAGTTGTTTAAAATTATATCATATTAAAAAAAAAAGGTAATTTTAACTGTTACGTTTGAGCCCGAATTGCCATAGTCAAACGATATCTGGTCTTACAAGTGGATTATATAGATGCTGGTTTCGGTTCAAAATTTGCTTTTATTTAGCAGGTAACACAATGACACGAGATCAATACAAGACAGACACGAGACAAAAGATGAACCCAAATAGTTGAAGAGCCTACTCTTAAATAGTCCATATTGCAGGAAGGTGAGGTGGGAGGGAACAGAATAGAACTCTTCTATACAAGAAGTATTTTGAACAAAAATCAAACTGAACAAAATACTCAACCCTATTTCCATGGTGTATTACAGCCATGGAGAAATTGTGGTATGTCGTGCTTTCTGAATGGCTCACCTAATTCCACGTGAAAGAAGAAAAAAACGTTTTTATTTTGGCTGAGGTTCAAGATAGAAGCTGTCTCATGTTTTGGCAATTTTTTTTTCACTTTCTATCCAAAAGGAATGAATCTTATTATCAATTGTCACATTTAAAGCACGAATATCAAAAAATCAATTTCAACATTTTAATTTATTTTTATGTACTAAAGGGGGGGGGGGATCACTTCACTATTATGTTACAGTTAAATCAGTAAAAAAAGAAAATCATGAATGATGATCAGTCACATAATGAACAATATTCATTTACAAGAAGAAAAATGTTGTAATTTGTTGTGGTTGCTGATGTGTGCATATATGACATGTTGTACAGTGAAAGTTCAAAAAAAGGGAGATAAATTAGTAATATGCTTGAGAAAGTTATCCAGTTTGGTAGGAATTATATTAAATGTCTTTTGTACTAGAATGATGGGTTATAGGAAAGTATATCAGTCCTGTTTAGGCGTTGTTGGCCGGTTGATGCCACCTTGTAGTTGTTGTTGGTGGTGGTGTTGATGATGATCATCATCATCAAAGTAAGGGAGATAACTCATCTTGATTTTTTTTTTTTCAAAAGTTTTTTATTTTTTTGAAATGAAGATGTTAACAAAGATTTAGAAACAATGAAACAACAAAAAATCAAAAAAATCTCAAGAAACAATGAAACACAAACAATATTAACAAACAAAAACCTGAGAAACAATATTAATATTGTTCTCGAATACATAAAACAATACGAGGAAATACTTGGCCCTTTTCTCGCTGCCTCCACATGAATTCGACCAAATATAATAGAAACATGTCCTGTTGGGTTCCTAACAGTTTCCATGTATTTCGTCTTTCCGTATGACCACAAACCATTATTTAAAATGTAAAATGTTGTTTTTCTTTAATAAAAATGCATTGTCTATATTTTAAATATATTTTTGTATTAAAGAGAGAGATAGGAAGTAATTTCAATGTTAATTATTTTTAAACGCTTCAAAAGAGAGCAGGGATCACAAATCTTAAATCTATTCGTCATATTAAACACATTTACATAACAAATACATTGAAGACATTGCCAAGGCTGCTGCAAAGAAGGTTGGCTCCCTCTACCGTGCTAGTAAACTCCTCACACCTGACATTATCCTGTATCTCTACAAAGTCACCATCCGCCCATGCATGGAGTATTGTTGCCACATCTGGGCTGGTGCATCATCTACTAGTCTCTCCCTCCTTGACAAGGTCCAAAAAAGAGTCGCCAACCTAATAGGTCCCTCACTGTCCCATCGCCACAATGTAGCATCCTTGTGCTTGTTTTACAAATACTTCAATGAATTATGTTCTGATGAATTGGCTACTCTGGTGCCCCCTCGACGTAAATTCACTAGACCAACTCGACAATCAACTAAATCCCATCCATTCACTGATGAGGTCCCCAGATGCCGGAGAGCCTTCTACTCAAATAGCTTCTTTCCTCGTACTGCTGGCCTCTGGAACGCCCTCCCTGCCCCCTGTTTCCCGACAGTACTGACATGCAGAAATTTAAAACTAATGTAAACAGACATCTCGCTGCGCAGATCCCAATTTAGGTTGACAACCCTCCCCCCCCAACCATCTCCCCTTTTCTTTTTTCTCAGTAGCCCCTTACGTCTACAGTGGCGGCCTGCCTTGTTTGGGGTGAACTATGTTCAAAAAATTAAAAAAAATTATTAACGTTCGATTATAAACTTTCGATTGTTTTACAAGCATAAAATCGCGATAGGTTATCTCCCTTACTTTGTCAGCATTATACAGCATGAACTAAAAAAAGGGTCGAAAATTGGTTAAGACTTGAGGTGTTTATTCGCATAAAAGTACATGCAAAGAGCATTGTGAACATCTTGGATCGATCTGTTTCTTTCTCTCTTCAAACCAGTGATTTTTATAGATAACTTTGTAGAAAGTTCTAGATTAGTTCGTTACTTGGCATGCATGTATTTGATTAGTCAATCTGTGCAGAGGCGGTTTAAACACACATGTGACTTCATTCGAATTGCCATCCTCTCGGTGCAAACATCTCAAAATAGTTTATTATATAATTTAGAAAATAAGTGAATAATGACAATACCTTCATTGTAAAATGGACACCGACGTTATAGCCGGTGTAACTGAAATTCTGTGTTCATTTATTTTTTTTTTTTATGTACTAACGGGTCACCACTTATCAAGGCCTAAAGGCCACTCGAGAATAAGGGTTAATAGGTTTGGTTGACTGTGAGACAACACTGATGATTGGTAACGATTGTTGAAACTAGGTAGAATTTGATTATTTAAGAGGATGACTCAACAAGAACTTGAAAACAATCATGTTGTAGTCAGCTGAGAAGCAGTCCCGTTGTATTGGGTTCCAAAGCCGGGTAGTTCTTGGAAAGAAACTTTGCTCATGGAAGTTTCGTTTAGTTTTAAGTAAACATAGGAAGAAAGAAAAATTATTTACAGTGGCTGTAGCTAGACGAGTTTTGTTGTGAATGTTTCACGGGGGGGTGGGGGGCCTTGAATTGGATCTCAGTCGAAAACCTACAATGAAAATAACGATAGAGTAGAGAAAGGGAAGAGAAGACGACCCCCCCCCCCTAGACTAGATTTCAAAGTCGGTTTTGTATTATGTCGAAGCATTTAGAATGTAAAATATCGTTTCCGCTGCATTTCGGTTACATTTTAAACCAAAATATGCCCCAAACAGTGATTTTTTTTTTCCCCAATAGCCACTTTTTAGGTGACCCCCCCCCTCACTTTTATAACTGTCCCGCCGGCCCTGGTTTCCGCTGCATTTCGGTTACATCTGTCTATACCGTGGATTAGTTTTAGTCGAGCGGTTTGTATCAAGACGAACAATGTCTCATGAGACATGCTTCTTGGAAAAGAATTGTTCATTCCTAGTGTGCAACATAATACAGATAAATTAGTTTTTAAATCTTTGCTGGTGACAATATGGAGAACCCCAATAATAATTATAACTAGACCCCAGGGGTCTAGACGTTTGTTTAGTAGAGGATCCATGACCTTTATGTCACGGTTCGTCTGGATAAAGGATCTCTTCTCCACCTCTCTCTCTCTCTCTGATTTGATGGATAACGTCATCATTTTGATAATGATAAAAAGAAATCTGGTTCTTTGATACGACAGATGCATGTGCAAATTCATGTTTTCCTTTGGGTTAAGAGCACAAAAAAGATTCATAACACTAAGACTTTTGCCTTTAAATTTTGATTTAATTCAAGCCCTAAATTATTTTTTGATCGACAGTTTAAAGGCTTCAAAATTACTTTCGAATGTCGAAGCACCATAATAGTGTATACACCATCCATTATATTAATAGATTAAAACAAAATGGCTGATATCTGTTTGCTTCGGGATCGTTTCAAATTTGAAACCTTTAAACTGTCGATTAGAAAGTAATTTTTGTTCTGAATTAAATTTTTTTAAAATGAAAATCGCTCCAGACAAGGCATGGAGCCACTTGATGTAAGGAGCTAAAAAAACATACCACTTCAAGGTGAAAAACTATCCAACGTTAAGTTTTATATGGATAGATTCCGACCCAAAAAACAGCAATTCTTTTCCCTTTGTCAGAAACATCGCTCATCGAATGTGAGGACTAAAGGACAAAATAAGGGAATCAAGAGTTACGAGGCTGCCGAAATTAAACCGAAGGTCCACTTTCTTCTCTCCATTAAAACTTAAAGGCAAAAATCAAGTATTATGGTTCAGTTGTGCTCCTAAACTAACCGGAAAATGAATTTTCGCAGGCGCCTCTTTCATATCAAAGAAGTAGAAATTCACAAATTAATTGTAAAAAAGTGATAAAATATTTAAAGAGACATGATTCTTGTGTTAGCTGTCTGCTACTCGTCCGTTTCCTAACATGTCTTTTCAAACGTTGCCTCTTTTTCATCCTTAACATGCAAGCTAATCTTTTAAAGATCTTTCCAGACTCATTTCACAAAAGAGTTCCATTTTCCTACGCAAACTGGAAATTAGACTTGACTTTTAAAAAAAAAAATTTTTTTTTTAAATTTTGTTTCTGAAAGGATATTTTTTAAATTTCAACTTTTTTGTAGCAATTTTGTTTTATTTAAAAAAAAAAATACGATTTTAATTTTTTTTATGTGTTTCTAGAATTTTATCAAATTCACGTGATACTATTTGACCATATTTCTGAAATGAGGTATTATTGTTTTTTTATATTAGTTTTCCTAGTATATTACTCCCTTCCCCAAATAAAGAGAATGTAATCCATGGGCGAATGTTTTTATGATACTGCACTTCCCTCTCAAAAAAAGGAGGAGGTAATGCCTAGGAGGTTGGTATCATAACGAACGAACATATACTACACTAACCCCCCCCCCCCCATCCAGTAGGAGATAATGCTTGGTTTGGTAGTTTTGTTTTACGGCATATCAACCCTTTTTGGGTTATTTAATGCCGAATCTGGTCTTGTTTTCTTCTCTTTTTTGTTTCTTTCCCCTTTTAATATCTGTTTCTATTTAACCCATAGTTGGGACCCTAACAGGTACTACCACTCCGGGTCAGGGTGGACCTGGGAGCAATGGTAATTAAGAGGAGGCTCCACATTCCCCAAAGTCCGTAAGCCGGATCTCACCATCGGATGTAGTTTAAGGTCATATCCAGGACCGGGAGTAGGGTAGGAAAAATAAAAATAAAAAAGGGGAGGGAGAAAGGGAGAGGGGCTGTTGTTTTTGTTTTTGGTTTTGTAGAACATAATTAAGTTTTACAAACAAAAAAAAACCCAAAAAAAAAACCGTCAATGTAGGTGAATTTCGTCTCAGGGAGCCACGGGGCAGCCTGATCTGGTATCACCAGGATAATGCTTGGGAAGATGGTCTCATGACAACAGAACAGATAGTACACTACCCTCCTCTCCCCAAAAAGGAGATAATGCTTGCGAGGATGTTATCATGACAACAGAACAGAAACTATATTATCCCTCCCCTGAAATTGAGCAGTGCAAGATAGTACATTAATCTGAAATAGTATAGTAAACTGATGAATTCTTGTCCTGGAATCCGGTAAGACCAAGAGACCACAAGAAAGATGAACTATAACATAGTTAACTGGTCAATTGGGGAAAGGAAAATTAATGTTCTTAACTTCTTAACGTTTGAGTAATAAAGGAGACCTTTAATAGTATATTCGAATATCTATGTATCTCATATAGAGATCAAGTGTTAAACCCCAGGAAGGGGCCTCTTGATTTTTGAGAACTTCGACTGAAGTAAAATGAAAAAAAAAGAAAAAAAGTGAACCAAGTGCAACAGAGATTCAAACCATTGCACTTAAAGCGATGGTAAGAATTCTAAAACGGTTTCTCAGTTTGAGTTGGAGTCTCTGAAATATTGGGGATGAATGTCTTGCCCATCCCCAGCAAAAACAAAATGATAAGAAATTTAAAAAAAAGGGATATAGAACAAAATAAAAATAACACAGAATCATGCTTTTTCATTTTGATATTTCGTTTAATTTGCGAAACTTTGTCAAGAAGACGCTTTTCTAGACAAATTTTCATATATGAAATAAAATATGGAAATAAAATAAGCATGACTCCGTGTTAATTTTATATTTGTTCTATATAGATTAATAGATAAATAATCCTATGTTTCTAAGTTCAAAGCTGATTCTCGTGCCTAGCCTAGTGCACCAAGACGTTGATTAAGAGATATTTCAGAGTAAATTGTACTTGGAGAATGTGAGTTCAAATCCTGATGATAAAATATGAGAACGAAATTTAATTGGCATTAGATACTTAAAAAGTATGGGATGCAGAATAGGTGAAGTCTACCCAAATTGATTTAATAAATTTTTGAAATTCTCAGATTACTCACTATATATATATATTTCCCATAATTTACAGACTTTCTCGTCTTTTGTCATTTTTGTATTCTTCGTCCGCTCTTGACAAAGCCCACGTGAAATTTGGGCGAAACGTTGAGCGAAAAGGTCTTCCGCTTTTCCATTTTTAATTTCATATATATATATATATATATATATAAGATAATGTACCCCTTCCTTTTCTCCTTATGCCAAAACTTTTTTATCTTTAATCAGAATTTGTGGTTCAAAATAGTGAAAAAATGTCCACGCTTTTACATTCATATAAAATTGTGCTCATAATTATATTAATGGTACTTAGTTAATTAATAATAAACTAATAATTAAGTAAATGGGAATAAATAAACACATTCACACATATTTCAAGACACTATGAATATTATATCCTCCCGTTTTTACTTATATTCACATATTACATATACATACACTTGTATAATCATAAATACTTTTAAATAATTATTGATCAATAACAATAATAAACAAATAATGAACTAAATAAATATAAATAAACACATTCATGGATAAATAAATTAAAAAGTTATATTATTTCCAACCCACTTTTATACATATTTCCACATATTACAAAAAGATTATTAATTAATTAATGAGACAAAAATAAAGTAATCAAATAAATAGGAATAAATTAATACACTCACTTGAATATTTAAACTAATAGGTATGATAACTGCTCCCTCTCTCCTTATGCCAAACCTTTTTAATTTTAATCATAATTTGCGTTTCAAAAATAAAAAAAATCTCCACGCCTTTACATTCTTATTGTAATTGATTTTCTCTCTTCTTTCTTTTCTTCTTCCTCTTTTCAGGTTAGAATATACGGTAGATTCAGACTTCCGCCCCCACATCAACTGTCAGCCAAGCTTGGCTATGACATATTTTGACCCAGACAAACTTCCTTGCTAAAAATAGATATTGGAAGCTAATAAGTCGAAGCCATCATCCCATTCACTTCGCGTCCTTTTAATGAGACATACTACTGATAATAATGCCATAACCAAAATCATGATTTTCATTTTTTGCTTGTTCGCATCTACAGCCATGCCGAAGTCTGGACACTTTCTTAAAAAGCAAAATTAATATTCTGTATGATTTTTCTACATTGATTCTTCATCCTGAGGCAGTAAAGACGAAACGTTGATGAATACATAAATAACATAGTTTTTGGATTTCCTTTTTCATATATATATATATATATATATATATATATATATATATATATATATGCCTATACACGTTGGTAGTTATTTATACAGTTGAGCCATCAATAGTTATTTTGATCATTGTGTGATAATTCTGGCCTTCCATACATTCTTCAGTGGAACAATTAACAAAAGGGCGACTGATATGAAATGTGGAATCTGCAAATCAAGTTGAAGTTCTATTGTAATGATTAAGTTGATCTCACCCTAATTCATTTAAGCCTTTTGCTATCGAGAAGATCAGTCTATCAACAACTATCTTCCGTCTAACATGATTCGGAGCTCCTCTCTGCCTTCATCCAGTTACTTCTCTATCTCCTCAGTGTTTTAACTCCAGATGTTTGGAGTCATTTTCTCGTTTAAGTCATATGCTCGAATAGCGCTGATAGGATGTGCACCGAACCTGCAACATCTGCTTGTTAATGCAATCTTTCCTTGCACTTAATATAATTCCTTTTCTGATGATTGTCTCACAACATCTGAAGTTTAAAAAAATGAGTTGAGTGACGTCTTCGGGTATTAATAGTTGCCGAGTACCAGGTGATTAAAAAAACAATGGAGAGGTGACACAGGCAGACAAATAAACAGTCGTCGTCGTCGTCATCAGTTTAACGTCTGTTTTACATGTTGGCATGTGTTGGACTGCCTTTAGAAATTGACTTTCAAACTAACCTATCTCTGGCCAAGTCTTTATTTATCACTCTTTCTCTCAAGTCAATCTTTATCACTTCATCTCATGTTTTCTTTGGCCTTCCCCTTTAAACTGACCTTGCTACCGCAACTATTCTGCCTCTACTAACCCGAGAACTCTCATCTATTCTTTCAATGTGACTAAACAAACAAAGTCTCCTGTTCTGCACACATCTCCCTATATTGTCCAGATTTAATCTTCTTTTGAGATCATTATCACCCTATCTTTAAGATTCACATTACACATCTATTGTATCATTTTCATATAATTTCTCTTCATGCAACACATATCCTCAACCCTTCAGTGGCTAGGTTTCACTTATTATATATATCATCCCACTAGAGCAAGAGACAAAAATCATAGAGATGCATGACCGGATTATAAAAAAAATTTTTTTTTTTTTAAATTTACTATTCTCTTCTTTTTTTCTATCTGCTTTCCCTTAACGTACTGACACTAGACACGAACTGAGCAGCAGTGAAATCAGCCCCGAATTCACCTTCTCCCCAATTACACAGTCTTTTTATTCCCCCTCCCACAACCTTTACACATAAGTAATCACATTTCCTTTGTTTTCTTTTAAATAGATCTTCCCCTCTCTCTGATTTTCCCCCTTCTTTTCAGAATAAGCTGCTGGTAAGCACCTGTATACACCACACGAACAACCGCAACTTGTACGTCTTCCCCTTGCAGATGATTCCCTCTTTCGAATTCGACTTACAACTCATTATGTTTTCTTCGAGTCTTTCATCCCTTTTCTAATTTCATTTTCCTTCTATATATCAACAATTCAACCAATTGACGAACAATAAATATAGACCCCTTCCCCCCACCCCGCCTTAATATTTAAAAAAAAAAATTTTTTCCCTGCCGTTAATAATATTCGTTTCTCCCTCTTTAACTGAGATCTACTTATCTGCCATCTGGAGAGATTTTGTTTTTCCTTTCTCTTTTGGAGCAGGTTGGATGGACAGTTATTTAGATTTAATGCTTTTTGCTATCCTAGTTATCTCCCTTCCTTAGACTCAGTCGATCAGCTGACAGAAATTGGATTCTTTCTTAGTTGCCGGTTTATTATTAATAATGTGAGTTATTTAGAAGTATCAAACGTTTCAAGTGACTTTCATCAGAAAAAAAAATGAGAAGGAGAAGAAGAAGAAGAAAAGAAGATATGTACAGTTTAAACTGAACTACACATAATAATTGGAAAATGAACCATGTAAGATCCAATGGAATATTAAGATTTGAATGGATCACCTAAAATACCAAACCAGATGCAATGATATTTGATATGAAAAGAATATTTCAAATTGCAGATTTTGCAGATAATAGGGTTGAAACTGAAAGAAGTGGAAACGATGAACGAGTATTGTGTTGTTCAGAAAGTACCGATATATTTTTGTCTTTATTGTCTGTCTGTTGCGTTTTACGGCATATCAACCCTTGTCGAGTTATTTAATGCTGAATCCAGTCATTTTGATATTGGTGTTGGATTAGGCCAACAAAACGACATTCTTAACCACATTGGGACGAATATAAACAGGAAATACATCCAATGGCTAAAACAAAACAAAGATAGCAGCTGCATGAAAATAGAAACTATTGTTTTGGTCTATCCGCTTTTTTCCATTCATCTCTACATTTTATCCATATTTCTTCTTCATATGTGTGTAGCATTTTAATTTATTTTAATTAACTTCTTTTTTTTTAATGAAAAGTTGAAATGAGATTGACCAAAATATGAACTTCCTAAAGAACCACAATAAATAAATTGTTTTATGGATGGTAAATTTTATGTTGAACAACTTGATAGTCGTGTTGTTATTGATGAAACCAATAAATAATCGCTTTTCTTTTATTTTAGGTAAGTGGAATGATGCGAATATTTCTCAAGATGAACTTACAGGAAATAGAACACTCAAATCGAATCGTGGACTTTAGCTGACATTCTCTGGTTTGTATCGGAACCTGGTTACAAATAAATATAATTATTTATTTTTTAATTTTATTTCCAGTTTTGATTGCTATTGAATACGTGATCATTCAGGTTTATTAGTTCTAGTAAAATCTAATTCCGTAGAGAATTTCTTGAAATCCATTCTTTATTAGGTTTGCTGGTTCTATGAATAATTCTATTACAGAATTGTCTGGAAAGTAAGACTATTTATGCGCCGAATTGACTTCTGAAAATGATCTGTTGATCTGAGGAAATCCCCTCAAGTAAGATATCACCTGGTGTTTTGGATAATTTTGGTAAAGCAGGCGGGTTGCGTAGGTTAGGGTTACGTAGGTGTACTGAGAACATAAAACAGGCTCGACGATCAGGTATTTCCCATTATTGGATTAGCTTCCTTTTCGAACTTGGCAACCTTTTAATCGAACTTGAGTATCTTTATGGTGAACTCGAGAACTTGTACAAAATTTAAAACTGAACCATTTAAATAAATCTCCCCTCATGGATTAAATAATACATGGGGGTAGAATGTTCTCATTCCGTCCGCCACGACCGAGTAGAAGCGTTAAACTGTGTTATTCTTAGTATTAGCAAGGATCGAATGTTCAGTCTCCAGGAGACAGTTGTTTACTATTATTAGTTTTTTATTTTAATTTTTTTTTTTACTGTTACTCATATTCCAATTTTTTTACTGGTGTTCCAATCTACTATTCAGAATTATTGGTTACCATATAATAATACTATAGTAATAAGTGAGACTAGATTTTGACCTTGAAGTAGTATTTTTTAAAGCTCCTTACATCTAGTGGCTTCATGCCTTGTCTGAAGCGATTTCCATAAAAAAAATCCCTTGTAATAGTTTGTGACATATTTTCATTCTATGGACATCCGCTGCTAACACAGACCCCACAATATTACGATAGCATCTTTGTTCGAACTGATACACTCTTATCTAAGTACTCTGGTTTGTGTAGCTTCAATATATATCCATGGTTATGGGAGGGGAGTTATCTCTAAAACCCTTGTAGGAGTTTGTGATATATTTCCATTTTATGGACGTCCGGCATGAACGTAGTCCTCACCATATTATTTACCATCTTTGGACAGAACCGATACTACACTTTGATCATATTCTAAAGGCCAGGAAAGTGTATTTTAGCTCGTTCAACACAAGTGACATCAGATAAAAATTTTAAAATTCCTTTTTTTGCATTGCATCTTCAGCGATCAGATCTTTTAAAAAGGTGTGGAAGGTGATAACGTAGGTACGAACATAAAATTGCCCTAGCGTATTATTATATAGATACTATGCCATATCTGGATAAGATTAGATTTAAGGCTCATTAAGTTTATACTATAATTGTTCATTCGGACTCATGGCCTAATTGCAAAGAGTGTTCTCAGTGACTGAAAGTTTCCAAGTTTAAAAAGATGCACCTGAAGAAGGTCGGAGGTTACATCATCCGAAACGTTTTGGAATATAACAATCAAGATTAGAATAGCAGTCCGAATATTATTATTATATTATATTATTTTTATTTTTTTGTCTCAAGCTTGAGGTTAGACGTTTTGTGAATGACTTCCAATTTTTTCAGTCTGTTGCCATTTCACTTGTACCATCCGCCAGGATCAGGTCGTCACTTCATGTCTTAAGCGGCCTACCACGTGGTTTTCGGCATAGACGTTGATGTGGGACGCACTTTGGAACATTTCCGATGACTGACGGCGGGCGACGTGGCCAAACCAGTTGAGACGTCATTTTGCGACGTACTTACCCATGGAGGCTGGTAGAGTGAGCCCGGCAATTTTCTCCATCCGATTCGCTGCAGCTAGGATTGTGTCATTTTGACCATTCGTCGTTGACTATGCTTCGAAGCCATACAAGAGTACAGGTCAGACATGTGTTGTATGCTGCTACTCTTGCATACAATGGGATCCCTGAATTTTGTAAAATTGTTGACAGCTGCTTAAAGACTCTTCATGTGGCAGATATACGTCGTCTTATAGTTGTGTCACAATACAAATGATCAATTCTCATTTTAAAAAGTTTCCGAAGCAGGAATACATTTGTTTATATCCACTTCGAATTATCATTATACCCATATATAGATTAATAGTGAATATATTTATTAATATATATATATATATATATATATATATATATATATATATATATATATATATATATAGCACTTTCTAGACGACACCAAGTTAACTCTTCTATACATTAACGGCCTAATATACGCTCCCAATAAACATTGAATCACGGGACGTGTTTTGAGGTTTATAAAAAAATTTTCCTATCTTAAATCTCAACTGTTACATTCCCCCCCCCCACTTTTTTCAAACTTTATTAAACTTTATAGTCTCCCCCCCCCCCAACACAAATTGCAAACAAATATACATGACACTCTAAAGCAAACAACGCATCTAAACGAGAGTGATACATGGATTCACATTTCTAAAACAGGTGACAACATAAGCTGAAGAGAGCCGGAGGGTTAAGTCCTTTTGAGCTTGAAACCGACGGTACTAATGTTGTACTAATTTTTCTGTACCAAAAAAATAAATAAATATTACACTCTTAATTTTGATTCTCTATTAATCGAGCACTCTGCTGGGATTTTTGCCACCATATTACATAAGAAGTTATATATATATTACAATTAAATATATGCTCCTTCTGTATATATTTGCTAGTAAATGTGACACCTACTTTAAATCTCTTAATGAATTAATACCTTGAATAAAAAAAATCCATTCATAGAATTAAGAAAATAAAACGCAAAAAATTCGCAAAGATAGAATATTCGGCAAATTTTTACTAAATATTTTGTTAAAATTCTTCAGAATGCTATAGATTAAGCACTATATTTTAAGATTATCAAACATTTTCTTTTATAATTAATTAATTATTTTAAGCTTCTTCCCAGAACTGCAGGCTTGTGGAACTCTTTTCCTGCTGACTGTTTTCCTCCTACCTATAGCCTTGGTCTTTTCAAGACTAAGGCCAATAGGCATCTCCTGTCTTTGTGATAATCATCTTTCGTTCTTGCTAGCTCCTTACATCAAGTGGCTTCATGACTTGTCTGGAGCGATTTCCATTAAAAAAGAAGCAGGGCATGAGGAGTTTGTTATGTAAGTTAAACATGAACTGATCCCTCTGGTTTTGATATTTCCCTAGAATTTCTTTACTACTCCCTACATTTTTATTTAAAACTAATTGTACCTACCCAGCGCTGCTCGAGATTCATTAATGTCATTTTAGTTAAAGATTAAAAATAATAATGTGTAAACCATGAAGACATAGAAAAACATGCTTATGCTATTTAAACTTTCAAGTTTACCATTTTAGCTTTTTTAGGTCATTATTTAAAATTACTTTCATTGTAGCAATCTTCCATGCTGGAATGAGTATTTTCAGAAAGAACTGGAACGAATTAAACTTTTTCAGTGAAAAAAACATGCTATAAAGATGAAAGAAGAAATTGTAGTCAGAATAAAATATCAATTTGTCAGATGCATTGCTATTAAGGTCTAACGTGAAAAATCCGACCAATTTAATTTTAGATATTAGAATTTTAGAAGGAGGCTATGTTTTGTACACGTGTAATGCGAGCCCTGGTATAGATATGAGGCAGACGATGTCCCTTCGTCTTTATTACATCACTGTTTTAAGATGGTGTTTGTATGGAAATAATTCGGACAAAGTATTTTCTAGAAGGATTAAATCGAATTACATTTTATTGTTCTTAACATGTTGCAACGATTCACCAAAAGACCTAACCAACCAGAATGAAATATTGATTTTGTAGGAAGAAAACTATCGATGACAAAGAAATGATACAGAGACTGACTTTATTTTATATATTAGATAGAAAGCGACGTACACGTCTACGAAAGTTTGTTTTTCGAAAATAATGCGAATTTAATGGTTATCATTTTTTACACTAAAAATAAAATTTCTCCGTAAGAAAATGTAAATATAAGTACTGAAAGATAATCCACAAAATATTTTTTTAAAAAAATGGAAGAATTTGATTGAATAAATAATGCTGACTTACGGTAGTAATAGCATTTGAACTAGGCTTGCAATTTGGTGTAGGCTACATCTATTTCGGTCATAAGGACACATTCTGTATATCTCATTTTCTTTCCAAATTGGGAATCCAGCAGGAACAGTTCCTCTTGTATTCTCCAGGAATAGTATACGTAGTTATTCGTAGAGCGATAACAGGCAACACTAGACAGCAAGAAAGAATGTCCATCATAACTAATGGTGGAAGATCGATCCAAACAGTGGGGAAGTCTCTGGAACAACAAATCCTCCATAATTACTTGTTTGCACCTCATATATATATATAAAAAAAATGTACTGTTTATGATCACGGCTATTCAATTGTGCAACAAAAAACTTTCAACTGTCTATGACTCTGCCATAATTCTAGACTTTCATTCATACATCTATACTTTATGAAAAGGCATTTGAATGTGAATCAGGCTAAAACTAGAATATTTACAACAACAACAAAAAATCATAAATATTAATTCAGCATCTTCCTAGAAAAGTTTTGTCAAAAAATCATCATCATCATCATCATCATCATCATCATCATCATCATCATCATCATCAGTTTAACGTCTGTTTTGCATGCTGCCATGCATTGGACGGATTTTTAGAAATTGACTTCTAAACCAACTTATCTCTGACCAAGTCTTTATTTATCCCTCTTTCTCTCAAGTTCATTCTTAAATGAAAACATGGGAGGAAGTCCTCCCATGTTTTCCTTGGCTTTGACCTGCTAACTGACCCTGCTACCTCAACTGTTCTACATCTTCTAATCCAAGCACTTTCACCCATTCTTTCAACATGGCCATACCATCGAAGTCTCCTGTTCTGCACATATCTACCTATACTGTCCAGATTTAATCTTCCTCTGAGCTCATCAACCTGTTTTTAAGATTCACATTACACATCCATCATATAATTCTGATATAATTTCTCTCCATGCAACGCATGTCCTCAACCCTCACTGGCCAGGTTTCACTTCCATACAGCATCACGTTGCATGATAGACTTTTCCCTTAGTTGACAGTGTTAACGCTCTTCTGGTTAGTAATGGCACAGATTCTACAAGTTGTATGAAAAAAAAATAAAAAAATGATGCTACTATAGATGTAGCTAAAACATAGTAATTGTAATATTAATAGAAAACAAAAACAAAAGAAAAAAAGGATAATGGAAATGGTGGCACTAAAAAAACCTTAGTTTAATTAAATCCAAATGGAATATGTAGCATCAGCTACTGTTTCCACACACTCCTTTTGGCTAAGATCAAAGTGTAGTATCTGTTCCGATGGATACTGCACCCCATAGACTGGTATTGTCTTGGCCTTCGGGGCTTGATTTACGCCTGTCTATGGGTCTGTCTTGTGCAGTTCTAAGATGTCCACCCTCCCAGGCTTCGCGTCCCCTCTTTGGGGAGGAGTAAGTTTATTGCTTACTGCCTGAGGCGCCCCTACCAGGGAATGCCGACGGGGCTGCCCAGGCAATTTTTAAACCCCACTTTCCCGACCCGACCTTGGGTCACATCTTACTTGTGGAAGTAGGATAAAAACTGGCCTTGTGCCTAACTCCTGGAGAGGAGTAAATCAATACTCTTTCCACACACTCGTATACACATACGTACACCAGAGGATGCTCAGATCTAATTATCACTATTTTTGCCATGCTAGGGAGTATTAAGATCAGGACTATAAAAGCTGAAACACATTGAGATCTTTTTTTTTGTTTTACTTCCTTGCCTTGCCCAGCCCAATACACATATGTGCCTAATGCATACACAATATCGAAGGTATGTGAGACACATTCTCTCAACTACCTCAAACACACTCTTTTCGGACTTTCTTTGACATATGTACGGATTTTTATGCATAAAATTCAATTGGAAACAAACCTTTATGGGTC
This sequence comes from Sepiola atlantica, assembly GCA_963556195.1. Lineage (NCBI taxonomy): Eukaryota > Metazoa > Mollusca > Cephalopoda > Sepiida > Sepiolidae > Sepiola > Sepiola atlantica. The sequence continues at coordinate 36,162,359 of OY744525.1, forward strand.
TGAATTAAATAAATAGTATTTTGAACATATAGCCTTCGTTTTGTTCCTGTGCTCCAATTGTATCATCAAGATAACAAAACTTCTCGATAATCTCAATAGCTTCGCCCTGCAGATATACTTTCTCCACATCTGACTTCTCATCCGTCTTTATTGTCTTACACTTCTTGCACACAAACTGGTTATTCTCTCTGACCGGCAGAGTCTAAGCTATTTTTGAAGATGGCTTGTTTTCTGTTGTTGTGAGATATGGTCCTGAGAAGCTCTAAAAGGTCCACCTTCTCAGGCTGTACCTTCTCGTCTTTTGAGAAGGGAATTAGCTAATCACCTGAGGCGCCCTTACCGGGAAATGCCGACGGGGCTACCCAGACAAGTTTTGTCCGGCCACAGTGCTTTTCCTCTAGTGTACTGGTTTCAAATCCCACTTTCCCGATCTTGTGTCACATCTTCCTGCTAATCTCTCCCTCTTAGACAGGGTCCAAAAAAAGAGTCTGTAATCTAATAGGTCTCTCACTGTCCACCAAGCTCTGGCCTCTGTCCCATCGCCGCAGTGTTGCATCCTGTGCTTGTTTTACAAGTACAACAATGGAATGTGCTCTGACGAATTTGCTGCTCTGGGGCCACCTCGACGTAAATACACTCGGCCAACCCGACAATCAGCTAAATCGCATCCATTCAGTGTGGAAGTTCCCAAATGCCGGAGTACTTTTTAATCTAATAGTTTCGTCTCTCGAACGGCTAGCCTTTGGAATTCCCTCCCTGTCCCCTGTTTTCCTAACTGTATCAACATGCAGAAATTTAAATGTAATGTGAACAAACATCTCTTCACTAGGATGCTACTTATAAGTCTGACTCTAAACTAAATTGAGTAGCCCCTTACGTCTCAGTGGTAACATGTCTTGTTTGTTGTGAATAAAAGTTTAAAAAAATAATAATTAAATAAGCTCTAAGCTTATGTACACGGTTATAAAAAAACGAATGTTTGGTTTGTGTTTTATGCCATATCAACACTTTTTTTGAGATATTTAATGCCGAACCATAATACCTTTTTTTAAAGGATTCATTGATTAGTTTAGCTTGTTTGTTTTACGGCATATCAACCCTTTTTCTGTTACTTATTTATTAGTGAAAATGAATATGAGCAATCGAGAGAGAGAGAGAGAGAGAGAGAGAGAGAGAGAGAGAGTCAGAAATATCTGATGCTGATGATTAGAGAAAAATGCATATTGAAAAGTATTGATCGATTTGTTAGAGTGAATATATAAACCATTTTGGGATTATTTAATTCTGAAATATAACACATATTGGAAACAATTCATTGAACACATGTTGCTGTTTCACCCATAGTTGGGGGGCGAGGTGTTCATGCCTTTCTGAATGGTATTACAGTATAAGCAAATGTGATAGATCCAACTGGATTTGAAGTTGACTTAGCAGATTCCATAGTCTGCTGAAGGTATCCATTACCTCAACTTGTGCCGTCCTGCTGAGGAAAGGAACGCATCTATTGATGGTGCGATAACGAGCACAAATATTTCGAGCAAAAATAAAATGATAAATAAAATGATGAATAAAATGATGAATAAAATGATAAATAAAATAATAAATAAAATAATAAATAAAATGGGTGAAAACAAAAAACAAACAAAAAGATCCTTGTTTATTTCTTTTTCCCTAAACTCGTCCTAACGAGAAAATAATAATATAACGAATCCTGGAGGAAGACTACAATTGATTTATAAGCCATAAACGTGTTTAACTTGGGAATGATGCAGTTTTTTTTGTTTTTTTTACGTCTATCATTGATTCAAGTCAGTTCAAACAATTTAACTATCGATTTGGCCAGCAAGAAGGAGAAGAAACATTTTTTATTCAAATCTTTTCTTTTATTTCACCAATTTCGATGCTTTATTTATTTTTGTATGCATACAAGAATTATATTCATACTAGTGTACGCACTCCATAAAAAAATAACAGAAAACAAATTATGCTTCGCCAGTGTTCGCACTAATATTCATAGGAATTTGTAAACACTTATCAGTGCTTTTCTGGCAGCAGCTCCATTGTCGAATCCAACACAATCAGAAGTCGTCAGAGGAAGACCGCATCGCTGTTTCGACTCCTATCTTCTTTACAACTTCATGTCACGGTGGAGCCCCTCCTTAATGAAGGCTTCTTTGTTGGTGTTGCTGCTGCCAGAAATCTTTGGTAACCAAAATCGTAGATTGCTTCCAGCCAAGATCTCATTCATGCTTCTCCAGCCAAGAGGCATCGTCTCTCTTTAGCCAAATGCAAAACGAGGCCTTTTCAGCTGTTTCCTAGAGTTCTAGTCCTAGCTTCCGGTTCCTTGTTTTACTAAAACCGAACCGACCACTCATCAGGTGAAGCAGCTCATGTGGTACAAACCCCCTGCAGTTGACTGCAAGATGGTTTATATCATAGAATTAGGTCACATATAAATTATTATCATTTCTGATGACCTAAAGATTAAAAAAAAGTACCTATCGTTTACATTTTATTTAGAGTAAAGGATTTATTTCCACATTTATTACAGACAGCGTGGGTTGTCTGACTTGCTATTTGATTCTCGTTTCTCTTCACCACTTGAACTGGTTCCGTCTGGAGGCTAGAAAAAGGCACGTTTTTACTCACTAACTTTTGTGACTGGATGGATATATATTTATTTATATACAAATCAATACACATTGGTCTTTATTATAGAGTGGATATTTGGTTGAGGAAAAGTTTGTGCACCTTGTTAAAAATAATGATTTATTAAACAATTTATTAAAAAAAGAAAAAACTACTATTCTTCAAACCTTTGTTTCTATGAAATATATTTCATTTCAAATCTGGCCACCAAATATACAATGGCATCTGTTTTGTGTTTTGCATTTGTGTCAAACCAGCTGGCTTTGCACGCTTGCCATCGATTCACAAAGTTCGCCAATTGAAACCAAAATGTTAATGTTGCATAGTCCTTTAATTTCTCGTACCTTTTCTTCTTCGTTGTGGAGGGGTGTCATCTCGATGTCGTCTAGTGGTTGAGTTCTTTCTTCACTTCTGTACTGCCGTGAACATCGCCGTCCGCTGTGTCTGCAACAAAAACCTTCATACCATGATTCAGGAGGCGAACAATCTTTTAAATTTTGATTAGTTTTATTCAGGCGTCAGTCTACCGTCGATCTTGGAGATGTTTCGCTAATGTTGAGGGAGAGATCAAATTACTACTTTATCTTAGTTAATTCCTAGCTTAAGTCCTTAGCCATTCGAGGAGGGGGGGGGGAAGAAGGAATCTCATGCCTGTATTCTCTTAGGGAAATAAATTCCCCTTTTCATTTCAGACTGCATAGAGAAATACGTCTGTTCAGCTTGCTTCCAAAAACAAGACTGGCAAAACTTAGTTTCCCACACAAAAGCCTGTGACGTCACAGAACCCCTATGCGCAGGTGCACCTTGACCCTGGACCTGAGGTCTCGTCAAACGTGGTGGCCCTGTCAACGCTTGTGAGCTCCGACTGTGAGAACAGCCCTATTTTGCACTCGGTTGTACGGGTTGAGCCGCACTAAATCGCGCAATCCAAACCAAACGATCCTCCACACATACGTCCACTCAACATGCGTTCGGCCTCACAGAGTCATTATCCAACATGAAATAATAAACATTTCTTTCATGTTTCTTATAAACGCGAGACATAAAGTTAAAGTTTTTAATTTAAAAAAAAATGTTACAATCTTTTTATTAAAAAAAACTCATTTAAAATGGATGTTATGCCGAGTTGGTTTACAAACTAAAATGGTTTACAAAACTTTCTTTATGCGTTTTGTGTTTTAAAAAAAAGTTTTTAGCTTTTTTCGTTTTGTAAATAATTTTTTTTTTTAATTACAAATGTGCGTATATGCAAACGTGCTTGTCAATGTTTTACAAAAAATATTTAAATAAATATCATATTGTATTAAAAAGACATGCAGAAAATACCTTTTTCAAAACGATTCTTTGACCTTTTGGCTAGTGTCTGTTCTGATATTACACTTTTCTGTCCTCGTTCAGTGAAGATAAAAATCTTTCTTAACTAAGGCATTTTAAAAATTGTTGTCCTAACTCAAAGTTGGATTAAAAACCGACCTCGTGGGGATGCAAGTAAATAGGGACGCGGTCTCTGCAATATTTAAAAAAAAATATTTATTTGTTTTGTTTGTTTATTATAAAAAGTTTTGTAAATAGAACTATGTATTAAAAAAAATTATTTCATTATCTGTGTAAATAAATATTTAATATGCCCCCACCCCCTTTTGTTTTTATACATTTCTAAAGTTTTTACAAAACAAACATTTTGTAAACCATCTCTGCACACCATCGACTTATTTAAATGTTTTTGTTTAAATTTGCTTCATGATGTTTCTGACAAAGGGGGAAGAATTGCTGTTTTCTGGGGCGGAATCTATCCATCTAACACTTATCGTTGGTTAGTTTTTGATTTTGAAGTAGTAGTATTTTTTAGCTCCTTACATCAAGTGGCTTTATGCCTTGTAGTACAAAAATAGCCATGAACAGATCCATTGGTGTTCCTCGATAGGGACATCGCAGGCAATCGGCAATAAACCAACTCCTCCACAAAGCAAAGATACTGCGTTGGCAAGTGCACTTATAAGGACCGAGCTGGACCATATCTCATCCTCATAAAAAAGGGCCTGGTGCTGCCGTGGCAGCCCCTGGTCTATCGAATTGATTGCCAAGGTAAACCTCGGCTGTTATGAAAACAGCCGCTGGGCAGCATCTAAGAAATGAGATGGTTGTCCACTGAATTTGTGCTTTTACAGGCAGTTTAATAATAATAAAAAAAAAGACTTCAGTTGCCAGAAATTTATTATCCTGAAAGTAAAGTAGAATAAAAGGCAGTATCAAAAGAATCCATCCATACAAAAATATCTTAATTTTATTGACAACTTTTTAGGACAACCAAAAAAATAAAATGTCGGCAATGATTGGGAGTTCAGAGAGTCTTAAAACGTTACAACTGAAGAGAAGTTGTTTAGTCTGTAATAAGTTTAGACATGTTTATTTCGGCTGTCGCCATGTGAGTTAGCATGTAACAGTGTCTAAGTTTGGTAGACTAGCAGGCAGTGTGCATATGTATGCATGCATCTGTTTAGTCTGTGTATGCATGAACTTAAGTCATGAACGAGAGTAGAATTTAGCCTGTATGAGCGTATTTGCAAACTTATGTGTACGTGTGTTCAATAAGCATTGTGTATATGCTGTCGTTGTGTTTAGTAGTTTGTGAATGTTTCTGGTTGCGTTTGCTGTGGACTTTAGCCTAATGGCCAAGGTTAGTTTTTAGGAACGTACTCATGTGAGTCAAAAATGAAAGAAAGCCCAGAAAAGAGGAAGATAACGTGTTTGGGTTTTTATATCATGCTCAAAATTCAGAGGTTAATATTTGGGCGCTTGTGATTGGTGGAAAGAAACTGCTGATTGAGAACTTGTCCAATCGAGGGTCGATGCTTTTAAACAACATCTGCCGATGCTTCTGCTTCCTATAGAAATGGCGATTATAACCGCATATAAAACTCTGTTAAACTTTAGAATACTTAACCCACAAATCTTTCCTATCTCACCGTCTGGCTGTCAGCATTCGATGTTTATGTTGAAACGTTATAAAGATCTGTCTCTTTTTCTTTTTATGAATCTTGTTTATCGTATGTGTTCAATCTCTTCCCTCCACAATTCAATTCGTGTACGAAACGTTTAAAATGGCACGTACTGAAATGATCAAAATATTAAAAAAAAACAAAGTGCCTTACAAAATTATAAAATAGATTAAACTGTTAGACCTAGTTTGTCTATTAACATTTTTTTTGTCTATCATCATCATCACCACCATCACCATCATCACCATCATCATCATTGGTTTAACGTCGATTTTACGTGTGTTGAATGCTTTTGTAGAAATTGACTTTCAAACTAACCTATCTCTGGCTAAGTCCTTAATTATCCCTCTTTCTGTCAAGCTCATATAACTTTCCCCCATATTCCTTTTCTGTTGAAATAAAAATATCAAGCAACTTCATCACTTACTTTTTTTTTCAGGGTGACACTTTGAACAAATAGATATTAAAAAGTCAGAAGGAATAGTCTGAGTTGCATCTGTCAAGAGAGAGTCTGTATAATTTTATGGGAGGCAATCATGTTTTATTCTTGTTCAAAAGAAATATGGACTGCAACACGCAATCCAATATACATTTTGTTCATTGTTATTGTTTCTGCAAGTGAAAGAGAAATTGAACAAGTGTGACAATTTGATGATGAGAAAGATGTCTGTCTGTTGTCTCTCCCTACCATCATTCCAGCTTAAACTACTTACCTTACTCTATAGATGGCGCATATCATTAATATTATATCTTTTTCTTTTAATTAATCTACACATCACTAATAATATTCTATTTCCATTGTTCACACTTTCTGAAGCTAAATTGAATGCCTAATTATTCTTGATTTCAAAAATTACAATTAATTCCAGATTCCTAGTTTTTAACTAAACAAATAAGGATCGAAATTTTACGAATAAATTCAACAATTTTTTTTTAAAAACTTAGTTCAACCCAAACAAGGCAACTGAGAATTAGGGTGAACGTTTTAAGGGTCATCCTAAATTGAGAGCTGTGCAGCGAGATGCTTGTTTATATTAGTTTTAAATTTCTGCATGTCGGTACAGTCGGGGAAACAGTGAGCAGGGAGAGAGTTCCAAAGGCTGGCAGCTCGAAGAAAGAAGCTATTAGAGTAGAAGGTTCTCTGGCATCTGGGGTCCTCCACAGTGAATGGATTGGATCTAGTTGATTGTCGGGTTTGTCGAGTGCATTTTACGTTGAGGGAGCACCAGAGCAGCAAGTTCATCAGAACACATTCCATTGAAGTACTTCTAAAACGAGCACAAGGATGCAACACTGCAGCGATGGGACAGCAGCTGGAGCTTGGTAGACGGTGTGGGACCTATCAGATTAGATACTCTTTTTTGAACCTTGCCAGATGTGACAACAATTCTCCATGCATGGGCTGATCGTGGCTTTGTAGAGATATAGGATACTATCAGGTGTGAGAAGTTTTTAAGCTCGATAGAGGGATCCCACTTTCTTTGCAGCATCCTTGGCAATGTCTTCAATGTATTTGTTTCAATTCATGTTACCTGTAAATGTTAGGCCGAGGAGTTTGAACGTTGGACTCTCAGGTAGTGTGTTATTTTCTATAGCAATCGGTGGTTGAAGAGGTTTATTGTAGTTGTTGAAGGAAAGGAGCTTTATCTGAGCAGCATTAAATGTTACCATCCATTTATGACCCCATTCCACTACAGACTGGAGATCATTTTCTAAAAATTCAGCCATTGCCTCAGATATGTGCACGTCTGTTTTACCCATATGACAAGCGTAGAGCATGGTGTCATCAGCAAATATACCAATCTATGACACAATGTCATCAGGGAGGTCGTTTATGAAAAGCAGGAACAATAAAGGTTCAAGAATCGATCCATGAGGTACACCTGCATTTATGTCATGTTGTTCTGATGAACGGCAATTGAGGACAACCTGGATCTTTCTTTTGAATAGGAAGGATCTAATTATATTAAATATCCTTCCAGTAATACCATATGAATTAATTTTTATGAGAAGACATTTATGCCAGACCTACCTTGTCAAAGGCTTTAGATATATCAATTGCTACTAACCTAGCTTCACCTGCCTTGTCCTGTGTATGGTATATGCGTTCAGAGATGACCGTTAGAATATCCACAGTAGACTGTACTTGCCTAAATCAATACTTTGTTGTAGAGTTTGGAGAGGACAGAGGCCAGTTCAACAGAGCATTTCTTTATTACTATTACTGGTATAAGATCAGGCCCACATGCTTTGGTGGTGTCAAGTCTTTTTATGATGTCTTGGACATGAGATAGGGTGATGGTCAGGTCATCAAGTGTGTCTTTAGTCCGCAATAGGAAATTTGGGAGGGAGTGGTTTGCAGAGTCCAAAGTGGAGTTTAAAGCCAAACGCTGGGCAAGTAGTTCAGCCTGATTAGTTGCTGTGCAAACGGCATCATTGTCGTTGGATAGCGGGGGAATTGTTGATTGCCTATTGTTTACCACACTCTTGAAGATTTTTCAGAAATCGCAAGTACCTAGTTTCTGTGACTGAATGCGTTTTCTTGTTATTTCTATATACCTTTTTTTTGTTTCATCTATTAGTCTTACAATAATTTCTTGCTACTATAAGTTTCTGTCTATTTGTAGTTGACTTATAGCGGTTGAATTGTCAGAGTGCTTGCTGCTTCTGAGCAATAGCAGCTGCATAGTTCGAGGTGAACCATTGTGGAGAGTGGGGCCTGCTGTAGAATTTTCACATGGGGACATGTGCTTCAATGCCTGCGTTGACCCATGCAGTTAACTCATTTGCACACTGATCAGCAGGGAGAGAAAAAGTTTCAGTCTCTGCTGTGATCTCTGATGGATTCCCAATCAGCACGCTTGTAGTATCTTGTCGTTTTGAACAATGGATCATCAGCTTAGGGACAAGATTTTAGGGTGATATCAATCATTACCGCAAGGTGATCAGCGTTCCAGAGTGGGCTATGTGCATTCGTTGCGCAAGCCTTGGGCAGTGAGGTCAAGAAGAGGTCAAGAAGTTACCAGCTGCATCTGTATAGCTGGAGAATTGTCGTTTTCTTTTCAACTCTATATGATTTACATGTTTTCCCTAACCCTATCTTACATTTTCTTTCAAAATGGGGCGGCGATAGGTACGTATATAGTATGAACACCGGGGCGGAGATAAGTACCTATATTGAAGGCGCAGACAGAGGTGGTACTTTTTATAGAAATATGTCATACTATTGCACTAGGCAACATAGGAGGAATGGTTGGGAAGAAACAGCTTTCGCAAAAGACAAAATGAGAAAGTAGCGGTGAAATGGGGCGACCAGGGAAGAAAAAAGTAGAAAGATAAAGAGACGGCTATAGAGAGAGGGAGAGAAATAGAAGTTTGGATATAAAGATGTTACACATGCGATTTTTCTTCAATTATATGTTTTTATGACCCCGGGCAACGCCGAGTAGTCCCGCTAGTCTTATATCAATTGAAGTTTTGTCCGTATGTCCTTCAGTCACAACTTTTTTTAAACGCTATAAATACATTGCGGAATTTGTCTCATTTCGAAATATCAGAGATCTTAACTACTTTTTAAAAATAGAGTATTTTGCATTAATAGTAAATAATAAATTCCCAACAAATCGAAATCGGAAATCACAACCGAAACCTTGAAATCTTCAGTCTGAGGTTCTTCCAACCGATCTATTTGGATTTTGTTATAAATAGAGCTTAAAACATTACCGTAACAAAATAATTATAACTTTGGCATGACGTCATAGATTTATGTTTACGTCATGTTTCAAAACATGAATTCAAACATAAATAAATTAACGGGTAAACCATGTCAATAGCGTTGGAGATTATTTTGCTTTAACTACTTATTGCATGTAATTCTTTCACAATTATATAATCCTCCGGCCTAGAAAAACTTGCGACTGCTGAGAGCATATTTTTACTATTATGTAAAAAATGAAAACTTGTATATATAGTTATACTAGATAAAGTGTGACTCGTTTGGTCACTCATTGAGCTCGTGTTATATTATTCGAATCAAGAAAATGTGAGTTTGCAAAGCCAGTTAAACTTAAAAAAATAAAAAGACAAAATCAAAAATAAGTCTCTTTCGGCTTCCTATATCCCCCCCCTCTCTCCCTGCCTCTCTAGTATCGTTTTAAATAGTATTACTACTATTTTTCTACGTCAATAAGCCAAGAGTAGCATCGTCAATTTTGTTACTTTAAACAAAGAATGAACAACGACTTCCTTTTTCTCCACACTTTTGATGGCCTTGTGCCTAATTTGTTACACTGTGTTGTGATACTTTGAACCGCCAAGACCCTGAAGACTGTTAAGTTAGGAAATAATTCATGCCACAATCCTTTCTGCAATCCAACCATATTTGGTATAAATAAACTTTAGTCTATACCTGACCTGTCCACCAAGTTTTAATCATTATTGTCCAACAGCTCTCACAAAACGGATTATGAATTTTATTAACGATCCCAAAGTTGGTATTTGGGGGGCGGGAGTCACATTGTGCCTGTGTGTGTGTGTGTTGAATCCTTATCTTTGAGTGGCTATTTGGTCTTGTTAAAAAAATGCCACCCATGGAATTAATAAAATTCACAATCCTTTCTGCAATCCAACCATATTTGGTACAAATAAGCTTTAACCTTATCCACCAAGTTTCAATCCTGAATGTCCAACAGTTCTCACAGAACGAATTGTTAATATTATTAAAAATTCCATGGGTGGCATTTTTTTGGTGTGTGTGTGTGTGTGTGTGTGTATAAAGATTCAGTTTCAGTTATGAAGGTGCAATAGTCTTTTTTTATCGGCGTTCAATGATATGGAGGGCACTTTGGTGATCGCCTCATCAGTAGGAGGTGTGATCCTGAAAGAGCTTCAAACTCACTAGACCTTAATATCTCAGATATTTATCTATGAGGTTATCTCAAAGATAATGTCTATCGAAGCAATTCCCTGATTATTTCTTGACATAAGAGCGCCATTACAGCCGAAATCAGAGTAGTACCAAAATGAGTGCGCCAGAGTTATTGACAATTTTTGAACATCATATCCAGGTGTGCTTATCATTGAACGGCGATAAAACAAAGACTGTTAGACATTCATGACTGAAATTTGGTGGACAAGTCAAATATTAACTGAAGTTTATTTCTACCAAATATGGTTAAATTGCAGAAAAGAATGTGAATTTTATTAATGATTCCATGAGTGGCATTTTTAGTGAGTCACAATGTTCCTTCATCTGAAACTAACTGTACATCACTGTTTATTTGGCTAAAAAAAAACGTGAAAAATTATTGACAATTTTTGAACATCATATTCATCTGTGCTTATCATTAAACGGCGATAAAACAAAGACTGTTGGCTATTCATGACTTAAACTTGGTGGACAAGTCAAGCAAAGACATATGTTTATTTCTACCAAATATGGTCAAATTGCAGAAAGGATTGTGAATTTTATGAACAATTCCATGGGTGGCATTTTTATGGAGGGTCACCCTCCATTTTCAACGGTCTGTAACATGTAAGCTTGGAATAGCATTTTTGTTGATCTGTCACACTGATTTTTGGAATAGTATTTTTAGGTGTGTCCACGCATCACCGTGAGAGGCTTTGTCCGTCTGACCATCTCTCTCAAGTTTGAAAACGCATTTTCTTCACCAAACATGCTGATTTAACGAACGCATCTTAAGAATTGATCCGTTATCGTTTCTTATTTCTTTTCATATCCTTCCTGATATTTGTTGCTTCGAGAAGAAATCAATGAGCAACACACTCGTGGCAATCACTGCTCACGGTGCGTGAGGTCAAACTAAGAGAACCTATTAAATTTGAAACCAGCTCAAAAAGTCAAGATCAATGAACTTAATTGTTGTTCATATTTGTTCCATCCTTGATCGGAGGTGTACAAAAATATACGCAGCTTCATTATAGATTTTATTTCTTTCTTTTTTTTTTTTTTGTAATTTCTTATTTTCCTTCTCTACTTCTTTAAAGAATATTGATTTTCTTTTTCCAGTGGTTCTGCTCAAAAAGGAAAAAAAAATAATAATAAAATCACCAGACTTTGTAAATCTATAACAACCAGCTTATATTTATCTTAGGCAAAAGTCATGACTCTCTCTCTCTCTTTTGCTCTGTTTCTTTGTCTCTCTCTTTTTTTTTCGCTCTCTGTTTCTCTGTCTCTTTATTTCTTTCTTTCTCTCTCTCTCTCTCCCTTCTTTGTTACTTTTTTCCCATGTATGCCATGAATTTCCTGATGTCTATGTTTATGAAGAACTTTGGATTGAAACAAACAAATCATAATGTCGTTTAATTTTACCTTTTGTATCAATCCCAGAGAAGAGGGGAGGACGAAGGGCGGGGCACAAGTGGTGTAATTATATTTATGTACTTACATATCAAGACGGATGTTATCTGTTTTATTCATTCTTGAACAGGCTAACCATGTCCATGTAACAGAGAACAAAAGAATAGAACACTCTAGGCAGCTGATAATCTGTACATAAAATATAGCAATCCACAGACAGACATATGTGCGGCTAGACTAGAAACCATCCCATGCAAGGGATCAAACCGTAAACCATCTAGTTGATAGTTGGCAGCTGTCACCACTAAGCAACGGGATGAGCGCTGGTAATTGATATCTACAATGTCTCTATATAAACATTGACCGCCACTTTACAGTGCTCTATTTGTTTATTTACAAAGAGCTTTGCATTACGCTAAAAAGCAGAAGGGGATATCACTTAACGACAGTGCTCAACCCGAGAAGGGACTTATATAGTTATCTACACAGACTGTTTCGTTGTATCACAGCTCTTAAGTGCGACTAGACTAAAACCATCCTAAGCGAGAGATCAAACCTTCAACCACTAAGCCATGGGATAGGCGCTGGTAAATCATATTAACATTTTCCTTCCTTTGTAGCTTGTGCTGATGTCATAGGGCTAAGACACATTGAAGCAGATTGAAGAGCTATGATACTGCGAAATATTCTGTGGGTGATTGTATATAAATTAATTACAGAAAGCTGCAACTCGTTGCTTTGTTTATCAATTCCTGTCTAGCATTTTTTGAGGTTGTGGTAGGGTGGGGTATTGTTTTATTTTCTCAAAGGCCAATGCTTGTGTAATAAAATAAGCATACATGGATACTTGATTATAAAATGTATTTTGAACTTTACCTGGACAGACTAAAAATCTATGCAAAGGAAAAAACACAGTCAAGACCCGTAATTTTTAAACGAATGCAAGTATTCTTAACTAATGCACACGTTTTAAACTAACGATTAAATTTCTACTAGATTTCGCATTTCATAATTGACTGATAAGGGAGAAAGGTCCTCTGAAAATTCTCACCTCCCAATGGGAAAAAAAAGGAAAAATCAATATATTAAAACATGCTTTTAAAATGTCACCCAAAATGTGGGGCATGTATTGATAAGCAAAACAGCGAGTTGCCGTTTTCTGTAATTAATTTGTTCTTTATTGAGATTAAGGCCATTTGTATCTGTTTTTCTTTCTCGTGTTGTGAAAGCTATTGGTTTTATTTCTTCAACTTTATTTTACAAAATCATTAGAGTGCAGTGGAATTACTGGTAATTTGAGAAAGGATAACCAGTTTATATGCAAGAAGTGCACGACATAACAATGAAGAGGGATGAGAACTCAGATGTGGACAAAGTATATTTGGATGGCGAAGCTATTAAGGTTGTCGAGAAGTTTAAAAATATATATATTTTTTTTAACTTAGTTCATCCCAAACAAGGCAAGTTGCCACTGTAGACGCGAATTAGAGTGAAAGTTTTAGGGGGTCATCCTAAAGTGGGAGCTGTGCAGCGAGATGCTTGTTCACATTAGTTTTAAATTTCTGTATGTCGGTACAGTCGGAGAAACAGGGAGCAGGGAGGGAGTTCCAAAGGTCGGCAGCACAAAAGAAAGAAGCTATTGGAGTAGAAGGGTCTCCGGCATCTGGGGACCTCCACAGTGAATGGATGGTGTTCTGCTGATTTGGACAAAGTATATTTGGATGGCGGAGCTATTGAGGTGGTCAAGAAGTTTTGTTATCTTGATGATATCATGATATGAGAATGATACGATGGATGTGTAATGTAAGTTTTAAAAACAGGTTTATATATGATGACGTCAGAGGAAGATTAAATCTGGACAGTATAGGGAGATGTGTGCAGGAGAGTAGACTTCGATGGTATGGCCACGTTGAAAGAATGAATAAAAGTTCTTGGCTCAGTAGATGTAGAACAGTTAAGGTAGCAGGTCCAGTTTACATGAGAAGAAGTGATAAAAATGGACTTCAGAGAACTAGAGATAAATAAAGACCTGACCTGAGAGAGGTTAGTTTGAAAGTCAATTTCTTAAAGCCGTCCTACACATGCCAGCATGTAAAACGGACATTAATCCGAATATGATGATGATGAATGATGATATTTGTTGTTATTTATTGAATAAATTTTGTGGTTTGTAAATGAAAGGGAATGAATGGTCATATGAAAAAAATAACTTTGTGGAAAGGCAAAGGTTAAAAATGACTCTTCTCCTATTTAGAAACCATAAAATGGAAATGGTCAAGTGGGACCCATCGTAGCAATCTAAAAATCACTAGTAAATCACTAAGACAAATGTGAGAACAGAGGAGACGTCAACATTGGCTATCTCCGGCAAAATATTTGATTATTTTCATAGTTTGTGTTCTGCTTTTATTGATTTGAAATGAAACTAAAACAAAATTGAATAAGCAAATTAAAATTATCGATTAAATTTCTTTAAAAAAAAATGAATATTGATATGATTAGTTGCTAATCATTAAAACAAATAAACATGATTATGATGTAATTAAATTTGAATTGGCTATAAAAAAATCTGAATATAATATTTAAATAATTATAATTATTCATCTAAAAAATTTGTAATTCTGTATGTGTGAGAGAGTGTGTTCGGCTAAAAGTCAGAAACTACATAAGATACACTCACAAACCTTACATCATTGTATTGGATGTGCTTTGGAACTGATTATGGTAAAATAAATACTGTAATATTTATTCCCTTTAGGTCCCCTAGGACCAAATTACTGCATGAGAGAGGGGAGGGGGAGAATAATTTTTTTTTTATCCTTCTGGGAGTTGTTTTAAAAACAATACTGAAATTAGGTCAAACAGCAGTCGGTAAGCTTTCTTTTTTTCATTTTCTATTATATTGAACCAGTTGCCAGAGAGAGAGAGGTAGAGAGAGAGAGAGAGATGGGGTAAAGGTAGGTAGAGAGAGTTTGAGGAAGAGGGAGAGAGAGAGAGAGAGAGGGGGTAGAAGTAGGTAGAGAGAGAGTTTGAGGAAGAGGTAGAGAGAAAGAGAGAGGTAGAGAGAGAGGGGGGTAGAGGTAGGTAGAGAGAGAGTTTGAGGAAGAGGTAGAGAGAGAAGTTTAAAAAAAAAAGATGTTACACATACTTTTGTACTCTTTTATTTTGTTATCCATGCATCCGGGCGACACCGGGGAGTTCTGCTATTTAATCATAAACAAAACAACAAACAAATATGCTTATAATTTAATCAATCATTGATTCGAAACTCAATGATTGGTTTATCATTAACAGAACTTACATCTTTCATTTCTTTCCAAATTACCAAAATGTCTCGCCCTGTTTACACGGAATCGAATGACACAACTTTGAAATGTTCTAAAAGACCATGGAAGTTGGTACTTTGCTGTTTTTCTAGAAATTACCAAAATGTGGTTAAGTATAAAAGTAAAATAATGTTGTTTTCTTTTTCTCTAAAGGAAACTAATTATACTGTGATGTATGACCAAAGTGTAGTATCTGTTCTCGGTCAGAGGAAGAGAATCCTTCTAGACTGAGTCAATTTTAATTCTTATCCCAATTCAGAATGTCACTTTTTGGGGAGCTGTATTTTCCTCACATTAAAAACCAACATTGTGCCTAAGTTTGATCTCGTAATTAAGGGCTAATTATAAACATAATATAAATAAAATTTCAATAAAATCTACAGAAACGGACCAACACCAAATGGGGAGCCACAGCACAGACGCTAAGATATACTTCCTTGGCCCTGTGCTGTTATTCTGTGGAGTACGTGTGTTTTGTTTCGGAGAGATCAACTCATGTCAGTAATCTAAACCCAGTATTGAACAACACCTGCTGCTTGGTCACTGGTTGCCTTAAGTTTACCAACCTGATAAATCTGTATTACTTTGCTATCAGTGATGAAAGCCATTTCGTTTATGGATGTAAACATCCGACCCAACGACTGAAGTGAAGGTGAAGCTTCTTCAGCCATGATCAGCCCTTAACAACATCTCAGGAAGAAACCAGACTACGGCTGCGGACCAAGTTAGAAAGTAACCCCTTTCTCACTCTTGGCTCAGAAGCACAGTGGGTTCAGGGGATGATACTCAACTGTCTGAAAACAAGAATGGGGCAATCATAAGCTGCTTTAGGTGATGGGGCTATACAACTGACCTAACCATCTGAAATGTGGAATAGAGGACCACACGATGCTAAACTGCCTTGTCTACCCTCTGCTACCCAACCAGTGAACCAGTGCAGATTAAAAGATCTTGCAGAGTTCAATGATAATGAAAAGGAATGTATAAAGAAATAGGAAACTATCGGATAAGCTTCAAAGATATGATAAGAATAATAATAATTTAGTTACTATCTATTATATATATATATATATATATATATATATATATATATATTTATATTTATATATATGCAGGGTGATTGGAAAATAACTCCCTATTATTAAGTGCTCGTAATTTATTAGTGAAATATAATTTTTACAAGATATGAATATGATAAGAAAGTGTATAGCATGGGGTTTTATTCAAAATTCGATATGGGTGCCAGCAATCGCCACCAGCTTCTCAAAACTGCTTGGAAACCGCACCAACTGATTTCACAAGGAACCTTTTTTTTTCTTTGTTCGTTTTTTTTTTTTTTTTTACTAATGAGTCAACATTTATCAAGGCTAAAAACCCACTCGAAGATTAGGGTCAACAAGATGGATAGATTGACAGATAAATGGTGATGCATACTATGAGAGTATTGAAAACAGCAGCCGACCCAGAAAACAACATTTTTTCTCCATTTTCAAAAATCTCGCTCGTGGAATGTGTGGACTAAAGGAAAAAAATAACGCATAATTCACAACTCTTGCTCTCCCCATTCATTTTTTGTAAGAATTATAATTCAGTAATAACTTACAAGTATAGGGAATTACTTTCCAATCACCCTGTGTGTGTATATATATATATATATAGGGTATTTGTCGCTCCTTGAAAAAGTAGAGCACTGTAATTGGTAGTATTAACACAGCATGACACTATTTGCTTATAATGCATCATTCCTTCCCTTAATAGAAGTAGAATGCCTCGACGTCAAGCCGCCGTTAAAGTGTTAAAATTATCATAGTTTATTCGCTGTTTACAATTGGCCTAGCGGTTAGCGATGTTGGATTGGAGTTGAAAAATACTTGTAGTCCGGGGTTTCGAATCGCATGACCGATAGTGAATAGTCATATCTCTATGCTGATGAGTCCCGATTGAAAAAAGACGAAACGTATACGTACATAGATAATAAACAATAACAAATATATGTATATATATATATATATATATATATATATATATGGGAGTAAATATGAAATAAAAATTTCAGACAAAATGTAAAATTGGTTATGCAAATGTGGACGAACAAGGTAACATTCTAGTAAAAATAAGGGCACAAGCGCATTATTAGACCTGGACCAAGATATTTCGGTCGAATGCACCCGCATCTCAGCCAGAAGGTCAAGGAAGACTTCGAGTGACTTAGTCAAAAATAATCTCAAGCAATGACATCAAAACCAATGTAAAAGATAGAATTTCATGGAGAAAATCACATTGTAGCGCCATGGCTAACGTTCAAGGAAAGGACAAGCTAATCAACAAAGAATAAGAAAGATAAACAAACTGATACAATGATGCTTTATATGGCTAAGAGCAAAGTGTAGTATCTGTTCCGATGGATACTATCCCCCATAGACCGGTATTGTCTTGGCCTTTGGGGCTTGATTTCCGCTGGTCTATGGGTTTGTCCTGTGCAGTTCTAGGAGGTTCACCCTCCCAGGCTTTGCCTTCTCACCCTTTGAGAAGGGATTAGTTTATTGCTAATCGCCTGAGGTGCCCCTACCAGGGAATGCCGACAGGGCCGCCCAGGCAATTTTTAGAGGTCATAAGTGCTCTTCCTCTAGGGTGCTGACTTATCTAATCCCACTTTCCGACCTTGTGTCACATTTTACTCTGTGAGAGGTAGATAAATACCTGCTTTATTTGTTTATCTTTCTTTAATTGTCATCTCTTAGTGTATGTTTAAAATGTAAACATGCACAAGGCTGCATGCTTTAGTTATGCATGCGAATGGATGACGTTGCAGGTGATAGATGTTCGGCCAAAAGAAAAGGGGGGGGGGGTTAGAGAAACTTGAAAATATCTCTGATTGTGCGTTGGACCACACAGAAATTGTCTTTTGTTTGGAATAAATTAAGTGCCTCAGGGAATCATGCTGAGACCGGCCTACTTGAGAAAAGTAATGTTCCTAGATTGGATCCATATAAATCCCCTTGAGTGGCCACTGACTGGTCGTTATCTCCAGTGGATATCTAAGTAGCCAGTCCTTGGGTGGTCGAATGGTGACCACTGAGAAAGATCAAGATCTAAGATCTCCTGTCAGGAGTGGAAATATTCCAGGGGAATGGAAAATGAGGAGTCAGAGTCGGCCCTCTGGGCAGGAGGCCACTACATACTCTTTGAGAACATCAGCTTGGTCACTGCCGATGTCCCTGCTGTCACCTCCATTTGTATGCCTTGTTGAGGTGTACCTACAAACCAAATTTGAACTCCATAGCTGCTTCTGCTGAGAATGTTATGGGTGTACATACAAACATATGTACAGACGCCATATTTTATTTATAGAGATAGATAGATCAATTAATCTATATATCTCTATAGCAATAATTCTTATGCATATAAAAAAAACATATCAATCAAACACTAAAATGAAAAACTAAAATACAAGATTTTTTTCCCTCCAAAAATCGATAGAGATTTAAATTGTTTGAACTGACTTAAATCATTGATAAACTAAAAAAAACAAAGAAAAGCCATATCATTCCCAACACGTTTATGGCTTGTAAATCAATTGAAGTCCTCATCCTCGATATGTTATGATGATGATGATGTTGTTGTTGTTGTTGTTATTATTATTATTATTCCCGTTAGGACGAGTTAAATGAAAATAAACAAACAAAAACAATGGTGATCTCTTGTAAACATTCTGAACAGAAATATTTTCATTATTTTTTTTTAACTCATTTTATTTATTCATTTTTACTTGTATCTTTGCTTGTTATCAAATCATCATAGATGTACTCCTTTAATTAATGGAACTGGTTTGGGTAATGGATACGCAGCACAGACTATGAGATAAGCTAAGCCTGGTTAAAATCTAGTTGGATCTATAGCGTTGCAATATCATTAGGAAAGGTATGAAAATCTCACTACTAAAATGGTAGCTTGTGTTCAATAAACCGTATACAACGAATCACTTACTGTAATGTTCCTTTGATTCGTAATCGCTTTTTCCTTCTGCTGTTAACACAATTCAACACGTTTATATAGTCACCTGAAGTCGAGATGTTTAATGCAATCACGGGTATGTAAATTGCATCAATCTTCCAACATCCTGGCATCTCAAATCTTTGTCTACGAAAATTGCTTATTTTTCGAAATCACCATCACAGCCATTAATTCGAGACTCTGGATTCAATCACGCTGAAGTTGTACTTGCCTACGCCCCACATGCTACATGTGGCCAGCTTTTTTGTCAGTACTTTCTTCATTACACTACTCTCTGATATCCTCCTAAAAAAATGCGCAGCTGAGTGCAGGCCTCTTTATTCAAGTGCTCCTTCGGAGTGGAGGAGCTGTGACTTCTTCCTCAGGCAAATGACCTCCAAGACTAGTCAGTCTATCATTATTGTCATTAGTAGTATCCGAGCTTTTGGTGTCCGAGACATAGTCTAGTGATAATGATCTTGGCCTGTCCAGTTGGTTGAGGCATGGGGGTACAAAATGGCATATGCACTTCTGGGAAAGGGTGCAAATTCTTTATATAGTGAGAGTTTTCATCAACCAGCACCAAGTGTGGACTGTTGATTCCTAACCCTAACCCTAAACCCAAGATTTGTTCGTACACCTAATGTGCGGGAGTCTAACACATACATCATCCATTACTTGGTACTGTGGTTCAGAGCTGGCTATGGTATCAATACCCTTTTATACGGACGTTGAAGTTATACATAACGTTGGACTGTGCCATGGATGTTGAGATGCTGACTTTTTGCATATATATATATATATATATATATATATAACATCAAAAGATTAAAAATTCTTGAATCCCTCTACATAAAAACTAAACATCTCACAATTAATAATGTGAATTATGAAATTAGCTACACTTTCAAGTGTCAAGCATAGTAATTAATGTTACCAAATTCTTAGCCGTTAAGCAATCATACTTTTGAATCTTGCACGCACTTAGAACGTAATCACATTCGCATGTAACATCTCGATATTATAGGCGCTCTTTTTAAAGTTTTAAAAAACTCAACAGTAAAGACGTATTTGTAAAGACACCAAGACTAACAACGCCTGGAGATGATTTGACGAATCAAATCGAAAGTACTTGCAAAAAAAGAAAGAAAAATGGAATAAGAAACCCACGGAACTTGCATACACCATTTTGACCGAAATACTAAATGGACTATTTGGAAAATTGAAAAAAAAGTAAAAAGAAAAGTCTAATTAATCAAAAACGCTCGTTATTCTAAAAAGCAAAACCATGTATTATTTAATAATGTTTGCCTAAATGAAAATATGCTGCCTAAATACACACACACAATATATATATATATATATATATATATATATATATATATATAATGTATATGTATGTGTGTTATAATGAAATAAATTCTAGGAGGAAATCCGGGTATGAGAGCTCAATGTAATAAACAGAGCAAGAATAAAATAAAATATAGTAACACAAAATTACATAATCATCGATGTAATAATTTATTTCACCCTTGTGGTATTGTCAAGCATCCAAGCGAGATGACTACATTTTTGAAAATTTTCAAAAATGTAGTCATCTTTTTCAAAATTTAAAAAAATGTAGTCATCTCGCTTGGATGCTTGACAGTACCACAAGGTTGAAATAAATTATTACATCGATGATTATGTAATTTCGTGTTACTATATTTTATTTTATATATATATATATATATATATATATACATAAAAATTATCAATTTTTAATATGAACTAGTCTCTTTGGAATATAAGAATGAGATGTCTATTCCCTGCATCCCGATCTTCATTCTAGCGACTGTCTTCTCTCATTCAAAAAAAAAAAAAGAACTTATTAACATGGTGGTCAAAACTCCGATTGGTAAATATTAGCGTTTTCAAATTTTTTATTTTCTATTTCATACCATTTATTGCTTAAAATTTCTTTACCAGATCTCGTTTCAAATTGTTATTTTGTTAAAGTTAGCAGTATATTCTGTTTATAACATAAAATGTCTTAGCCCCTTCACATGGACACAAAATGTATTTATTTTTCTGAAAAATGTGTACTCCCTAATAAAGGGTTAGGGTAAAAATTCAATAACGATTCCAAGTTTGTTAGAAGCCACTTGAAGTGCATCCGGTTGTGAATTTAGGGGTTTAGCGGAGTGGAGTTACTATTACTTCCAAGTCCACTCTGACTCCCTGGAGTAGTAGTATTTGTCGGCGTCTCATCAATGGGTCAAATAAAAATTTTTCTGGGGACGACATTAAACTGCCTCTAGCACCTTTGGTCTAAGTGTTCATCACTACCCAACACCCACCACCCAGAGCCCCCTATTTCCCAGTCCTTTCTATCTTTTTATTTCTGCTTACCCTATTTCTAAACCCTATCAACTACTCCAAATCTCTCTCCCTCCCTACCGTTCTGGTTATGTCACAAAACTGCATCCGGTTGTGAGCCCCTAATTTGTGAGCTTTAAAGAGTGTTAAGTCATCCCTTAGTTGCCATTGCTCTCGGGTTCAATCTCACCCAGATTGGTAGTATATTTTAGGGTCCTATCGATGTGTTATATTTTCACTTCGGCGATAGGTGTATAAATCCTTTATACACCTATCGCTGTCGTCGTTGTGAACCTAGGTTTTTGCTCGTGTATAGATAAAACACTTGGGTGATAATGCTAATGTTAGTTTATAAGAAAGGTCTATTTAAAAATAAAACACCAAAGCGACAGTCCACTTGTCCACGTGAGAGAAAGAAACAGACAGATAGACAGATTGATTGTCTCATTACACTTAGCTACACTGTATGTGACTGCTCCAACTCTCACTGGGGCTCCTCTAACAAAACGATAATAATTTAGTCATGTGCTTAAAATACGTAATTGTCTCTCTCTCCCTCTCTCTCCCTCTCTCTTTCTCTCTTTCGCTCTTTTCTCTCTCCCCATTTGACCTTGCAGCTCTCTGGACGATCAAGTGCATCCGGTATGAATAAATTATTCATCTTATAAAACATCCTGTGTTGAATTAATTATGGATTTCTATTACAGTTACGAAGATTGTTATTGGTCTGACAGGATAGCAAAACACATGCATGATGCCAATCCCAGCGAGAAGACACAATATTGTTATATTTTCACTTACCGATGGATGTATAAAGGATTTATCAGTTCCTTGATCGTGTGTAGATAAAACACTCAGAAACTTAGTTAGCTTTGTTAGATTATAAGAAAGGTTTATTTAAAAAGAGAGACAGCTACATCAGAGAGACAGCTCACTTGTGTATGTGTGAGAGAGAAAGAGAAAGACAGGCACACTTTGCTATACTGTATGCGATTGCCCCCACCCTCGTTGGGGCTCCTCGGGAAACGACCACGTTTAGCTTCTGCTTGCTTAAGTTGTCAGCCAAAAAGAAGCAGACAACCCCCCTGGACTGAAGTCACGTGGTTTCATCGACTTCCGCTTTGAGGTCATCTCTGAGCTTAAATGTTTCACTCAAACCCTTCCATCGTAACATAGTCTTCACTATCTAACATATGGTTTAAATAGAATTTTTCCTGCAGTACTCTAGACTGTAGTTAAATACTGTCATCGCAGTTAAGTGACTAATCAGTTTTGTAGGCAAGAGGGACCTGCGTATATTTACTACAAGAACCAGCCTATCTTCAAAAAATGCATTAACTAATGCCCCAACATAATATCTTATTCCGTTGATTAAAAAAAACAACAATGTTTTAGTCCTTCTGACAGACACAAAATGTATTCATCTTTCTTCTTTTCAATCCTTTTTTTACTTTTCCTTTTAAACTTTTATTTTTTTATAACCGACTCGTTTAAAAAGCATTGATTTTTGTCCCGTTGTCTCGCTGAATGAAATCAGAAGAATTTAGCGTTTGACAAAAAAAAAAAATCCGGTGTGCGTTGGTCGCGAGGAGAGAAGGGTGAGGAAAAGAAAAAATAGAATTCTTCAGAGACCTATAAAAGAAAGTGTTACCATTGTTATGGAGATTTTGATATTTTATAATTTCTTTGAGTCGAAGTGGCTGTGTTGTAGTTATTACTGGCGCAAGCTGTGTTCAAGTTCAGTCGGAGCTACTTAATTGCTTTACTCTAAGGAAAGATATGCCGATTAGGGCCCAAGCTAATCCTAACGCTAACCCTAACCAATGCTAAGTAGATTTTAGCTTGGACCCTAATCTTCATAAGTACCAAGATATGCATTCATTTACCATCCCACACGCACATCAGCTATGGCTACAATAGTAGGGTTGACTTGACTCTCAAGCTTTGGTAGGACAACTAATCTGAGAGAAGAAAACTCCAAAATAACACCAGTCCTTCTCCACTTAAGCAATGCCGGGGTAAGAGAAGTGCGGTTGGTTATTGTGACACCTTTGCTTCACTACAATACTGCTCATCATACAGGCATCGTTTCAGAGGGTAACCTTTGTCTCTTAGAGGGTGGAAGGGGGTTAGTAAGTAAACGATTTTGTGGTCTGACAGGCACCTTTGCACTTATTAAAGGATCATTTTGTTACTGATTATTCACCACGTATCAAGGTTAAGAGGCACTGACTTATGTTAACGGTTTATGACAAGTGTCTATTGACATTAGATTTAAAGAGGACCATGTTGTAGCTCCCAGGGAAGTAATCTTGCGATTTGGTTGTTTGGTTGTTTTGTTTTATGACATATCAACCCTTTTTGAGTTATTTAATGCCACATACGGTCATTTTGGTAAAAAGTTTTTATGCTTCAAGTTCTTTATGTCTTCAAATATTTATTCATCGTGTTTAGTTATGTTGTTTTGTAGAGGAAAATTGTTGTTTTTGTTTTTGGCTTTGCAGAACATGATTGAGTTTTGCAAAGGGAAAGGAAAAACAATAACATTAATGTTTGGTGCATTTTAAGTCAGGAAGCCAGTAATTTTTCGGCAACATATTCAACAGATGGAAAGTTCTTGGAAAGAAACTCTGCTCATGGGAATTCTATTTGATGTTAGGTGCAGGAAAGTTCTTTGGAGCTCAGGTCGTCTTGGTATTATTAATCTCTCCTGCAGTGTGTTCTCTGTATATTAATAAGATATGGCACGAAAATTTTGGAGAGTTTCTGTATAGTCTTAATTATGAACAGTGTGATCATGTTGACACACCGGTTCTCATTAGATCACCGAAGTTAAGCAACGTTCAACCTTGTCAGTACCAGATGGGTGACCATTTGGGAATGCTAGGTGCTGTATGTGGGAGGATGACAATACATCCTTTGCAAAAACTAACGTTGTGAAAATGGTGTCTGTAGTTGTGGGGTAAGTCAAACCATTGGTCAACGGAGGCTGTAGAGTATTGATTTACTCCTCTCCAGGAGTTAGGCACAAGGCCAGTTTTTATCTTACTCCCACAAGTAAGATGTGACCCAAGGTCGGGTCGGGAAAGTGGGGTTTAAAAATTGCCTTGGCAGCCCCGTCGGCATTCCCCGGTAGGGGCGCCTCAGGCAGTAAGCAATAAACTTACTCCTCCCCAAAGAGGGGAGGCGAAGCCTGGGAGGGTGGACCTCCTAGAACTGCACAGGACAGACCCATAGACCGACGTAAATCAAGCCCCGAAGGCCAAGACAATACCAGTCTATGGGGTGCAGTATCCATCGGAACAGATACTACACTTTGATCTTAGCCAAAAGGCAAAAAAGGCCAAGAACGGAGGCTGTAGAGTAGCAGGAGGAAAGTTGGTGATTTTGATCATGGCTTTTGTACTGCGTGAGATGGTGTTTCAGAAATAATACATCTGGTGAAAACTATAAAATCGTATGCAAATTGTTTTTTTTTTTGTTTTTTTTTACTAATGAGTCACGACTTATCAAGGCTTGGGGTGGGGGGGAGACACTCGAAGATAAGGGTTAAAGAGATTATCAGTTGGCCGTTCATCGCCACCATGAGGGGATCGAAAACAAATGGGTGGAATTGGCAGAAGATTACTTAAGAAGAATTGATTATCAAAGAGGACGGTTAAAAAAGTATTTAATTAGATTAAACTTAGATACGACCTTGCTGTAGGGAAAAAGACTTGTAGTATCTTGTTCTTGTGATATTTTAGAAGTACAAAGTTTGTGCATGAAAATTCTGTTTGGTTTTTGGTACGGGGAGAGAAAGGAAAGTTGTGGTTGTAACTAGACAAGTTCTTGTTGTGAATGTTTTATAGGTGTTTTGGAAAAATAAAACCTGGTGAACGAGTGATGGGCGCCTCACCTCTGTACCTTGTCGGAGCTACTGGATCACTTTTACAAATACCCTTGGGAAAGGTACGAAAACATCTCTACCACACCAACAGCTTATGATAGAATAGTAGGGTAGACAAGACTCAAACTTTTATACAGCATCTTGTTTATGAATAAGGAAACCTCTGAAAAACAACACCATCTATCCCATGTAGTAGGGAAAGTTGCTACTGTTTTTATCTCAACGAAGATTTGCTCATGCAAAACAATGCTCATTTGCATAAGTGAACTCTTGTCATCATACAAAAATAATAAGATTCTATCTTGCAAGCAGAACACTCTGGGTTCAATCCCTGATGAACTACATATGCTGCGACCCTCACCTTTTTTACTTTGTGGACTCGCATAATGGCTACTATATCCCAACTATGACTTAAGCAATGTCAGTTCAGAAGAAGGTTTCTCCACTATAAAACTATTTATCTCTCAGGCAACCTTTCAGGGGTTGTCCCTTGTCTCTAGACAGAAGAGGGCTAGTAAATGAGTAATGTTAAAGTTTGACCTGCACCACTTGCACTGATTAAAGGGTCTATATATTATGAGAAAGAGAGATAGTTTGTAGTTTGAATATGATTGGATGCCCCTATCCCAATTTTTATGCCCGGGTACACCGCCTCGTCGCCCCCCCCCCTCCATCATTGTATGTCACTGGTCTATAGTCGTCTCAGTATTAGGGACCTGTCCCGCTATGTTTACCTGAAATAGTAATAAGATATGACAAGGATATTTGAGCATATCATTGTATATTTCTTCGATCGATCTGTTAAACACTTCACCTTGTAGCTGGACCAGCAGGTGTTTGTATGATCGATATTTAGGTATGGCAACACCGATTCACAACTTAACATAGTTTGCCAAGAAAGCCAGACATGAAAACTAAGAAGAAGAAAAAAGAAATGGAATTGCCTAAAATTGGAATTGCAGTGTAAAAACCTTTGCCACCATCATGAAATAAAGGAAAATTTAAATGCTTAGAGAGGGGATGAAAGTATTGTTGGCTAAGTGCCAAACCTGTTGCAGACTCCAGCGATGATGGTTTCCGATGATTCTCTTTTGAAAATTACTCACAGTGGTTTGCAATTGCCTTAAATTTTAGACATTTTCTAGAATAAAAAATCACGTAAAAGATTTCGTGCGAAATTTGAAATAAGGATTCTAGAGATAAGGTTTAGTAGCATTATATTTTTTATTTTAATCTTCGTATAGAAGACATAAAAGTGGTGCAAATCTGTTCTGTTTGGAGAATTGATTTTACCCGCCCTGGGACAGGTATTCTTCTAGTTTTCTTATAACGTTAATTTTTTAATCAAAAGTCATACCTTGCTTTCTTCATGCAAGTGTCCACACATGTTGTCATCATGTCCTCCCAAATCGAGGATAATTTACCAAAGGTCAGTTGCATGCTTCTTACATTAATTATCATTTGATTAACAAACTGAACACGTTATTACCAAACAAAGATGATTTATTTGGCCATGGTCGTCTGGTAAGCCGAAAGGCAAATAAGGAATGTGAGAGAATCAGAGAGGTTTCCTATGTATAGCTCATAGCTTACTTAGAAATACATCTTCAAACATCTTAACATATGACTGGGCTCTTCGAAGCTTCCATCCTGACTGTCGATTGCAACTGCTACTCCTCCAGGAAACATCTGACTAAGTATTTCGACTTTTTAGATTTTCATGTAAAAGCCCATAATCTAAAGGTCACATGTCTGACTTCTTTGTCTATAATACATCCTGTTTACGAGTCCACCTACACAAACATATTCAACTAATATATATATTAGTGATAGGACGATTCCAATATTTTTCCCGATCCCGATACAATTATTGATTCTGTTCTAAATTCCCGATTCCGATACAATTACCGATTCCGATTCTAAAATCGCCTAAAAGGTAGAATTTATTTTTTTACGGGGAAGAGGGTAGCAGAGAGTTCTCATCTACTTTTAAATGCAGATACAATTTTCTTTTTTAATTTGACAAACTTCTCAATGTTTTCTCTTTTTGTATTGTATTCAAGATTTTGATAAATTCATTGTGAAATTTTCATCTAGATTTTTTACTTATGTCATTTTTTCTATTTATCCACCAATGCCATTTTTACCCGTGCTATTTTACCGTGCCATTTTTTCGACGATACCATTACTTAAATTCGTTATTATGATCTATAAATTTTAGTTTTACTGGCAGTTTAAAATCATTTATCATTTAATCAGTAGTACCAGCAATAAAAATTAAGTTTTAAACAAAAAAATAAATTAAAATTAAAAGAATCGTTTTTGGAATCGAAAATTAGGCTCCAATTTTTCCGATCTCGATACCGATTCCGATACTCCAAAAAGTTCTAATTTTTCCGATTCCCGATTCTGATTCCGGTTAATCGTCTCAACACTAATATATACACGAGCTGATTTACCTGAAGGTCACGTGCCTGACTCCTTTGTCTATAATACATCCTGTTTACTAGTCCACCTACACACATATATATTTAACTAATATATATATATATATATATATATATATATATATAGATCTGTACCATTGGAGAGCCATGCATATAACTGTCCTGTTTTTAAATCTCCGAAACAGTTACATGGTAAACAGCTGATGATCCCCGTGTTAATATTAGATGCTTACATTAAGGTCTCCTGTTTTTGTTTCACTGTCAGATACTTAATCCCCCTTTTTATTTTATTTACTTACTATTATATATTTTATTTATTTATGAATTTTCCAACGAATGTTAAGTCTGCACTATTTTGGATTTAGTTAGTTTCTGTGGGAATTTAAACTGCATTTTCCTTCTTTTTTTTTGTCTTTTTGTTTAAAATAACTCAAAGCTTCTTTAGACTATATATATACTAACTGATTTACAACACTATTGTATGGTTTCTTAGCATTGACATTTACCTCAAGATTGGAAAGAAGATTGGATGAAGCCAACACTTGCATGACCAGTGAGCGATTATATGGAGAGCATTATCCAGTATCAGACATTGTCATCAAAGAGTCAGATTGGCACAGTACCGATGAAGAGGTAAAGACACAATTCTTAGTGAGATGCTTTTGTGGGAGCCAACACAAAGAAGAGCTAGCAGAGTTGGTCAAGCCAAGACATATACACCGACCAGATTTGTGACAATATTAACTGCACTCCCTCTTGTGTGTCGAATATGATGAACAAGATAATTGAAAGTCCACAGATAATCCTTTTCTTCTCTCCTCCTGTGTGCCTAACATCAAATCAAACAGAATTTCCAAGCACAAGTGATTCCCATTTGTGGAACATCCTGCTTGCTTCGTGTGGCATTCACCCTGGGCAGGTTGAGCTGGTTTCCTCCAAAAAAAGGAAGTTTCTAAGGAATATTGAGTTTGCAAGCAGTCCCCAGTCGCATGCATATCTGTTGTAGACCCGTGCTAGGGGTCACAAAGATAACAACCACAAATTGTGACAGGTTAAAATATACAATGTATTTATTCATAGCAATACAGTAACGCCACTAAATGTGGTAGGAGATGACCGGATTCCTACCATGCGGTAAAACATGAATAGGCATGTCCTCTGTTTGAGTCTTTGCAACCATGGTATTTATTATAGATGGTTGCTTTCATTAGTTCTTCAATAGGGGTGATTTGTACCCCACAACAATATCACGGTCAGGGGAGATGACAACGTTAGCTTTTGCAGATTTTTGCAGGGAAGCATCGCTGTCCTCCCACATACAGCACCTGGTATTCCCAAATGGTCACCGATCTAATACTGAACAGGCTCAACGTCGTTTAACTTTGGTGGTCTAATGAAAACCGGTGTATCAACATGATTATGCTGTAGACATCTACGGAACACGTTACCACAAGATTGCTTCTCCGAAATCCAATATAAATAAACTATTATCATAAACTGTCCTCATAACTCATTAACCCTTATCCTTGAGTGGCTCTTAGCCATAAGTGGTGAGAAAAAAATACTCACAGGAATCTGTACAAACTGCACAACCGGATGATGATTATGATGATGCTTTGGTCTAGACGGGTCCTTCAACTAGTGAATTATGAAATTGATAATAGTGAGTGTCCTTCTTTTGCACACACCCCAATTTCAGGCTATGATCGCAAATCAGGTCAGTGTTTATTGGTGGATATTGATTGATTTCTTGACTATAGGAGCTGGCGACATCCTCCATTTTATTAAAGTCTTAATTATAAGATAATTAAAAAATAAAAAGATTCGAAACATTGAATAAAGCGATCAAAATTACTGAGTGTAAAACTATAAATATTGTTTCTTTGGTGAAAGAAATGGCTGTAAGCAAGAGGAAGAGTGCTTAGAGAGGAAGAAAGAGAAAGTGACAAAGAGAGAGAGAGAGAGAAAGTGGGGGGGGAGTAAAATGGTAAAAGAAGAGGTGAATAGAATAAAGAAAAGGAGAGAGAAAGAGGAAAGGTTAAAAGTAATGAGTAGAAGAGAGGATAGGAGAGAAAGAGAGAGAATGAGTAGAAGAGAGGATAGGAGAGAAAGAGAGAGAATGAGTGAAGGGAGAAGGGTAAAAAAAGAGAGTAAAATAGATGAAAAGAGAGAGAGAGAGAGAAAGGAAGGTGATTTATTTGCGGAGAAGGAGAGGAAGAAAAGGAGAAAAAAAGAGACAGAAACAAAGCTAAAGATAAAGAGAGACATAACATGAGAGATAATTTTTAGTAATGAATTAAATAGAGAAAGAGATAAAATGAGAGCAAAAAAGTGCAAGAAGGAGAGGGTGATAGGGAGTGTGTAAGGAAGAGAGAAAAGGGGAGTGAAAAGTTTGTGGAGACAGAATGCATGAAAGACAGAATGGAAAA
>OY744525.1:36197767-36222767 GCA_963556195.1 Sepiola atlantica
TGAATTTTGGAACACATCTGCTAGGCGTAAGGTGTCCAAATGTAGGCTAAATTTAGTTTAATTTATTTTTATGCAAAGGAGATAAAATCGACGAGCTCTTAGTGAAAATTAAAATATTTCAGATTAAAAAAACAACTTATTAGACATCAATTAATAAATATTCACCAAATTTCAGTTTCTTTGGAGTATTTGAAAGGGGTTTCGAGGGAAGAATATGGACACAAGCTTCCATTTGAAAATTCAAATATTTCAGATTTGAATTAAATTTGATCCAAATTAATTAATTCTACCCATCCTGGGACGGGTATTTTTCTAGTACCATTATACTTTTTATACATAAGTGTTCATCGTCCTTATTTTAAGCATAGCAGCACTGTATATACACTATAATATGTGACATTAATAGACAGCCTTGACTGAGATAATGAAAATGTAATTCTGGTTTTTAATCTTAAATTTGGAATATATCTATTTTTTATGGCCTCAGATTTCAGATTTTCGGCCGGCCTTTTCTAAGTCAATCCTTTAGAATTCTTTATTTCTCTTTGAATACGGATCATCCTCGGAATTTCCGTTCCTTTTAGACTTACGACAAATACAAGATAGATTTCATCTCCATCAACGACAGCGTAGCTCAGATTATCAACTCCAAATCCAGATCAACAGATAACTTTCTTATACGTCACTGTTTCCTCACAATGTCCATTCAAGTTTCAAAAATATCTCCGACCGAAAGTTCATTCTGCGATCTTAGATTGTCAATCACTCGCACAATTACATTTCTATCTTCAGTGCAACCCACAAAATGCTTGTCACAGGACATTCTTCGTTTTTTTGTTTTTTTGTTTTTAATATAAGAACAAAATAAAAAAAGAAGTCAACTCGGTGCTATTCGTGTCACCTTTATGATTCAAGTGCATTTATGCTGTCTAATTGTTCTTATCAGATTGTTATAAAACCTTGCAATATTAATGAGACATGCGTCTGTGTGTCTCCACTAGGCATATAAGACATGTCACATTTGAGTGACGTCAGATACGGTGTCATGCTAAACCCGTTCCTTTCACCTGTTCTCATAAAGGGAATGTATACATTGTCCGTGTTCTCTGACTACATGTACCCCTTTAAAAAACAAGGAATGTGAAATTTGGTGGGAATTATCTCGTACCTATTCAGATTCTCATAAGGGAGGTGAAAGTTCACATCTAACATATAAAGTTATTTTGTCGGATTTTCAACATCAAACCGAAATAGCATTTAAGCTGACAAATGAAACTTTGCATGCTACTAATCAATTTTCATATTTATTTATATATATATATATATATATATATATATATATATAAAGTAGATAAGTGATGAGACTAAAAATTGGATAAAATGTAATATTTATTAAATCATCAATTTTTCAAACAAGGGTTGTATAAAATAACTTTTTTCTTTTTTCTTTCCTTAATCCATGGATTTTCAAAGAAATACTCTTATCTATGGACTTCAAAAAGCATTGACTATTCATGGATTTTCATCGAGCATTGACTATTCAAAATAGGATATAATTTAAAGATATAATTTTTATATTTATTTTCTCACTTTACATAAATATATATATATATATATATATATATATATATATAATATATATATAATATATATATATTATATAGGATATAGTAAACCTTCAACTGATTTTTTTTACCTCTACGTTTAATGAAATTTCAACTATAAGCAAATCACAAGGGAAAAATGAGCAAATTTCAATCATTTTAAACCCGAAAAAACAAAACCTTTTTTAGACCAAGTTCTATTAATACACAAGTTTCACTATAGTAATCAATGCTTTTGATTGCTTTAAATTACTGTTGGTGTCCAACCTCTTTGCGCTTATTAAAGCATCCAAGAGTGTCATAGTATTATGAACCTATTGAGCGCCATTCCAAAATATGTATTTCAGCTGTTCAAAAATTGTTAAGCGAATGAAAAGCCCAACAACTTTGAGTCTCAAATCGCACAGGCTCTTTTTGAACTGGAAATGAGCAGCGATTTGAAGACTCAACTCAGAAAATCGTACATGAGTAGAGCCAAGGAAATTGATATTCATGATAACAGAGCCATCATAATTTTTTTTTGTTCCTGTGCCTCAATTAAGAGCCGATCAGAAAATCCAGATCTGTTTAGCAAAACAATTGGGAAAGAAATTCAGTGGGAGACATGTTGTCTTTAATTTCCAATGACAGATCTTGTCGAAGCCCAATAGGAAAATCGAGAACAAACAGAAGCAGAGAAAAGATTTATGAGCCGGACTTCAACTTCAGTTTATAAAGCGATTATGGAGAACTTGTTTTCTCCTGCTGAAATTGCACACAAAAGGATTCAAAGCAAGATTGATGGCTCAAAACTTATCAAAGTGTATTTGAACATGTAGCAGTTACATGAATGACCGGAAGTGCACTCTTCACTGCACGAGAGTCACATGATCAACATGATTAACCGGTTCGAGCCGGTATTCCAAAGAGACAAGATGTACGTTCTTGTGCTCTCTATCAGGCCTGCTGTAGAGTTGTCGACGAACTCCAAGAAAAGCTCTATTATGTCGTGTCTGCGATATTCAATCCCATGTATTAAGAATGTTCTATTCTTTTGTTCTGGCGAATAAATCTTTATATCCCTTTAGTTGGTGTATCTCATTTATTCAGTGACCACACAAGCTAATGACAAAACCCAGCAAACCAATATTGAACACAAGCTGGAAATATCTCTTTTAGAGTTGTCATCAAAATGACCCTTGTAATCATTTTCTTCTTTAATTACTTTACTCATTTGTATCTTAATAAAGTTAGAATCATAGCTTACATTGTAGATCCCCGGTCGCTCATACGTGCATGTGTGTTATTTCCTCCAAGGACTGAGGTTAACTCCATTAGCTGCAATCAAAAGCCATCTGACATGCTTCTTAATATAATTATTCAATTAATTCAATGACATGATCTTAGAAGATTAATGATTTATTCAGCCATGGTCGTCCACTAGGATGAAAGCTCAAAAGGGAGAAGAGAGAAAAAGAGAGCAAGATTAAATTACTTAACTTTTAAGCCAATTGATTAATTATATCCTGCCACTCTCTCTGTCGTATGTTTGACGTCGTATCCGACTAAACATTTTTTATTTCCTTTCTCACAATTTTGGCTTATACAAGATGAGTCAGACGTTTGAACCTTTCGTGATCTCTTGCACCTGTTAATGTCTCTGTCGTATGTCTAACGTCATATCCGACTAAATATTTTTGACTTCCTTTCTCACAATTTAGCTTGTACAAGAAGAGTCAAACGTTTGAACCCTTCATGATCTCTTATCAGAAATATTTTCTGTTTACAACATAATGCCTGATTTACCTGAGAAAATATATATTTATACTAGCAAAGATACTCACCAATATTACACCTTCCAAGGTGTGTACGAAAAACTAACAAAGATGCTTTTAAATTTTCTGTATATGCTCAACACTTGAAAAATAAAAAAACCTAAAAACCTTTCTAGTTTTAAATTAGAGTTATTATTTAATGCCACTAAAAAAAGCACACAACTTTGGTCATATAACTTGGTACCAAAATATGGGATACATTGTGTTCAATAATGAACTAATACTGCTGGGAAAGGTATGAACCCAAAAGGCTGTGACTAAAATAGCAACTAGTCGTTCACAATAGGTATTTAATTTTTGTATTAAATAAACAAAAAAGGGTTGATATGCCATAAAGCTAAAGATAAAAAAGTAAAGTATGAGTTATCTCCCCTTGCGATCACTACTACTTGAATAAATGTAAACAATCATTGATCACACATTTTGGTGCATTTTGAAGAAATTTAATGGGTTTACATTTAAACATATGTGGTGAAATGCAATTTTTGAAAATTGGGTTGGAGGTCAATTTTTAGTTTCCCTAGAGAAGGCAAACCGGAGTTTTCAAGAGTTCACCATTACTTCATGTAAATAGCCAAGTTTTGGTGGATTTTGAACCGAAACTAATAAAGGAAATTGGTAATTTTAGGTCATTGGACGGCATTTTAGTGCCGTGGGTGACAATGAATTTCCCCCTAAATCTGTCTAAGCCAGGTTGTTTGATTCATGGCGATATAAAGACTAATGAACAGATTTTTTTAAAAAATCGAGAGACTAATGGAATAACGGAGTAGTGGAATAATGAAAAGTAACACACACATAATTTCTTTCTGATTAGCATCAAGGACCAAAAAGCATAATTTAGATCAAGTACTATTTCTTTTATTAGTACTTAGTATTAAAAAGCATAAGTTGTGTCTTTGTAATAATTTAGTTAAAATCTGATAATTCAGAATAATTTCCTGTTTTGCACATATAAATGTTGCAAATATGGCAACAAATTATTATTTTTCAGCCTAACAGCCTCATGCATTTCTTTATCCTAAATACAGTGTGACTCCTCCCAAAATGCCTCCCAACTGCGTTAATAAAATTCACAATCCTTTCTACACTCCAACCATATCTGATACATATAAACATCAGCCTATACCTGAAAATGTCCAGCAGTCTTTGTTTTATTGCCATTCAAATGTGATGCAAGTACAACTGCTTTTGACTGTGATGTCCCTCTCCAGTTTGGAAATAGTTTGGGATTTGTTGACATTATCTCCGAGATAACCACCACAGATAAAAATCTGTGAAGAGGGTTATGGTCCGATTAGTGTGAAGCGCAATTCAATATCATATTTCCTACTGATGAGACGATCACCAAAGTGTGCCTACATATCATTGAACGGTGATAAAAAGGACGGTTTGGCGTTCATTACTGAAACTTGGTGGACAAGTCAGACACAGACTGAAGTTTATTTGTCTCAAATATAGTTTAATTGCAGAAAGGATTGTGAATTTTATTAACGATTCCATGGGTGGCATTTTTAGGGGGGTCACCCAGTATGAAAAAAATCGATATCGTTGTCATAATTTACATAATTACACATCGAAAGTTGGGATCAATTTTTAAGCACACAAGTCTTACCTTTAAAGTAATTTCGATTGATCTGATTACAGAAAAGTAAAATTGTACCACAATAAAACAACAACAACAACAAAAAAATCCCCCTCCCAATTAATTTCAAATTTCAGACAGATATGAAACTTCCCAGTTGGATAAATTGGTGTCTAGGGAAATATTGATTTTATCACAATGTCTGCTATCATGATTTAATTCTACCGACCAAGAAAAGTACCAAACTGATGTTACATTGCAATCACAGATTTTGTACTTGGTCAGTTAATGGAATTAAATAATTTAAGTTCTTCGCAATTTCTGTTACATATTCTTTGACTGTAATATGCTTTTCAAGTGAAGTTTAGTGGTAGTTATCTACATGCAAATGTTTGTATATGATGGTTGGCGGAAGATGATCGTAAAGTCAGTTAGAATACCATATGAAAAATAAACAGTTGATTTATTAGCTCAACTATAGATATACTGTTATATTTTTTATACACCTGTTTGCTATCTTTCTTTTAAACACAGTAGCAATATATTACAATATGATGGCTAATTATTGTCTGAGCATAAAGCCAAATTGTCCACAAATGGTGTTGCTTTTTTCTTTAATTTTTGACATAGTGATTTCATTGTCTAATTAATGATGATTAGCCTCTAGAAATAACCGGTGAATATCTGAAAATGGCATTTACTAAAAGAAATATTGGGCCGGATATAATGTGTAATCGGTGAAATCGATTGGAATTTCAATTTTAAAATCGTGAACAGATCGATAATTGTCGCAATTGACTGCGAGTCAGAATAAAATATTGATATCGTAAGATGGAACGTATCGATGACAAAAGTCGAGAAATAGACTGCCTTCATTTTGTTATATAGAAATAATATACTGGCTGATTATTGTTGCAGCATAAATGAAAATATACAATTATATTTAAAGCACTGCATCGATGTGCTACAATATGATGGTTGATTATAGTTGGAGCATAAAGCAAAATTATTCCGGAAAATCTATGAGCTTCCTTTCTATAAACAAAATCAATTAAAAAAAGACGTTAACCAAACAATGTTTAATTTTTTCTATTGTATTGTATGTACATTTATTAGACATTATAAAATAAGCACACATTAGGATGAAACTAATCACTGATTACATGACAGACAAGTTATGGCCCTTTATTAACTTAACAAAGGATACAGGGAATTTTATTTTATACTAATGAGTATTGATTTACTCCTCTCCAGGAGTTAGGCACAAGGCCAGTTTTTATCCTACTCCCACAAGTAAGATGTGACCCAAGGTCGGGTCGGGAAAGTGGGGTTTGAAAAGCCAGCGCCCGACAGGTGAGCACTCTGGCCATTAAAAATTGCCTGGGCAGCCCCGTCTGCATTCCCCGGTAAGGCGCCTCAGACAGTAAGCAATAAACTTACTCCCCCCCAAAGAGGGGAGGCAAAGCCTGGGAGGGTGGACCTCCTAGAACTGTACAGGACAGACCCATTGACCGGCGTAAGTCAAGCCCCGAAGGACAAGACAATACCAGTATGGGGTGCAGTATCCATCGGAACAGATACTACACTTTGATCTTAGCCAAAAGGCAACCAGTTACAAAAGTCCAAAGGCCACTCGTAGATTTGATTACTTAAGAGGACTGCTCAAGTATTTCTTGACATTGGACTTCAAGACGACTATGTTGCAGGGAAGCAGTCTCATGGTATATAATAATCAATGATGATGATGATGATAAATAATTCACTACTTACCAAAAGCAACTCGAGGATAAGGGTTTATAATATGGATATATTGTCAGTTGAATAATGAAGAATAAGGGGTAGACTTTTTTGTGGGTCAGCCTTGTAACCCCTTCCTTTCTTATTGGCCTCTTGAAGGGCTTACTTTTAGCTAGCCAGTTTCAAGTCCAGGGGATTAAACGCCGGTGGTGGGGTTTCTTTCAGGCTTGTTTTGTCTTGAAATGATTCTATCTTCCTCTCCTTTTTTATTATTAGGATTAGCTCCTTTCATAAAGTGGCTTTATACCTTTTCTGGAGCGATTTCCATTAAAAAAAATAATGCGAAGGTTAAAACTAACGAATGGAATAAACAGAATTCTCCCCCAACCGTTTTTCTTATATTTAAAAAAATCTCCTCCTCCTTTGCCTCCTACCGTCCTTTTTACTAATCTCCTCCGACATTTTTTTTTCTTTTATTTAATGTCTCCTCTAACTCAACTTTTTCTCTCCCACTTTTGCTTCTATTTAATAACTCTCTAACTTCTCCCCGAACCGTTTTTCTTATATTAAAAAAAAATCTCACTTACCTTCGCCTTCCCCCTATCCCTTTTAATAAGCCTCCTTCTCCTCCTCCCCTTCCTCTTTTTTCTTTTATTTAATGTCTCCTCGGCGTTAATCTCTTTCTCCCACTTTGTCTTTTATTTTATAAATCTCCCCCTTCTCCTCAATCGTATTTCTGCTTATATTTAAAAGAAAAAAACTCCTCCTCCGCCTCCTCCCATCCTTTTTACTAAACCTCTTCCCCCTCTGCCATCTTTTTTTTACTTTAATGTCTCCTCCTACTCCTCCTTAAACTATCCCTCCCACTTGTCTTCTATTTTATAGATCTCCTCCTTCTCCCCAATCTTTTTTTCTGCTTACATTTTAACATTTTATCCTCCCTCGTCTCCTCCCATTCCTTTTCATAAACCTCTTCCTCCTTCTCCATTCTTTTTAGTTTATTTAATATCTATCTCCCCCCCCCCCGTTAACCTTTATCTCCCACTTTTTTATTTAATAAATCTTCTCCTTCTTCCTTAATTGTTTTCCTCCTTATATTTTGCAAATCTCCTCCTCTTTCTCCTCTTCCTTCTCCTCCTCCTTCCATCCTTTTCAACAAACCTCTTCCTCCTCCTCTATCCGTTTTTTTTAATTTCATGTCTCCTCCTCCTTAACCTCTCCTTCCCACTTTTCTTTTATTTAATAAATCTACTCTTCCTCCTCCTCCCATCCTTGTATTTTCTACCCTCCACCCTTCTGCCATTTCTCTTGTATATCTGACGATCAGTAAATTTGAATGACCTTCATTAAAACCAAATTGCAGGAAGTTTTTCAATTTCAAAAGGAAAAATAGGAATAAATATTTTCAAAATATGAAGGGGAAAAAGTTTTTGAAAATGTCGACTTGAAAGTATAAAAGAGATTTTATTGTTTCTTTATATACTTTAAAGATTATTTCATGTAAATACCTAAAAACAGAAAAACGCAAATAAAAATGAAAAAAAATGAATATGATGTATTTTTCTTTTTCATTCTTTACGTTTATAAATTCTAAAAAGTCTAATTTTTCGTATGAATGTTTTCAGAGTCACTTAGAGTTCAATAGAAGAATATCTTCCAATATGGTTCTGGTTTTCTGAATAGAAATAACATGACCTTCATTATGTGGTTCGACAGCAAATCATTTGCAGAACATTTCTAGAATATCCAAATACTATTGTACCAATGCCATGAAAATGATGGCATACTTTATCCATTGCTTTTCAAATTATCTACAACTTTAATAATTTCGGTAACTCTGAAGAAACAGATACTTAATAACAATAGTGATACTTCAAGTTAGCTGCTGCTGACTGTTTTTATTGCTGTAATTATTGTTGAGCGAATCGGACTTCTTCGGAGCCCATGAAGATCGTGCCTCAAGATCGTCTAGTCTGTGTAAAGTCCTCCTGATTGACTGTAGCTATTCGTTATGCCTGAAAGATTGCAGTTTTTTACCTCCGGCATCCAGAGCAGAAAGGCTCAGTGGTTGCATACGAAGTCAGGGAAGTTTGGGCCCAGAACATACGAACGAATTTTGGTTGCACGTAGGGAAAAGTAACGTTGTTAACCTCACTCCATGGATGTGTGATTCCATGTTTGACACATCCTTGCTTGACACATGCAGAGGTAGAGACGACCAGAGGATGACGGATCCTGATGTTTTCTTCTTGAAATGTCACCAGAACCATGTTAGACGGATAGCCCTGACACTACCACGTTGCTAACGCCCCTATTATGGCGAAGAAGGGTTGGACTTTTTTAGGGGGAGGAGGGGGACTGATTGTTGTTGTTTAGCGAATCTGACTTCTTCACAGAGAGCATAAAATTCGTGCCTCAGGATTGTCTGATCTGCAGGAAGTCCTCTTCATTGGCTAGAGCTATTTATTATACCTGCAGGATTGCAAGGAATACCTCCGACACCTAGAGCAGCAAGGACCAGCAATTACATACAAAGTCGAGGAAGGTTTGGTCCAAACACAAAAAAATGGCAGTAGTTGCACACGTGCAGACATAACATTGTTAATCTCACTTCAGAGGACGACGGATCCTGATGTTGACTTTTCCTGGATTTTCACCAAAGATTTGTTCGGAGGGCAGCTCTTCAGCTACCATGTTTTCACCGTCTCTACAACAGTGGGAAAAGTTTGGACCTTAGATGATGATGATTTTAGTTTGTTGTTTTTGTTGAGCAAATTGAAATTCTCTACAAAGTCCACAAAGTTTGTGTCTTAGGATTTTCTAGTCTGCATGAAGGAGCATAGCCATTCGTTATTTTATTCACTTTATAGGAGATTAGACACAAGGTCAGGTGTGGGTTTGATGAAAGTGTTTCTATGAGACGAACTGGATTCGAAGTTGGCACACCCAGGTTTTCAGTCCGTGTCGTTAACCACTAAGACAGCATCACCCCAGCATAGCTATTCGTTTTACCTAAAAGGTTGTAGGTGTATGCCCCTGACACGCAGAGCAGCAACGCTCAGCAGTTGCATACAAAGTTGGGAAAGACTCCTGTTTTCTCTACAGATATTAGTTTCCAATCTTTATAATTTTTTAAGTCACTTAAAAAAAAACCAGTTGTCTTGTTTACAAACAATACTGGTACTCCAGTCAGCTGCTGCTGATTAGTGCAAGCATTCACTTGCTGAATTACCCCCTTAATGTTACAGGCAAAGAAACAGCTATTAGATATTGAAACAGAGGCAAGACATAGATATATAGTAATACAATTGTACTTTCATTTGTATGCACCCATTAAAAAATGAGATGGTCTGATCGCCAAGTAATTGAGAAAAATCTAATGTCGCTGGTGGCAAAAATTTAGATATTACTCATTTTTAAATTGTTTCTAAATCGAATATAACGTCATAAATAGAATTTCGTCGCCGTCGACTTAAGGTGACATTCGTTTTATTGATTTAAAAGATATTTCGTTGACAATTTCTGTTATAGAAAGAAGATTATTTTTAAAAGATTTAAATTGTTTCATTAAATTTATGAATTAAAACTTAATTTGTATTATTCGGACAACAAAGACTGTTTGACATTTATAACTGAAACTTGGTGGACAAGTCAGACATAGACTGAAGTTTATATGTACCAAATATGGTTGGATTGCAGAAAGGATTGTGAATTTTATTAACGATTCCATGGATGGCATTTTGCCTAAAAAACAAGTCAATAAATATTTAAAAATGTTAAGAACTTGAAGCATGGAAACTTTTACCAAAATAATTGAATTGGGCATTAAATGATTTAAAAAAGGGTTGATATACGATAAAACAAAACAGCCAAACGAAACCATGACATTAAATCATATTTTTATAGATATAAAACACAAAGGAATAGTTCTGATGAAACATATTTTTCCCTGAGGCATTTTTCAAACAAAGCAAAGGCATTTGAAGATTGTGTGCCATTTTATCAGCACTGACATTATGAACACAACCAAAAGGAATAAGCCTTTTTGTAAAATACAAAATAGACAGAAACAGCCTCATAATTTACTTTCAATTTCACCATTACGTCAGTGTTAATGAACATATCCGACCATACAGACAGTAAACTATATCTTCCTTTAGAATATTTGATCTTTTATTTTATGAAGTTTAGCAACGCGTGGGTAGAGAATTTAAATCAATTCTCTGAGAGTGTTGCTAAAATTCATTGTGTATTACAGGACAATAATACATATGTCAGAAATTACAAGACAGTTTTTAAAGCTGTGGGGAGAGACAAAGGCATTTTACTTATTAATAGTTTGTCATAGACAAACTATACAAACAGTAAATGAGGCATGCATATATAGATTAAGCATGCAATTAGATAGATTTTCCCAATAAACATAATAATATACAAAGTTATTAATAGATAGATTAAGCTTACAATTAAATACATTGTTCCCAATAAACATAATAATGCACAAAGTTATTCATATATAAAGTATACAATTAAATACATTGTTCCAAATAAACATAATAATGCACAATGTTATTCATATATAAAGTATACAATTAAATACATTGTTCCCAATAAACATATTAATGCACAAAGTTATTTGTAACAAGTTTTCATAAAAGTATGTGCAAAGCACAAGGCAAAATCTTAAATTTTCGCATGGCGTTTTTCCTAAACATTAAAATGTTAAGGAAAGAACGTTTAAGGCAATGTTGACAGTAGCATGTCTTGCCGACAAACCAAATTCTTGTGTTCACAAGATTTTTGGATCTATGCCCAAGAGGAAAACTTACCTGGAAATAATTTTTACTCTAAATTATGAAATATAAAAATTTCAGAAGATAGTTTCATTTTATATTAAACTAGTAACACCTACCAGACATTTCCTAGGAATCTTTTTTCTTTCGCTGTTTATTTCTTTCTTTTTTAATTTTAAGAAATTTAAAAAGATAATGTGCTAAGCACAAGGTAAAACCTTACATTTTCTTATGGTGTATTTTCTGTTAGAGGAAGAACGTTGAAGCCAATGTGTTAAAAGAGAAACAGTCCACTTGATGACGGGTTCCAGCCTTGAAATCGGA
The DNA here is from genome assembly GCA_963556195.1 of Sepiola atlantica. Lineage (NCBI taxonomy): Eukaryota > Metazoa > Mollusca > Cephalopoda > Sepiida > Sepiolidae > Sepiola > Sepiola atlantica. Next base: position 36,209,625 of record OY744525.1, read on the forward strand.
AACCGACAAGCAGTGTTTATCAGAAAACAGTACCTCATCATTATCGTCCGCTTAGAGTTTGACAGAATTTTTAACTTCACTAGTTTGAACACGTTGATATCAGTCATCGAGTCGAATGAAAACAATTTCTTCGGGAATATTCTGGTTTGGATACGTTATTTACATTGCTGGTCTTTCCGGTGGTATGCAGCTTTGAGTTGCTGGTCTTTCTTGCAGTATGTAGCTTTGCATTGATGGTCTTTCTTGCAGTATGTAGCTTTGCATTGATGGTCTTTCTTGCAGTATGTAGCTTTGCATTGATGGTCTTTTTTGCAGTATGTAGCTTTGCATTGATGGTCTTTCTTGCAGTATGTAGCTTTGCATTGATGGTCTTTCTTGCAGTATGTAGCTTTGCATTGATGGTCTTTTTTGCAGTATGTAGCTTTGCATTGATGGTCTTTCTTGCAGTATGTAGCTTTGCATTGATGGTCTTTTTTGCAGTATGTAGCTTTGCATTGATGGTCTTTCTTGCAGTATGTAGCTTTGCATTGATGGTCTTTCTTGCAGTATGTAGCTTTGCATTGATGGTCTTTTTTGCAGTATGTAGCTTTGCATTGATGGTCTTTCTTGCAGTATGTAGCTTTGCATTGATGGTCTTTCTTGCAGTATGTAGCTTTGCGTTGATGGTCTTTTTTGCAGTATGTAGCTTTGCGTTGATGGTCTTTCTTGCAGTATGTAGCTTTGCGTTTATGGTCTTTCTTGCAGTATGTAGCTTTGCATTGATGGTCTTTCTTGCAGTATGTAGCTTTGCATTGATGGTCTTTCTTGCAGTATGTAGCTTTGCGTTGATGGTCTTTCTTGCAGTATGTAGCTTTGCGTTGATGGTCTTTCTTGCAGTATGTAGCTTTGCGTTGATGGTCTTTCTTGCAGTATGTAGCTTTGCATTGATGGTCTTTCTTGCAGTATGTAGCTTTGCATTGCTGGTCTTTCTTGCAGTATGTAGCTTTGCGTTTATGGTCTTTCTTGCAGTATGTAGCTTAATGTTGCTTCAATTTTCAGTGGTATGCAGCTTTGCGTTGCTGGTCTTTCTTGCAGTATGTAGCTTTACGTTGCTTCCATTTCTGGTGGTATGCAGCTTTGCGTTGCTGGTCTTTCTTGCAGTATGTAGCTTTACGTTGCTTCCATTTCTGGTGGTATGCAGCTTTGAGTTGCTGGTCTTTCCTGCAGTATGTAGCTTTGCATTGCTGGTCTTTCTTGCAGTATGCAGCTTTGCATTGCTAGTCTTTCTTGCAGTATGTAGCTTTGCGTTGCTTCCATTTCTGGTGGTATGCAGCTTTGCGTTGCTGGTCTTTCTTGCAGTATGTAGCTTTATGTTGCTTCCATTTCTGGTGGTATGCAGCTTTGAGTTGCTGGTCTTTCCTGCAGTATGTAGCTTTGCATTGCTGGTCTTTCCTGCAGTATGTAGCTTTGCATTGCTGGTCTTTCTTGCAGTATGTAGCTTTGCATTGCTGGTATTTCTTGCAGTATGCAGCTTTGAGTTGCTGGTCTTTTTTGCAGTATGTAGCTTAATGTTGCTTCCATTTTAAGTGGTATGCAGCTTTGCATTGCTGGTCTTTATTGCAGTATGTAGCTTTACATTGCTTCCATTTCTGGTGGTATGCAGCTTTGCGTTGGTTGTCTTTCTTGCAGTATGCCGCTTTGCGTTGCTTGTCTTTCTTGCAGTATGCAGCTTTGCGTTGCTGGTCTTTCTTGCAGTATTTAGCTTAATGTTACTTGCATTTTCAGTTGTATTCAGTTTTGTGTATCTGGTCTTTCTTGAAGTATGCAGTTTTATGTTGCTGCCATTTTTAGTGGTATGCAGCTTTGCATTGCTGGTCTTTCTTGCAGTATGTAGCTTTACATTGCTTCCATTTTCAGTGGTATGCAGCTTTGCATTGCTGGTCTTTCTTGCAGTATGTAGCTTTACATTGCTTCCATTTCTGGTGGTATGCAGGTTTGCGTTGCTGGTCTTTCTTGCATCATGTAGCTTTCTGTTGGTTCTATTTCTGGGGGTATGCAGCTTTACATTGCTGGTCTTTCTTGCAGTATGTAGCTTTACATTGCTGGTCTTTCTTGCAGTATGTAGCTTTACATCGCTGGTCTTTCTTGCAGTATGCAGCTTTACATTGCTGGTCTTTCTTGCAGTATGTAGCTTTGCGTTGCTGGTCTTTCTTGCAGTATGTAGCTTTGCGTTGCTGGTCTTTCTTGCAGTATGTAGCTTTGCATTGCTGGTCTTTCTTGCAGTATGCAACTTTGCATTGCTGGTCTTTCTTGCAGTATGTAGCTTTCCATTGCTTTAATTTCTGGTGGTATGAAGCTTTGCATTGCTGGTCTTTCTTGCAGTATGCAACTTTGCATTACTGGTCTTTCTTGCAGTATGTAGCTTAATGTTGCTTGCATTTTCAGTGGTATGCAGCTTTGCATATCTGGTCTTTCTTTGAGTATGCAGTTTTATGTTGCTTCCATTGTCAGTGGTATGCAGCTTTGCGTTGCTGGTCTTTCTTGCAGTATGTAGCTTTATGTTGCTTCCATTTCTGGTGGTATGCAGCTTTGCGTTGCTGCTTATTCTTGCAGTATTTAACTTTGCGTTGCTGCTTATTCTTGCAGTATGTAACTTTGCGTTGCTGCTTATTCTTGCAGTATGTAACTTTGCGTTGCTGCTTATTCTTGCAGTATGTAACTTTGCGTTGCTGCTTATTCTTGCAGTATGTAGCTTTGCGTTGCTGCTTATTCTTGCAGTATGTAGCTTTGCGTTGCTGCTTATTCTTGCAGTATGTAGCTTTGCGTTGCTGCTTATTCTTGCAGTATGTAACTTTGCGTTGCTGCTTATTCTTGCAGTATGTAGCTTTGCGTTGCTGCTTATTCTTGCAGTATGTAGCTTTGCGTTGCTGCTTATTCTTGCAGTATGTAACTTTGCGTTGCTGCTTATTCTTGCAGTATGTAGCTTTGCGTTGCTGCTTATTCTTGCAGTATGTAGCTTTGCGTTGCTGCTTATTCTTGCAGTATGTAGCTTTGCGTTGCTGCTTATTCTTGCAGTATGTAGCTTTGCGTTGCTGCTTATTCTTGCAGTATGTAGCTTTGCGTTGCTGCTTATTCTTGCAGTATGTAACTTTGCGTTGCTGCTTATTCTTGCAGTATGTAGCTTTGCGTTGCTGCTTATTCTTGCAGTATGTAGCTTTGCGTTGCTGCTTATTCTTGCAGTATGTAACTTTGCGTTGCTGCTTATTCTTGCAGTATGTAGCTTTGCGTTGCTGCTTATTCTTGCAGTATGTAGCTTTGCGTTGCTGCTTATTCTTGCAGTATGTAGCTTTGCGTTGCTGCTTATTCTTGCAGTATGTAGCTTTGCGTTGCTGCTTATTCTTGCAGTATGTAGCTTTGCGTTGCTGCTTATTCTTGCAGTATGTAACTTTGCGTTGCTGCTTATTCTTGCAGTATGTAGCTTTGCGTTGCTGCTTATTCTTGCAGTATGTAGCTTTGCGTTGCTGCTTATTCTTGCAGTATGTAACTTTGCGTTGCTGCTTATTCTTGCAGTATGTAGCTTTGCGTTGCTGCTTATTCTTGCAGTATGTAGCTTTGCGTTGCTGCTTATTCTTGCAGTATGTAACTTTGCGTTGCTGCTTATTCTTGCAGTATGTAGCTTTGCGTTGCTGCTTATTCTTGCAGTATGTAGCTTTGCGTTGCTGCTTATTCTTGCAGTATGTAGCTTTGCGTTGCTGCTTATTCTTGCAGTATTCAGCTTTGCGTTGCTGCTTATTCTTGCAGTATGTAGTTTTGCTTTGCTGGTCTTTCTTGCAGTATGCAGCTTTGCATCGCTGGTCTTTCTTGCAGTATGCAGCTTTGCATCGCTGGTCTTTCTTGCAGTATGCAGCTTTGCATCGCTGGTCCTTCTTGCAGTATGCAGCTTTGCATCGCTGGTCTTTCTTGCAGTATGCAGCTTTGCATCGCTGGTCTTTCTTGCAGTATGCAGCTTTGCATCGCTGGTCTTTCTTGCAGTATGCAGCTTTGCATCGCTGGTCTTTCTTGCAGTATGCAGCTTTGCATCGCTGGTCTTTCTTGCAGTATGCAGCTTTGCATCGCTGGTCTTTCTTGCAGTATGCAGCTTTGCATCGCTGGTCTTTCTTGCAGTATGCAGCTTTGCATCGCTGGTCTTTCTTGCAGTATGCAGCTTTGCATCGCTGGTCTTTCTTGCAGTATGCAGCTTTGCATCGCTGGTCTTTCTTGCAGTATGCAGCTTTGCATCGCTGGTCTTTCTTGCAGTATGCAGCTTTGCATCGCTGGTCTTTCTTGCAGTATGCAGCTTTGCGTCGCTGGTCTTTCTTGCAGTATGTAGCTTTGCGTCGCTGGTCTTTCTTGCAGTATGTAGCTTTGCGTTGCTGGTCTTTCTTGCAGTATGTAGCTTTGCGTTGCTGGTCTTTCTTGCAGTATGTAGCTTTGCGTTGCTGGTCTTTCTTGCAGTATGTAGCTTTGCGTTGCTGGTCTTTCTTGCAGTATGTAGCTTTGCGTTGCTGGTCTTTCTTGCAGTATGTAGCTTTGCGTTGCTGGTCTTTCTTGCAGTATGTAGCTTTGCGTTGCTGGTCTTTCTTGCAGTATGTAGCTTTGCGTTGCTGGTCTTTCTTGCAGTATGTAGCTTTGCGTTGCTGGTCTTTCTTGCAGTATGTAGCTTTGCGTTGCTGGTCTTTCTTGCAGTATGTAGCTTTGCGTTGCTTCCATTTCTGGTGGTATGCAGCTTTGCGTTGGTTGTCTTTCTTGCAGTATGCCGCTTTGAGTTGCTGGTCTTTCTTGCAGTATGTAGCTTTATGTTGTATCCATTTCTAGTGGTATGCAGCTTTGCATTTTTTTTCTTTCTTGCAGTATGCAGCTTTACGTTGCTTCGATTTCTGGTGGTATGCAGCTTTGAGTGGCTGGTCTTTCTGGTATGCATATTTGCATCGTCTTTTTAAAACAAAGTGTATGTCTCAGTAAACAAAACTCGGGTACATTTCAACCAGCCTATCATAGACTAAATCAAATTTTTTTGTAGTAAAGTTTCGTGTTGATTGTGCGACCTTTAGGGACACAAGTCCAAAATGTTGAAAATTCCATCAAAATACAAATCCGGGGCGTTTCCAAATTATTTTGTTATGGTACACAGACTTTTTCTTCAACATAGCAAGTAGAAAGAATGATAAAATTAAAATCCAATTTCTTTAATTAACCGTGGAATTTCCACAGACCCCATTTGTATAAATAACAGTGAATAACGCAGTGTGTGTTAGCAAAAATCTGACTGGGTAGTCTTAAATGTTAGTGAATATGATCATGTTGGCTATGGAACTTTTGTGCACAACTAAGATGGAGTATTGCCGCCACATCTGGAGAGGTGCCTCTTAGAACACTCTTTCGTACCTTGACAAAGTAAAAAATCGACTTTGTTATCTAGTGGGTGGAGATCTCTTCTCTACAGTCCATTTCTCACCGAAGAGACGTTGCTAGTCTTTCTCTACGCTATTGTTTTTTCCATTGAAAATGCTCGACTGAACTCCGATATACTTGTAAAACTTCGACAGCAAGAACTCATCTAGCTACCACCACTGAAAAGAACTTTCCTTGCTTCCTCCATGCATCTAACATCACACGAAATTTCCATGAACACAGTTTCTTTTCAAGAACTTCCCACCCATGGAACACATTACTATGTGACTGATTCTCTGCAAACTACAACATGACCGTCTTCAAATCCAATACAAACAAATACTTATCATAAACAGTCCCCTTAAGTAATCAAACTTTGTTCATTCCATTAGTCATTTTCAATCCTCTCATAGTATTCTTCATCATTAAATCGACAATCCATCCATCACTTTAACCCTTATCCTCGAGTGGCTTTTGGCCTTGATAAGTGGTGATTCATTAGTAAAAAAAAAAAAATCAAATCCAGCGTTTCTTGGTTTTCGGATTCACATGTTGAGATTTTCAGATTCATGGTTTAGCCAATCTCTTCACAGTGACCCAATACAAGTGGCAAGAATTTGATATTTGCTATGAATTCTAAAGTTGTAGAATATTTGATACAATCTGTTCCTACTTATTACTTGCAATAGTGAATGAGTCTTGAATGATTATGGCTCAATGTTTTGGACATATTTGACACCCGAGCAATATCAAGTACACTTGCTAGCATCGTCATATTCAGTTTAATATCCGTTTTACATGCTAGCATGTGTTGGACGTCTTTTAGGAATTAACTATCTCTGACCAGGTCTTATTTATCCCTCTTTCTCTCAAGTTATCATCGCTAGCATTATCATCATATTCGGTTTAACGTCTGTTTGATTTGCTGGCATGTGTTGGCCATCTTTTAGAAATTGACATCCAAACTAACCTATCTCTGACCAGGTCATTTCATTTATCCCTCTTTCTGTCAAATCTATTATCATTTCCTCCCATGTTTTCATTGGCCTTTCCCTGCCAACTGACTCTGCTACCTCAACTGTTCTACTTCTACTTTCAACGTGGCCATACTGTTCTGCACACATCTCTTTATATTGTCCAGATTTAATCTTCCTCCGAGGTCATCAGATCTAAGCGTCACATTACACATCCATCGTATCATTCTCATATCATTTTTCTTCATGCAACGCATGTCTTCAACCCTCATTTGCCAGTTTACACTTCCATACACGCTTAGTCGACAATGGTAATGCTATATAGCCATAATGTTAGATAGTGGCCCTGTGGGATGGACGTATCTGTGAGAGATCGGGTTTGACTTGCGCGAATTAACGCGGGGCAGTCGAGTGCAGAACAGGGCTTGTTCTCACAGTCGGAGCTGGCAGGTTACCATGTGATGAGACCTCAGTTCAGAGAGGTCAGTCTGCAGCTGCGAGGGGCTCTGTGATTTCGCGGGCCTTGCGTGGGAAACAAAGGGGTCTGTGACGTGACTCGTTCTAGTGAGAAGCAAATTTGATTCAGTCTGTTTTCAGAAGGCGAACTGATAAGACGTGCGATTCACAATGTAAAGATACGGAATATTTCCCTAAAGGGAAGACAAGCGCGAGAATCCTTCCTCCCCCTCTCTCTAGGGATAGTTAAGAAACTTTAATAACGAACTATGATAGCGTGGTATTTACTCTCTCTCTAGTCTCTCTCGACGTGATTAATTTACCCCCAGATAAAATAACAACGCTTGAATAAATGAATGAAAGTTAAAAGCAGAGTTTGTCTTCGAAGATTACGACATGGCTTTTATTGCAGACAAGAACGACAGCAGAGAAGAAAGAATTCACCCACAGAGGGCGAGTATACGAAATGCGTACTGCCACGGTTCAGGCAGGAGTAGTATGCGACGATTACGACTTTACAACGTATCATAAACTTTATTACAAACTGGTAATACAACAATAATCGAAACGTCTATAAATCTTATTAGCATAATAATCAAAGTAGTCTCTCTCTCTCTCTCTCTCTCTCTCCTTATCTTTCTGTTTCCCCCTCTCTTTCTCTTCATCTGTCTTCCCTTTCCCCTTATTTGTCTCTTTGGTATCTCTCTCCCCGGCGACACAAGTTCAGTTTAATATGGAGTAACCAGCAGCTTTCAGCAGCAGGATCACCCCCACCCCATCTCACCAGAAGAGGCGTAACCAAATATAAGCCCAGATACTACACTTTGAGCCGATGGCCGGTAGGTTCTTGTCTATCACTCTCTGAACTAAAGATCTGAGTAGCCCTCTTAAAGTCCGCATCGGGTACGGCTTTTAAGCTTATTTTTAAATAAAAGTCTTTTACTGTTGAAATGGCTGACATTCTTTCTATGATTCTCCCTTGAGGGACATGAGAAAAGGCCATGTGTAAAATCTCTAAAAGCTATCTCATGATAACGTCATTGTGCTGATAATTCTTATATTATAAAAACACATGATGCCAAAATCATAAAATAATATATCACACTCAGCATATATATATATATATATATATATATATATACACACACACACACACAAACAGAATGTCCACAATGTCGATGAATAATATTTTCAACATGATTTCCGAAGTCTTTGGGGTTTGTTCAAGACACTGCCTGTTTCTTTAGACTTTGAGACCAATTTTTCTATGTACCCAGACTTTATGGACACCCTATATATATATATATATATATATATATATATATATATATATATATATATATATATGAACAATAAAGGATAAAATAAATCCGCCTGTATGAGATAAAATGTAAATGGGGAGATCTAAGCCTCAAGAATACATCTCATTGTTTCGCCTGCCTATTACAAGGGCTTTATCAAGAGTGAAGTCGAAAAAGTGGCAAAAGGCGAGAAGATTTCTTTTGCTACCTTTTCAGCTTCACTTTTGATAAACCCCTTGTAACAGCCGGGCGAAACATTGAGATGTATTCTTGAGTTTTAGATCTTCCTTTTTCCATTTTATCTCTTACATATATAGTCTTGGAAGTTTCTCAACCATTAAAACTATATTAAAAAAAAAAAAACAAAAAAAAAAAAACAAACCTTAAGTCCCAAGTCTATCAGTGGAAAATCACTCATGTAAGTCAATTTAACTTTTACAGTTATTATATTAGTTTGCTTCTAACATTATTCAAGGGATCATCAGTTGTTTACCATTAAAAACTGTTTCGGGAATTTAATATATTAATATTTAATTTATATATATATATATATATATATATATATATATATATATATATATATATTTATATATATATATATATAAATTATATATATATGAGAGAGAGAGAGAGAGATAAGAATGTTGGATTAGAGTAAATAGGGATTCAGGTCTAGGGTTCGAATCGTTCAACCTTCAGTACAATTATATACGCCACACTGATGATTATTAGTGAAAATGAAGCATATATCTCTATAGATAATAAATATTTATTTATAAAAAATAATAATTATATATATGTTGAGTGGTAGATGTCAACTTATGTCAAAACAGAACCATCTCTTGGATATTTTATCTTTCAGACTTGGGAGATCAGTGATGTTTTTGTCAGGATAATCACTCATTCTCCACTGTAGAGATGGCACTATCGACCACCCCTTCCCGGGCAAGGGGACAACTGCCCGTCAGACCCTAAAAGAGATAGTTTCAGAAATGTTCTTGAGGCTCCTTAGTTTATACAGGGCGCACCCCCCCCCAAAAAAAAATGCCACCCATGTCATCATTAATAAACTTCACAATTCTTTCTTCAATTCAACCATATTTGGTACAAATAAACTTCCGTCCCTTTCTGACTTGTCCACTAAGTTTCAATCATCAATGTCCAACAGTCTTTGTTTTTATCACCATTCATTGATATGCTTGAAATGTGCACCTCTGTATTGATCAATATTGATTGCTACCTTGTGGTCGTTAAGAAGTTTCAAGCAAAGAGGATATTGTGAGGGATGAACAGAATGGGGCAACTCTCCACACTTCAAATGATTCACTGAAATGGCTGCGGAGACACTTTGGTGATCATCTCATCAGTAGGAGGTGTTATCATGAATGGGCTTCACATTCACTAGACCATAGCCCCCCCCACCCCCCATGTGTTTGATTTTTCTCAAAGATAATGTCTACCAAAAAAATCCCTAGACTATATTCCTGAACTGAAGAGGCCCATCACAGCCGAAATCATGGCAGTGTCAAGAAAGGAGCATGTCAAAGTTATTGACAATTTTGCAAGTGGTATGCACGTATGCTTGCAGTGGTGCACATTGGGAGCATATAACTGTTGCACATTGGGAACATATCACTGTTGCACATTGGGAGCATATCACTGTTGCACATTGGGAGCATATCACTGTTGCACACTGGGAGCATATCACTGTTGCACACTGGGAGCATATCACTGTTGCACACTGGGAGCATATCACTGTTGCACATTGGGAGCATATCACTGTTGCACATTGGGAGCATATCACTGTTGCACATTCATGATTGAAACGTGGTGGACAGATCGGGCTTTGACTGAAGTTTATTGCTGGATTGTAAAAAAGGATTGTGAATTTTATCAACGGTTCCATGTGTGGCATTTTATTTTTGTATAAGCGAGGAACCCTGTAGTTTGTCACCTAATCAGAAGAAATGATATATAATCACTTTTGACAGTAACAACATATTTAAAACAACAATTACAACAAAAAAACATTACTGCACATGTTCATTAATCTAGCCAAATTTAAATTCCGTCAATATTCAATCGTTCGTAAAATAGCTATAACGTTAATTTTGTAAACTTATGTTCCTCATAAAAAAAATGAAAGTGGCCACCCATAGTCGAGGGCAACCCAAAGGCTCCCTTTTGATTTGCTAGTACACTGAGATGTAGGAGAGGGCGTCATTGCTTTCTTAAGATTACTCCACTTACCCTTGATCCTCACCTTATAATGCTCAGTGTTTAGCAAGGGGGCATCAAGTACCATTTTTAAAATCTTTGGTATGACTCGACTGAAGATGGGACCCACGTGTCTCGAACCATTATGCCAAATATTGAATAAATGCTGAAAATTTCATTAAAATTGGATTTTTGGTGATTTAAAAAAAATAACACACTGATTTGTTTACAACGAGTAGCTTCCTAATGGGGAGGGGGCATATTAAAGATCAAGGGGAGCATGGGTCCTTAGCACTGGCAATGAAGCCTCGTATAAGTAAACTTTTCCCCCACGTTACAAGTTGTGCACATTCGGATAAGATCGATCATAGATTGATGGTAGAGGGGCGAGTAGGTGGAGCCTCACTCTCTCATACCAGTACCGATCCATTGCACAAAGTCTGTGTAGGCAGATATTGGGGAACAAAATGGTGGCCACACTTTGTATTAAAGATCAATGTGTTGCTGCATGAATGTTTTTTTGTTTTTTGTAGTAAAGGGAATTCCAGGAAATTGAATAATTTACAAGTTAATTGATGAAGCTTGAGATGAAAATGAAACTGTACATTATGCAATAGAAGTATGAAACAGTATCGTTACCTTAGTTACCGGATCACAATTCAATTAACAATTGGTATAATTCTATTATCAAAATGTGTAATGGTACAAGGTTTGTTGTTTAAAAGCTAATTCTTTGTTTAACTGAAGTAGAACTTGCTATAAGCGTAGATACCAGGTTGGCCATAACCTTTAGATCGATTATTTATTTGCTTCCAACTGTAGCCCCCCCCCCCCCCACCCCTTCCCATCTCCGGGGACATTCTGGTTAGGTACAAAAAAATAGCCAAATATTAACTTGTCGACATCTCCCAATTGAAGTGCCTCAGGCAATCGGCAATACTCCCCTGAAAAAGAGGAGGTAATGTCTTGGAAGGCACTCCCCCTAATCCTGAGCTGGATCATACCTCAGAAGAAGAGTCTGGTGCTCACATGGAAGTCTTTAGGTTGTCGAATTGATTTCTGATGGCGGTTCCTCGGCTTAGTATGAAATACAGCCTCGAGGCAGCTAGCTTTCTGGCTGGGATCATGTTGTGGCCCTGTAAACGGTCTGGAAAAGGAAAACAGAGACTTGGTGTTTAGAGAAACAAGTGTATTGAAAAAGTATAATACAACAGATAACAAGAATTGGTTGAACGTCTGTCTTGACTACCAGTATTGTGGAAAAAAAAGAAAGTAATACATACCGATTACTGGTGATGGCCTTCAAGAGGGGTGGCGATAAGACCAACATGAGCAGAGATAAAGAGGTGATATTTATGTATGTTAAGAATGGGGGTGGCAGGTTGTTACAAGCCTATAAATAGAGGTTCTACATCTCACCGGAGTGTTCAGTTCAGATCAGTTGAGTTGAACTGCTATTGTGTTACAGAGCTTGGTGGTGACCAGAATTAGTACATTTTTCGACTCACTATAGACCAGACTCTGAATCGTTGCTCCTGCAGAAAAATCCTTTATCTGCCCCATTACATATTGTTACAAGACCTATTGGTTGGGTCGCTAAGGGAGCAATTCCTTTTGCAACCCACCCCCGACTGCTGCCTCGGCCCCTTTCAGAAAAAATCCAATTCAAAGTCAATAGACTTTGAATTGGATTTTTTCTTACATTTGGATTTATTCCTACAGTATTGGTTACACCACTGAGAGACATGTGCTCCCAGTATTTATATTGAGCGGAAGAGTTTATGTAGTCCGTGAGGTAAGGTACCATAACAGATCATTAAAATTTTCTGTTCTTGCTCAGGAGGTCATCTTTCTAGGCTTTACCTCTTCCTTTTGGATAGGAAGGATAGATTGTTGTTGTTGTAGTTGTTGTTACTGAATGAATTGGACTTCTGCAGAAAGCCCACGAAGATCGTGCCTCAGGATTGTCTGGTCTGCATGAAGTTTTCTTCATTGGCTGGGGCTATTCGTTATAGCTGCAAGATTGCAGATTTTTGTCACTGACACCTAGTGCAGCAAGCCCCAACGGTTGCATACGAATAAAGGAAGGTTTGGCCCAGAGAACACAAAGCAGTGACGGTTGCACATGCACGGAAGCAACATTGTCATCCTCACTCACAGAATTTGTGGTTCTGTGCTTGGCACGTCATTGCTTGCCACATGCAGGGGCAGAGACGACCAGAGAATAACGGAACCTGATGTTGACTCTTCCTGGATTTTCACCAGAGCCCTGCTAGCTGGATAGGTTTGACAGTACTATGTTGTCACTACCTCTACCACGGTAATGAAGGGTTGGACCTTAGTTGGGGAAAGGAGACAGGTATATTGCCTATCAGTTTAAGCGCCCTCACCAAGGGATACAAACGGTTCGAAAATGGTAATTTTTATACCCGTACAGAATTCTCCCTTTTTGAAGGAGCTGAACTCCCCACGTTTAATCAACCTTGTGTCATATCTAGTCTTAGTAGGAATACAGACAAGTCAAATGTTACTTAGTGTTTGTTTAATTGATTATCGAAGACGTCATCTTCCTATTCACCTTTATTTTTCAACGTCCATTAATATTTTGAACTATGCTGCTATTACCTGGTTATATCGCTATCTTTCCTCATTAAAAAAAAAGATCTTTTTCATCTCTGTTATCTAAAAGTAACCCTCAGCATGGTAGCATCCTCATCCCAATATTTATATTAAGTTGTTGCCTTTAAACAAATTTCTAATCAAATGAATTTTGATGCAAGCAGTAA
>OY744525.1:36227767-36235267 GCA_963556195.1 Sepiola atlantica
TTCTTTTGTTAACATTGGTTTCCTCCAATAGTTTCGAGAATTAGTTACTTAGAGAAGGGACCACATGAAGGTTGCCAACATCCATAAGTGAAAGTGGTGCTATGGAACCGACTAGATTTAAACTTGGCCACGGGATAATTACATTGACACACCGGTTCTCGTTAGATCACCAAAGTTAAGCAACGTTGAGCCTGGATAGTACTAGATGGGTGACTATTTAGGGATACCAGGCACTGTATGTGGGAGGACGGCGACACCTCTCTGCAAAAACTAATGTTGTCAAAAACGGATTGCTGACTGACAACCACAAACAGAAGTTATCCTCTGTATAATGTCTATAGTTAACATATTGTTGACATGTTAACAGCATTCTGTGCAGTGTTAATTTACCCAGGTCTTCAGTCTGTGTCATTATCCACTTCAATACTGCCACCTCTCGCAATGTGCATGAATCGGCAAGTTACAATATTTTGACTTTCTGTTCTGTTTGTGTTAGCTCCCTCCGGATATAGGCAGGTGCTCATAGGAGGGACCATATGAAGGTTGTTAAGATCCTTAATGAAAGTAGTTCTATAGAAGTTACAGGAGTCAAACACAGCATACTGAGTCATCAGCCCGCACTGATATCCACTTCAGCACCGCCACCTATCAATTCTTTCTTAAAAGCAACCGTTAGAATTTGCAAAGTAATTTCAAGCCTTAAAGTTTATTTTTTAAAAAAATGCCTGCTTTTTTGCAGCTTGTTTTAGCAACTGAAGAATGGATCAGTCGAAGAATCCTGCGATTACAAGCAACTAAATCAATAAAAGATTGCCCGCTTAAATATTTGTGCAAGAAGATCGTTTAGTAAACACGATTCAAGGAAACATTTCAATGTTTGATTAAAAACAATAAAATAATAATCCTCCTTTTTTTTTTTTTTTTTTTTTTTTTGCAAGAAAAGAATTAAATATTGAGAGACGCTCATCTTCTTTTTTTTTTTTTTTAAAAGAATATGATTTATCCCTGGAAGCAGTAAATCCCAGCCAAAACGAAGAGCGAGAAGCTCTTTATTCGCATTGTCTCTAGAAGGAATTAAGTTGTCTAAAAGAAGGAGCCATATTGTCCTTCATCAACATTAAGATTAGCATCAGATTTCGGCTCAACAAGCCGTATTAATTCAATAAGTGATTATGAGAAGGAAATATTTTCAGAAAACTCAAGTACCAAAATTGAATGTCAAATTTCAACTCAAGTTTGCAAATAATGTCTTTTACAGATTTGAGGTTTCTTTTCGCAGCCTCCAGAATCTGTTTAAATCCTAGGGAAGCTATCCATCAATTTTATTAGTTTTAATTTATTTAAACTTTTTCTACACCTTATCCACTTTTTTTATATCCTCCTCTCACTCTCCATTCTCTCTTTTCTATTATCCCCTCTCTCTCCTCACTCTCTTATCACTTCTTCTATAGTCTACCTTCAATGCCCACTTCCTGCTTCCCTTCTTTTCTACTCCCCCTCTCTCTCTCTCTTACCCACTTTTCTACTTTCTCCCACCCATCCACTTTTTCTATACTCTCTCCTCAATCTTCACTTTTTGCTACCACCCTTTTTCTACTCCCCTCTCTCTCCCGCTTTACTACTCTGTCCCACCCCTCCATTTTTTACTCCATTCCTCTCTCAATCTCAACCTTCTACTCCCCTTCTTTTTCTACTTCTTCTTTCTCAGTCACTTTTTCTACTCTTTCCCACCCCTCCACTTTTTATCCGTTCTCCCATCAATCTCCACTTCTTACTTCCCTTCTTTTTCTACCCCTCCCCCACTCTCTCTTTCTCTCTCTCTCTCTTTCTCTCTCTTTCTCTCTCTCTCTCTATGGTTAAAGAACAAGCTAAGAAAATTATTAAGCAAAATATATGAAAAACCAACAAAAGAACGCAACACGAAAAATTCAAAATATTTTGTTTTCATTTTATTGAAAAATATGGTTACAAATAACTTTATTCAACAAAAAGTAAAATATTGTACTTATACTTTTGCTATAAAGTAAAACTTTTTTCTGAAATTCTTACACTTCATAGTATTATTTAGACCTTGCAAAAATATAATTTCAATTTAGAAACTAACCGTGATTTTTTAAAATCCTGCATACCTCATTAAATCAAAACTTAATTCTTTATGCCAAAAATGGCAATTAAAGATTATCTTTTATATTGAAGGAAATAGTTGTTTTTTTTTGTTTTTTTGTTTTTTTAAATAAAAAAAATGTTTTTAATCTGCTTGCAATTTTGGTACAAAAATGGAGAATTGATTCTATTATCAATGGTTGACAGATTCCCCCCTTCCTCTTTCTTTTAACAACGGTGCTTTTTAATTGATTTCCTGGAGCTTTTGGGTGCATAGTTGGTGCAATGGACGCCATTACTATCCATGGAATCGGCTATACCGAGTTCAAAATCCTACATCGAATATATTGTATTCAAATATGCAGTAACGTCTTTGTACATACTTTAGTTTTACGTGTGTCAGTTATCACACAGGAAAGTTTGAACCAACTCCTTTTCTGATGTGTACACACTGTTTCAACTGAGTAATGCTTTGTTTTCAAAGTCTGATCGGGCGATGGCGATCTTCAGCCACTTACGATTTGGTGATATGGCATTTTCTCGCTCATACGCCCCGATTCCGAATTCTTTATCTTGTGCCAAACGGTCATAAGTTTTAAGTGTAATTTAGACGGTTTCAAACCTATATAAATGATTGCGCACAAAAAATGATTAAGTTTTTTTTTAAAAATCGTTTTTTTTTTAATTCGAATTATTTGATGGTCTTCGGTAATGAAATAAAATTTCTATTTTTACTTGATATTTAATTTTGATTTTAAAAATTATTCCAGCAAATTTTAATAAATTTTAATTATACAAAAATTTTTCTGAAAAAGATTTTATGTGACTTTTAAAAAAAATTATAACCGTTTGGTGAATGAGAGGCAGTCTATCGTATATCTAACCGGCCAGATCAGCTTTTACTATTGTCAGTCATATTTTGATCTGTGTTTCTCGAGTGTAGACTTTGTTGTTGAATGATTATTTATTTTGTTGTGCAACAAATGTTGTTGTGTTCATGTTGTTTAGTAACGGCATCAGTTCGTCTGCTACTTTCCCGAGTTGAGTAGGGTTTAAATCTTTTTTGTGAAACTATGACTGGTGAAATTGTTGATGGTTGTGCCTGGAGAAATTTCTGTTTTGCTATGGCTAACACTTCTTGTAAGTATGCTGAAGGTCATCCGGTAATAGTTGTTGTTGCCATTAGTTTGTTCAGGATCTTCAGTTTTGTCTGTTAATGTGTTTCTATGAGGCTTTGTTTTATATCTTCAAATTTGCCTTACTCTAATACTGATATCGGTATTTTTGCAACTAATCTCAATGGGTAGAGATGATATCACCATGAATAATTTTGTGGTGGACACTATTAGGTACTGATATCGATCCTGAACCAGTTTTCTTGAGGTTCGACTCGGAAGCGTTCGAGAGTTGAGGAGCCGATTTGTACCAGACGACAATTTTGATACGGTGCTGCGTCCTATGATAATGTTTTGCTTGTTTTTTTTTGTTGTTAGGGTTTAGGGTAAGGGTAAGGGTTAAAAATATTTATTTAATAACAGTAATTTCGCTCTGTTTTGCTTGTTTTATTTGTTTTGTTGTTTAAAAATTTTCTTGCAACTATAACTAAAAATTATAGGACGCAGCAACGTATCAAAATAAAAAAAAAAATTTATTTGATAACGGTAACTTCGCTATGTTTTTTTTTTTTTTTTTTTTTTGTTTCTTTTAGAAAATTTCTTCAAAATATAACTTACAATCACAGGACGCAGCACCGTATCAAAATTGTCGTCTGGTACCATTCGGCTCGTCAACACTCGGGTGTTTGCGTAGGACAGCCGAACGCTTCCGAGTCGAACCTCACGAAAACTGGTTCAGGATCGATATCAGTACCCACTATTATATTGTCTAGATGGAACTACATTTCCAATATGGGAAACCAGACATTTACTGTCATTTTTATAAATTCCGGTGCTCTAATATTGACTTGTTGTGCTATTTATTCCTTTGTTCTGTTCTCCATTTATATATTTATTTTAGTTGTGTTTAGTTCTTTTAATTAGGGGTTACCATTGTTTGGAGGTTGCAGAGGTTTGCAATGATTACTATCTTGTTTGTTATTTGTGCAGATCAGAGAAGATTTTTTTCATTATAATAATATAATAATATAATAATATAACGAGTAGCATAGACATTCAACAAACCAGAAGACTCGTATTAAAATAAATAAATGTGTTACATGAATACTGATTTAGTTTGAATAATCCTGAGCAAAGCCAGGTCGGGACAGCTAGTACTGAAATAAAAAGAGTAGCATAGAAATACAATATAAATACATAAAACAAGAAGACTAGTATTGAAATAAATGTGTATTTTGGTGTTACATGAATAGTGTTTTTTTTTGTATATTTTTAATGTCTTACTTGTACTGTGTATGTATATTCATTTAATTTCGAGAAGTTATGCCCTAAGAAATTTGGAGGAACAAAAATTATCAAGTCACTTCTTGACAATTGTTAGATTACTATTGGCTTGGTTGGTTTTGTTTTGAGGGAGAGCAGAAAGGAAGATAGCCTCCCTTTACCATATCAGACAAAGGAAAGATGGAATTGGCACCAGTTACTTTTAGAATTATGAAATATTCAATCATCTCTACAGAAATTCCAGTTTGAGTTTTGCTTAACAGCAAATCAATCTATGACAGCTACAAATGTATGGCGGCCGATGGTGAAATTTTAGATGAATCATGCTTACTTTAACATTTTTGTTAGCAATATTTCTCAAAATAGTTCTTCCGATTACTATCGATGAGGCATTAAAATTCACAAATAAATAGTAAAAAAAAAAGAATTTCTATAATTTTTATTTTTATCTTTTAAAAGGGGTGTGGGGCGGGTCTCGTTTCCGACCTTAATTCGATGTACAACGAGACCCCTATCTCCCGGAAAAAGGAGCAAGGGGAAGTCAGTTGATGACGAAAGTATAAAAACCCACACTTGTTTTCCCGGTCGATAAGGATTCGTTTTACAATGAATTAACGTTGAAAAGTACACCCCTTCTCATCACCATCTAAAAAGGTAAGAAAGTGATTAACATTTTTTGAGTTTTGTTTAACGGCATATCAACCTCTCATGACTATTGTCAATATTAAGGTGGATCCAGTGGCGCTGAAAATGTCATCCGGACCACGTAGGACATGGGATTGGGCAATAGTCAAGTCAACACAGACATCTGTACGACAGCTTCCAATACTTGAAAGGCATGACTCCACAATTTAATCTACCTCAAGCTTTAGATAAAATAACAACTTGTATTCAACTTATCATGTATTAGCGGGAATGAAAGTGGTCCTTACTATATGTTAAGGTCGCAAATACCAAGCACTAAGCAATTTGTTTGCTGCATTAAGTTGTAGTTCTCTTAAGTTGGTCTGAATAACTTTGATAAAACTGGACGGAGTACACTGCATGCTCTTCTTGGACTCCACCCTGATCACTGACGAGGTCCACACCTAGAATGCTTTGTGTTCCTTGTTGAGGTGCATCTGTAAACGAAAGTTGAACTCTGTTGCTGCTCAGCTGAGAAAGTTATGGATGTACATATGAACGCACAAATATACTTATTTATATGGAAAATGAATGGTTTACAATGGTTGTGTTTGGCATTAAATACCCCCCCCCCCCCAAAAAAAAAAAACGGTTTGAAATGCTGTAAAACAGAAACAAATATCTCGAGTTTGAGAGTTATGATTCCAACTAGTATCCCTATACTTGTTATGATCACTACTTTAATTGGTGAACTGGGCACTGACTAAGAAAATAGAGTCCAACTCTCTCAATCTATCCTTCTTTATCTCTCTCTCTCTCTCTTTCTATTTCTCTTTCTATCTCTTCATCTCTATCTATTTCTCTTTCTCCCTCTCTCTCTCTATCTATCTATCTATCTCTTTCTTTCTCTCTCTCTTTCTCTATATATATCTATATATATATATCCCTTTCTCTCTCTCTCTCTCTCTCTCTCTATATATATATATATATATATATATATATATATATATATATATATATATATCTTACACACACACACACACATTACTTTTTGAATCCCCTCCTTCCAATTGCTTTTCTCTCTTTCATTCATGGCCAAACTTTAGCAACTGGTACAAAAAGATAAAGTTAGAAAGTAAAGATAAAGCTGTTTGACCTAGTTTCAGTGTTGTTTTTCAAACATTTACCAGTAAGAAAGATAATATTTTTTTCTGAGTCTCCATGTATTAATTTGGTCCATGCTAAACATAAGAAAACGAATATTAGAGTTTTCTTTCTTTTTTTTGTTACGATAATAATCAGCTCGGGGTCATACTGAATAGTTAAGATTATTAAGTGTATTAATGGTAAGTTTCAGTTAAGATTAGTTAAGATTATTAAGTGTATTAATGGTAAGTTTCAGTTAAGATTAGTTAAGATTATTAAGTGTATTAATGGTAAGTTTCAGTCGGACACCAATTGTGAAAAGACGACTTTACTTTACATGATAAATGAAACATTTCAAGGAATTTTGCAAAAAAAAATTAAAAAATATCACTTTACGAGCATTCATTTATAAAAATCAAAATGATTTTATTTAATCTCTTTTACGATTCTTCATCCCATTATAGTAAACCACCACTAAAATGTAAAGAATAATTCTTACCACGGCCGACAGATTTTGTTATTAATTCTGTGGGCAGAGTTTTGGAATAGAATTTGTTTTTTTACTAATGAATCACCACGTATCAAGGCCAAAAGACACCCAAGGATAATGATGGGTGGTATTGAATTGAATAGTCAGTGATCCACTGTCTGACCAGTTGAGTTACAAATAAATGAACTGAAAATGGCATTAAAAAGCCGGTTTACAAAAAGGCTGGAATGTTCCATTATGGTCAGGTGGGCAAGTCCATTCTCTAAGTTCTGATTGGCTACTAGTCCATGAATGGATAATCTTATAGAAAAATTCTTGCTTCAATTAAGCAATATTTACATATCAACTATTGGAGCACTTTATGCCGGTTAGTGTCAATTTGATTCTGCGGATGGATTGTCGGTTTAATGATGAAGAACATTATGAGAGGATTGAACATGATTAATGGAATGATCAACTTTTGGCGATTCCAAAGATTTTCTAATAAGTAAAAAAACTAAAAGTCAAATAATTACCATATTTAGAGAACTATTATCAAAACGACTCTGCCCTCTCCAATTATTTTCATTCAGTTTGCTATTATAAAATGGGTACTTACTTTATAGTCAGTGTAACTGACTATCCCTAATTTCAATGGAAACGATGTTCTACATTATAAAGGAGGGATTTCAGTTACATCTGTTATTAAGTAAGTTTTTAATGAATGTATAATAGCACAATACGCATGAGCATGGCGAA
>OY744525.1:36240267-36405267 GCA_963556195.1 Sepiola atlantica
TGTTTGCATAACTAACTACCTAGCTCTACTCACGTATTGAGCACTGTTGAATTAAATACTGAAAATCGATACATAAATGATTATATCTCTTTATAACATTTTATGTGGATACATTAAATAATAATAATGATAATAAATATATATATATATATATATATATATATATATATTAAGAGAGAGAGCATGTGTGTCGAATCAATATCTTTGATGAAGAATAACTTTTTTTGACGGTATTTTTCTCCAGTCGATTAATCTGCCATTTGACTCACTCATAGCCCAATTTTCGTGATAGAAAATCCCCAATAAATATCGAATTTGATTTATGGAGTATAAATACAGTCAACTTTGTTTCCTACTTCGTTCATCTTATTGATCACATTGTTGATATAACAAGCTCTACTTTTTTGCAGATGTTAATACTTACAAATGGCTGAGAATAGCATTTAACGCCGCCATCGCTTTGCAACCAATCAATGGCCAATATTTAAAAACATATTTATCAAAGTTTTGCTTAACGTTTCACATCTTAGGAATATTTCGTTGAATTTGATAGACATTCTGTGTCTATTAGATCTGAACAAACCTTAACAAATCAGAGTGTAAGATAAATCACAAATTTACAAATTAATCTTTCAGTCATCTGCCGTAAGGGGGAGCATGTAGAAATTCGGGACCACTTCCATTGTCTTCCTTGGAATTTTTTTACATGTGATTTAAATTTCATAAAAATAGGATATGAGGGGTACTTCTGTATTACAGGGCCGAAAAAAAATTTTAATCTTTAATTCTGAAGAGTCAAATGACAGGGAGAGATAATTCGAAAAATGACTTACGCTACCCCCAAGCTCCTCCCCCAAGCTCCTCCCCCAACATCCAGGATTTATCTAAAAATGTATTTTAATGCTCTGAACGTGCAAGATATTTTATATTTAACCAGAGATAATGCTAAAATAATAGACTTCTTGCAAGCACACAGATTAATTTCAGGTGTGGAGATTTCATTTATTTCAAAATCTTTATTTTCCCATGTTTCATGTATTTTTCCTTTCATTTACGTATTTTCTATTTTTTACTTTCTGTGATGCTTGATTTATTTCAATAAATCTTTTAAATTTTTATTGGTGCCGAATACCATAAAGCGTTGTGATTGGTTGATTCATAAATAATCCGTTTACATATATATTTTTTGCTTTAATTTAAGTTAATTAAAATGCATAACAGTAAAATTCGTTAGAAGATAAATCCTGGGGGAACACTTTGAATTATCTCCCCCTGTCATTTGACTCTTAAAAATTAAAGATAAAATAATTTTTTTTTGGCCCTGTAATACAGAAACACCGGAGGAGGTTCTGTCCTCGTAGCTCCCTCAGATGAGCACATTGAGATTCGTGACCACTTCCATTGTCTTTCCTAGAAGATTTTATACATATGATTTTAAATTTCAGCAATATAAATTATATTTGAAGTTTAAAAGGGTGTACTGCTCTCTTAGGGGTATTTAGGACCACTTACATTGTGTTCTCCCGAATAATTTTATACATATGATTTTAATTTCATAAAAATAGGATATATTTAAAGTTTTAAGGAGGCGTTTGCCCTAATAGACTCCTTAGAGGGACAGTAGCGATTCAGGACCACTTCCACTGTCCTCCTCAAAATATTTTAGACATATTAAAATTTCATGAAGAGAGATTATATTTGAAGTTTTAAGGGAGGTGCTGCCCCCCTAGCTCCCTTAGAAGGCATTTAAAGATTCAGGACCACTTCCATTGTCTTCCCCGGAGAATTTAATATATATTATTTAAATTTAATCAAAATAGGATATATTTTAAGGAGGGGGTCTACCCCATAGCTCCCTCAGGGGAGACTTAGAGATTTTGGTAACACTTTCATTGTCTCCCCAGAGTAACTTTACATATGATTTAAATTTACGATATATTTAAAGCGTTAAGGGGATTTCTGTCCTCATAGCTCCCTTAGTGGGGCACTTAGAGATTCGAGACTACTTCTATTGTCTTCCTCAGAAAATGTTATATATGAATACACTTTTAGTTTTTAATGTAGATTCTCTAACCTTTCTTTCTATAAGGAATACATATACACAAAGACATTGGCATTTATATAGACGGAGATGCGTGTATGTGTGCGTGTATTTGGCTTCATGTACAAAGATTCACAACACCAGCTCAGATTACATATTGAATGATTAGTTTTAAACAAAAATGAAAGAAAATTTTGGAAAAAAAAATATGGAAATAAAAAAAAAGAAAATTAATTAAATTAAAAAAAAAAATGAATCTCATCGTCAAAAATGGTTGATTAAATCTTCATAATTTTCTTGTATTGAGGAGAAAAAAATAAAGCAAAAAATAAAAATAAAGCGAAAAAGAAACCATTGAAATCTGCCCCCAAATTTATATTTATTAAAATTAAATTTTTTTTTCAACGCTCAAGTGTCCAGGTGTTGAGAAAAAAAAATCAATTTAGAGTTTGCATTTTATTGAAAGCTAATTGGTGTACTCAGTGCCGTCTGAACAGCGTTATGCCTCCCCCCCCCCCCACACTGCACTGTAGGTTCCCTACTTACACAACCACTCACAGAAATGTAAGAATGTAAATGGTACTTCCATTAAAATCAGTGTTCAAACATGTCAGAAAGTTGTATGTTCAAATCACGTCTGAGTCACCAATTTGCAGAGATATTAATGCACATTAAATAAATTCATGCAAATTAAATTATATATATTTTATTTACAAACATCAAAAGTCACAGTAGATTTAAAAGTTCGTAGAGCGATAGAGTTGAGTTCAGTATCAACCACTTGTCACTGCAGCAACATATGACGATGTGTAGCAGTCTGAAAAACATTCACTCCTCTGTCAAAGAAGCACTACTTAAAACAACTCGTGGGAGAAAAATACACATAAGTTAAACTGTTCATACTCACGAATCAGCAGGAAGATTGCATTTGCTGAATTTATTTCAATTGAAATATGCTCGACTCATTGTATGGTTGTATGAACTTTTAAAGCCTCTCTTTGTAAATAAAAATGAAAATATAATAGAATGGGAAAGTTTTTCGAAGCATCTTATTTTAAATTTGAAAATCAAGCAAAAAGCCGTTGAAAGCCACTGATAAGATGCACATATTTTTATTAATTTTTTTTCATGTTTGTCTTAAATTTTTCGGGTATAAAACCTTTCATCAGAGACATCGGGTGTTTCTGGTTTATATTAGTAAAAGTTACCCCTTATTTCAGTAAAGTCCGTAAACACACTTCTTGTCGTCGTGTTCCCTTGATATAATGAAACGTTGTGTTTGAACACCTTTAATCAAAACTTGAGCACGTGGCATGCTAAGAAGTATAACAGAATGGGCAAATTCCTAGAAGCATCTTTTTTTTTTTTTTTTAATTTAAATTTGAAAATGAAGCAAAAAAATATTTATTATTAATCATGTATTCATCACCGAGATTTTACAAAACTTCTCTGGTGATACCAGATCAGGCTGCCCTGTAGCTCCCTGAGACGAAATTCACCTACATTGACGTTTTTTTTTTTTTTTTTTTTTGTTTTGTAAAACTTAATTATGTTCTACAAAACCAAAAACAAAAACAACAGCCCCTCTCCCTTTCTCCCTCCCCTTTTTTATTTTATTTTTCCTACCCTACTCCCGGTCCTGGATATGACCTCAAACTACATCCGATGGTGAGATCCGGCTTACGGACTTTGGGGAATGTGGAGCCTCCTCTTAATTACCATTGCTCCCAGGTCCACCCTGACCCGGAGTGGTAGTACCTGTTAGGGTCCCAACTATGGGTTAAATAGAAACATATATTAAAAGGGGAAAGAAACAAAAAAGAGAAGAAAACAAATATACTTTAACAACCAAACCAAACACCATCAATAAATATTTGAACATATAAAGAACTTGAAGCATAAGAACTTTCACCAAAATGACTGCATTCGGCATTAAATAACCTGAAAAGGGTTGATATGCCGTAAAACAAAACAACCAACCAAACAAAACTTCTCATAGATAAGTGTTTCGTAAAAAAACTGTCTGTACATGTAAACATGTGGTACAATGATAAGCGTTCTTTTAGGGGAGCTGGCGTTCCCCACATTTAAAAGCCTTGTGTCTGACTTTTATTGCTCTCGTGGGGGGACACGTAAAATCAAGGGAGTGTTATTGTTGCATTAAAACATTATGAAGGCAAGCAACCCTTCGTTCAATCAGTTTGACAGTTGTTTATGGAATCTATAGCTCGAAGTTACTTTCGAAAGGTCAAAAAAGCTGAACCCAATGAACCTGTCATCTTGGACTTGTTGAATTGACAACGTCAGTGACTATATTCTTTCTCTCTATCTCTTTTTCATTTGATGCATATTGTATCTCTTTTCTTTCTCTTTCAGACGTTTCACTCTCTCTCTTTCTCGCTCTCTCTCTCTCTTGCTCTCTCTCGTTTTTGTCACCGAGAGAGAGAGGCAAAATCAGTTGAAATTTCGACTTCATGCGCAACGGTTGTACGAAACCCAGCTGAGCCGACTCTCAGGTTTTATGTTTTTTGGAAGCTGAAATGAATAAATCGATTATATATGTTTATATATAAAAATATGTATTGTTCTCTTCTTTTATACAAACGTTCAATTTTCAGCTTATGGTCTTAGCACAGATAATTAATTCTCTGGAGAAAATTAATGACACCTAAAACCTGTCAGATATTGAAGGGATGTACCTATCGTTTACCCTCGAGGAGATAGTAGTACTGTGCTGGGATGTTAAAATTCCTTCAAAAGACGTCACAACAGTGCGGGCACACCAAGTTACACTCCCCAGTCCACAATGATATCACTAACAGATGTGTTGTTGACATGTTTGTAGTAACAGTAGTAGTAATGTCTGTAGAGTTGCGTATTGTCTTTCATTTTATTTTTTATACAGTATCATTACACAACTTTAGTCTCTAAAAAAGGTGCAGTTGTACAATGGCATGAGAATATGAGGGAAATAACTCCATCTTATTTTTTCACGAAACCTGATAAAAAAGCGATTTCACTTTTTAGTTTTCATTAAAACTTTAAAAAATTTTCCTAATCAACTTTTTTTTTAAAATAAAGATATTTTTCAAAATTGAAATTACTTTCTATTAGGTTTTGTAAAAAAAAATTAAATGGAGTTATCTCCCTCACATTCCCATCCCATTGTACAACCACATTTATCTGCTTCCATTGCGGATGGACAACCTGAGTGAGTGAGTGCGTGAGAGAGAGAGAGAGAGAGAGAGAGAGAGCAAGCAAGCACTCTGCTTATTTCATCACATATCTCCTTCCTTCGAATTCTTGTTTTCTTATGTCACTTCCTTTGAAAGTTGTGTCTCATCCCTCTCAGCGGTGTGTAGAGTTGTCTGTCTCATTGGTGTAGTGTTTCTTTTTTGTGGTGACTGTGGTGGCAGCAGAAATAGTTGTCTGTCTCATTGTAGTAATTTAAAGAATAACACATTTATCGTTCTGGGTCTTCATAATCTCTTTTGAGTTTTATTTCTTTTCATTAGACAACATTAGTCTCCTCCCTACAGTCCCAGGGAGGAGAGAGAGGGAAGGAGGCCTCCTAAAAAGGGGAGAAGAACGTGAATTTTTGCAATATATTACTCTCCTTTTAATTCTTTTTTCTTACATCACTTCCTTTTATGCGGATACATGAAATAATAATATCTCTCTCTCTTTCTCTCTCTCTCTCTCTAATTCATTCAAAAGTATCACAATCAAAATAAATGACATCTATAAAACAATGATACATTACATTAATAGCAGGGATTGACTCAGTGTTAGACCTTGTGGCTTCAGTCTTTAGGGTCCAGGTTTTAAATCTCGCTAGGTTCAGCCATGCTGATGAGTCATAAAACGACGAAACGCGTGTCTGTGGATAATTATATTTTCAAAACATATTTCACTCCCCATTTGGGAGCATCACATTGACAGAAGGGAAATCTATTCCCAACTAGCATTTAGGTAAAAATCTTTACAGTATAATTGAAAATAAACCAATAAATGACATCGGTATATATTTACATAGTATAGATAGTTAAAAGGGGAGGGAGAAGAACAAAGTCGAAACAAAGAAAGATAGAGGGAGGGCATTGTATGTGAGCAGGAGGAGTGAGAGCAGTTCTCATTGGCTGATGCCTGCTAACATGTCTCTATAAGAAAGGTCGCAGACTGTCACTCAACATAAAAGGAAATATTTTTTCACTGTCGACGTGTTAAGCGCTTATATATATATATATATATACATATATATTAGTATTTGTGTGTGCGTGTGTATACCAGTAAGTAAATCGATAAAAGCATAGTTTAACATATTGCTGAACTGAATTTTAATAAAAGTTCATTGAATGTTTGATCTCTGTGATCAATAGTCGCTTTTCTATTGAATTCATTGACAAGAAAGAGAAATAATATTGAAAGATAATCTTTTTTATTGCATAGAATAAAGACTTACGATTAAACAAAGGCGAATATATAGGTATATACATATATGTTAAAGAACACAGACGGTGGCCTATAGTTGAATGTAAACTATTAGGATAGGCTAGGACATGCAGATATTTAGACGAGCCGTGTAGATTATGTTTGAGCAAGAAAGTAGAAATTTAAAATTTCAAAGATGTGAAAAAATTACTCAATCAGAAAAGCGAAATAACAACTAAGTGTAGGTGCATGAATAACGTTACTTTAGGATAACTATATAAAATTAAATAAATAAACCAAAGGCCTGTATAGTGCTAAAATTATTATTTAAAAATAAATCTAAAGTGGCGATTTTTAGCAGGAAAAATGCAACAGATAAATTGTCTTAGTTTTCCCACATAAGAGTAAGGTCACTTTTTGTTCATTTAATCCACTTAAAAGTGGGGAGCGCCAAAATCCCTTTCAAACAAAGGGAGTGACACTCATTGGCTGATGGAAATAAATAGGTAGTGAGAGGGTTAGAGACTTAGTATTTTACGAGACTATTATTTTCACATCAAATTTAGATATGTGTTTGGAATGTAAATGAGATGATAATGCTGAAAAAAAGAGTCACTTTTTCTCTAAATGCTCACAGCGACATTAAAAAATATTAGAGAATGGCTGAATCAATATAGAGTGAGAGCGTTGAAAGATATATACAGCTAGCTAAGTGATAGATAGCTGACTTATTCAGGTAATTACAAATACGGCTAATTAGAACAATTAAAGCTATTTCTTTTTCAGATATACTCAATCCTCAACCCCAGAACTAAGGTATATTTTAGCAAATTGTACGTGATTAAATGATATAGGAATAATGCTTTAAAGAAACAAACGTCCATTGACTCAGCTTTAGTATAATATATATATATAAATATATATATATATATATATATATATATATATATATATATATATATATAGGTTAAAAGTAGATTACTGCAACCTTAAAACTTGTTTGCTTCGAACTGACAGAGGTCGTTAGTCTTGGATGACTGTCTAGAAGGGGATCATTTTGATTTCAAAGCTGGAGTAGATGGAGTGCATCAACCACGCCTATAGCAACTTCTTCTAGGAGAGGAAAACTGCAGCTAAAGTGATTATCGGTCATCTTGCCTTGGCATGTCACTGGGTTATAATCATGGAGGCTCAGAGAGTAGTATTCGTGTTTTACAAACGTTTGTTACTGTAATCCAATGATGAACAGATGTCTCTCTGACATATCATCTGTCACCCAAACATACTAAAAGTACTATAGCGATGGAGGAGTGATGAAGCATGCAGATATAACCTGCTGGAAGCATAAATTTGCACGGCATGAATTGAAAGTATGATGCCATGCAGATCTGCAACTGATTTAAAAAGCTACCATATATGTATATGTCTGTGTATATATATGCATATGTTTCTATATATTTATATTTATATATATATATGAGGTAATAAATTTTCAAGTTTACTTTTTTAAAACATCTTTATTCATACAATCATTTCTGCCAATCCCAAACACTTTAATATTAACTAAAAATGGGCTTAATTATCAACTACTTTTCTTATTTGCCATAAACAAGGGAAAATTAATTAGGTGGACTTCTTTTTTTTCATCACATTTCTTGTTATTATTTATTACATTTCTTGTTGTCATTTATCACAGTTAAATAAAGACAAATAAACAAAATATTCTACAGACGGTTGATTCTTAAGATGTAGACAATTCCGCCTAGGGAAAAAAAGATTAAAAGAAAGCAGATGGACGGCAGAAAGTTAGTGTTTGCTCAATGACAAGATCAGAGCTTAGACCAGTCCAGTATTGGCTACTGCGCCTGATTACGTGACACCCAGACTGGAACTTTTGATCTACTGTCGGGTTTCATCATTCTGGAGATATAGACAATTTGGATGACCAGCAGCTTTGAATATTGTCAGAGATGGCACTGAGATGCAGTTCCCAAGACCCCATTCGATCAGCTGCAACAAGTGCTCTAGCAATTGCTAGCATATGCTGATAGTTTATCCATAGTTTACTGATTTTGAAGGCCCTTCTCAGTTCATCCCTTTTCAGAGTTAGACTGTTGTAAATCCTACCAATGACTTCAAGTCACATTCACCAGTCTCCATCAGCATGTACAGCTGCTCAAGTTCTTCTACTTGGTCCTGCAAACCAGATTCATTCTCCAATATATTGACAACAATTTGACGTGTGAGACACTGATCCATCAGCAGGTGGCCATGAAACGTTCGTTGCACTGCATTTCTGCTCATCATGTGCACGACTGCATTTTCACCATATACTGTCTCCATGATCTCCATCAACGTCCCAATAGCGCCCAACATATTCATGAAGGTATAGAATGCGCCAAGCACGTTCCTAATTGGAGTACTATCTGGAACAGCGTCCACGATTCCAAAAACCTTCCAAAACACCGGTTGATCAAAGGTAATGATAGTCGGCATGTTGTGTTTTGACAAAAGACCGCATAGGTAATCTAAGGTGGACAGGATTCAGGTTTTATCTCCTAGATTCATGTACCGATGATTTTCCCGGATATTTGCACTCCTTATGCATCAGGTGCATCATGCCTTGCCAGCTAGGAGTAGTCTGGTTGAAGCGAAAGGACATGTTTCAGAAAATATTCACTCTGCAATCAGATATCAGATGTGGGCAG
This sequence comes from Sepiola atlantica, assembly GCA_963556195.1. Lineage (NCBI taxonomy): Eukaryota > Metazoa > Mollusca > Cephalopoda > Sepiida > Sepiolidae > Sepiola > Sepiola atlantica. The sequence goes on from OY744525.1 coordinate 36,249,448, forward strand.
GGACTGAAATTCAATGCTGCCATTGACATGCTTTGAAAAACAGTAATCTATGATATCAATCTTTGTCATTTCAACAAGTTTCAATCCGCCGTTTTTTGTCTTGGTATGCCATGACTGACTTGCTATCCTGGTGTGATAGCCGCAATCATGCCTACTGCATCGAAGGTGCCATTCCATCCAATGTTATGATGTTGTGATCCACGTTGTCTCCGGCAAATAACAGAGACTGATCAAGAATGTCCATGTCACTGCCTAACACATCTAGAGTAAGGGAACATGCCGCGTTCACTTCAAACCTAATGCTATTGCTAGTTTCAGTTCGGCTGTTGCATTTTTTCCCCTAAATGTCACAATGTTTGCTACACCACAATAAGCTTCACCAATAAAGAGTTTCCATATCGCCTTATCAGCTTTTCCTTGCAGTACTAATTTCCATACACCGTTGATTTACTACCTCGTAAGTATTCTCCCATTTTAGCGACAAGGTCGGATATCGTTATCTGTTCCTCATCGTTTTCCTCCAGGCATACACACACCCTTTCGAATGCTTCATCCTGATCGCTGTCTTTTGGTCTTTCAATTTTTCGTTCTTTGGTTGATTCAACTGATGTGAACTGTCTTGGAATGCTTCGCACTGTACCGAAGTTGACGTTACATGACTGGTGGTACACACAGTCTGCAGCATGAAGATCACCACCAAAATATTTAATCAGACTTTGAACAGCAGTAGCCCACTCATCTCCTCTTGTTTTGCAATGAACCAGGATAGTTTGAGGAAATGCATCAGTCTTCACATAGCAAATCCTTCCCATACTTTTTCGTTTATAGTCTTTTTTCGTAGTATCAGTTCCACAGAAAAAGCAATGCGTTTTACTGTCAAATGGTCCCAGAGAAACACGAGTGCTCCTTTTTACTGACTGATCAGAATCATACTGTTTTGAGGATAAAGCAATGTCCTTTTAGTCTATGTGGTTAACACGACATGTTTGGTGAACACTAGTTCCGGCTTCAACAATGACTTTGATACCTCTTTTGGTACTTGCACGGTTGACACCTGCAGTACCCTTTTCTTGAAGCATCACGGTCTCCTCACAGTCGAAATCTCGTTCGCATAAGGACAGGTTTCTCTGCTAGTGGCTGAACTCATGTTTGATTCTGAAAATATACGAAAATAGTTGACTTGTAAACTGACAAAAAGTCATTTTCGAAATTTGACACTTTCCCATACTACGATTTTGTCCAACTTATAGTATGTTGTAAACTAGACATAGCCTAACATAAAACCACAAAAAAAAAATTTTGCAATTTTTTTTTTTAGGTAGGGGTACTCTGGCAGTATATTGATCCATCAATTTCCAGGTTAAATCGGATTCATATTTATGAAATTGGTACAGTGGTGCTGAGGTTAATAGCAAAGCGCTTAGAGAGAGAAAGATGATGAGTTCAAACCTCAACCGGTATGTTCTTTTTTTGTTTTTCTGATTTTGTGCAAACTTTAAATTAGTTCAAATTACAATATTAAAGTATTTTTATGATGTTATTCCTTTCTGATAGTAGAGAAAACAATGCCGAAGACTCTTTGCAACAATGCCTATCGATTGGACATTGTTCAATCTACTATCAGAAATAAAATTTTTAATTTCTGCAATAGTAAACCAGCTTCTGTGGAAGAATCCCCATTTACCCTCACCTGTTAGGTAATATATGTCTTTTTCTGTGCAAGAATGCCATTTTGCCTCGAATACACCAAAACGATCTGTACGTCTATTCAAAAAGACGCCCCCACCGCGCCCTCCCTAATTATTATTTATTTATTTAAATGTAGTTACAGTTTGCACTACGTTGGAAAGACGTCACAAAGATTAGACATCCGGATCAAACAACACGTGCTCACAAAAATTCGTCAGGCAAATTATTTACCGTCAGATGTTCTGAACAATACATATGGGTCTTCTATCAGTGATCATATAATAAATAGCCCTAGCTGTACCTCCAATTTTAGTGTTGACTTATTCTCCATTCTCAGTAGGTCACACTCCTTTTCACCTTAAGATTCGAAAGAGTATTTATATTAAGTCTATGCGAACTTCTCTTTGTAAGCAAAGAGAAAATATCTCGGACTTAATGTTATTTCTATTTGATGTCTTTTTTCACCCCTTTCATTCGCTGTAATTCTCATAACGTCATTTATTTCTCTCTTAACTTTACCTCGATTTAACTCTGCTAAGCGAGGTATGAAACCGGTTAGTTAGTCTCTTCATTCTTTTATTATTTTAATTTATCATGTTTAGTAATAAAAATATGGTCTATGTAATGCCATTATATATTATTTCAAATTCACTTTGAAAATAATTATCACGGGAAGTAGTCAACATTCAATTAAGTTTCTAACTTGCAAAGAAAATAGAAGCACAATTGTCCTCTTTCGATAAAAAAGAGCTTAATATATATAAATAGTTATATTAATATTTATAAATAGTTTTTAAGCTAATTCCAAAATGTTTTTCAATAATCGTATGAAATGAAGAAAAAAACGATATATCAGAATTTTCTATTATTTAAATGGTGGTTTGATTAAAATAATTTTGAAACAATTGTAAACTAATTTGCTATGTACTTTTTCGTTTTGAAATTTACTTAAAATCTATAAACACATATATATATATATATTGTTTCATTTTACTTCAGTCGAAGTTCTCAGAAACTAATATATCATATATATGTGTGTGTGTGTGTGTGTCTGTGTGTCCCAGATAATTACCTGGTTGCTACAAATATTTCAAACCAGTCTTATTGATGGGTTGTTTTCTGTTTTACACAGTGCTAGGTCGAACTATCATATCAATATTTTTAAGGGTTTATTAATAATTGTATTGTTTTATTATTTTTTTATATTCTATAAAAGTCTTTTATATTGTTTATAATACTATATATGTTTCATATTGTATTATTGTCCTGGGTATAATTATGGTGCTACCAGATCAGGCTGTCTGAAGATATCAGCTTCCTGATATAAAATGCACCAAACATTGATGTTATTGTTTTTTTCCCTTCGCACAGCTCAATCATCTTCTGCAAAGCCAAAAACAACATTTTTCCTCTACAAAACAACCAAACCAAACACCATGGATAAATATTTGAAGCTATAAATAACTTGAAGCATAAAAGCTTTTACCAAAATGACTGAATGCAGCATTAAATAACCCGAAAAGAGTTGATATGCCGTAAAACAAAACAACAAAATAAAACACTATGAGTAAATATTTGAAGACAAAGAACTTTAAGCATACAAACTTTTACAAAAATAACCTGATTCTGCATTAAATAACCCCAAAATGGTTGATATGCCGTAAAACAAAACAACCAAACCAAACACCATGAATAAATATTTGAAGACGTAAAGAACTTAAAGCATAAAAACTTTTACAAAAATGACCTGATTCAGCATTAAATAACCCTAAAACGGTTGATATGCCGTAAAACAAAACAACCAAACCAAACCAAACTATCCTGGTTATAATTAATAATTAATATTATTATCATGATAATTATGATATTACTATTATTGTTACGTTATTTTCTTGATTCGGTTTGTTTTTGTCTTCTAATCAATTATATTTTTCCAATTATTCATTTTCTTTTATCTTTTACTTGAAATTATTTAATATTTCATTATTATTGTTACCCCGGCAGTTCTAACAGAAGAGAAACTACACCGGTTCTCACTATAAATAGTGCGAGTAGACAATCACCAGGAAGAAAAAGGACAGTATTGTAACTGTCTAGCCGAGTGCCAGTCAGTTTCCTTACCTTTGTACCTTTTATGTTAATACACTTGTTATCTTAACCCAACCTCGACTTGACTTCTTCTTTTTACTGTTGGACTACTTCACAACAATTATTTTTATGATGACTTGGTTTGGGTATGTATTATAAAATGATATAATAATAAATGTGGCTTGTCTTATTAGTTATTATTGTCAGAAAGCTCTGTCTAAAAGGATATCGAGCCCTTTGTGAATGCAAGATCTGAGGTCTTGATTTTACTCTGTTTCGATTTTGAGAACTTAACTTTTATGTTATATATATTGTGGTTCCTCGGTTTAAGAAAAAAAATTAAGATAAAGGTTTATACGAGTGGGAAGAGGACAGGCATATTGTCTTTGATGAAACAGCAAAAGTCATTTAATCCTTATCTTGTAAAATGTGATTGTTAGCAAAAATTACCGACATCAGCATAACATATATTAATAAATAACTATACGGCTATTATTATATTAGGAGAATATCTAATGCATATATATATATATATATATATATATATATAAACATTATACAACTCGATAGAAAATAAAATTTAAAGTACTACAGAATAATACATATCAGAAAAAAAATCACATTAAAAAAATAACACGGAGCCGATATATTCGAATAAGAAGTTTACTTTCTTAAAAGCTGTGTAGTAAGCTTGTGCTAATTTTTATTCGAATATATAAACATTCAGAAAATATGAAAATTAAAACAAAAAAAAACTTGCTCGTAAATCAATATTTAATGAGAAAATAAATATCGCAATTGATTTTATTGATATTTTCATGTTTGTTCACATCCACCTCAAATCAATCATTGATTGTAGGAAATACACATTTAGGTAATATATATATATATATATATATATATATATATATATATATATCCTTTTTTCTTTCATTCGCCCATAACGATACCTATAAAACATTAACTCAAGTCTTCTTATTTTTAAAAAAAAACTACTTTTGAAGACGACTAAGAAAGTCGAAAGAAAGATAAAAAAAAAAAATTAAGAACAATCGGTGAAATACTCTACGGACTGCCACCTGAAACCAGAAGGATAGCTCGACGGTTTGAGAACCTCACAAAGAAGATTTACAAACGAGAAAGTTCCGTGACGTTCAACAACGCTTGCTTGGATAATGACTTGCTGCCTAAATAAATATATATATATATATATATATATTTTTTTTAACATGATTCACCCCAAACAAGGCAGGCCGCCACTGTAAACGTAAGGGGCTACTGAGAAAAAAGAAAAGGGGAGAAGGTTTGGGGGTTCAGCTTAAATTGGGATCTGAGCAGCGAGATGTCTGTTTACATTAGTTTTAAATTTCTGCATGTCAGTACTGTCGGGGAAACATGGGGCAGGGAGGGAGTTCCAGAGGCCAGCAGCACGAGGAAAGAAGCTATTTGAGTAGAATGCTCTCCGGCATCTGGGGACCTCCACAGTGAATGAATGAGATTTAGTAGAATGTCGAGTTAGTCTAGTGAATTTACGTCGAGGTGGCACCAGAGTAGCCAATTCATCGGAGCATAATCCATTGAAGTATTTGTAAAACAAACATAAGGATGCTACATTGCGGCGATGGGACAGGGACTGGAGCTTAGCTGACAGTGGACTTTGTCAAGGAGGGAGAGACTAGTAGATGATGCACCAGCCCAGATGTGGCAACAGTACTCAATGCATGGGCGAATGGTGGCTTTGTAGAGATACAGGATAATGTCAGGTGTAAGGAGTTTACTAGCACGGTAGAGGGAGCCAACCTTCTTTGCGGCAGCCTTGGCAATGTCTTCAATGTATGTGTTCCAATTCATGTTACCTGTGAAGTTTGAATGATGAACTCTCAGGTAGGGTGTTATTTGCCATGACAATCGGTGGTTGGAGAGGCTTCTTGTAGTTATTGAAGGAAAGGAGCTTTGTCTTTGCGGCATTAAAAGTTACCAACCATTTATGGCCCCAATCCACTACAGCCTGGAGGTCATTTTCTAAAGATTCAGCCATTGCCTCAGATATGACTGCGTCTGTTTTGCCAACATAGCGAGAGTAAAGCGTGGTGTTGTCAGCAAATAAACCAATCTCAGACACTGTCATCAGGGAGATCGTTTATATAGATCAGGAACAACAGAGGTCCAAGGATAGATCCCTGGGGTACACCAGCATTTATGTCATGTTGCTTAGATGAACGGCCATCGAGGACAACCTGGATTTTTCTTTTGTTTAGGAAGGATCTAATTATATTAAGTAGTTGCCCAGTAATACTGTGTGAGCGTATTTTCAGGAGAAACCCTTTATGCCATACCTTGTCAAAGGCCTTGGATATATCAAGCGCTACTGCCCTAGCTTCACCTGCCTTGTCGAGTGTATGATACATGCGTTCAGAGATGACCGTTAGGATGTCTGCAGTAGATCGTGCTTGTCTAAATCCATACTGGCGGTCAGATAGAAGTTTAGCATTAACTAAGTGCCGTACTATCGCTAGATTGATTAAAGATTCAAAGATTTTAGCAAAGATCGGCAGTAGACTGATTGGGCGGTAGTTCTGAGGGTCGGTTCTATTCCCAGAACTCTTGTAGACTGGTACCACAGAGGCAATTTTCCAGCTATCGGGGAAGCAAGATTCGGCTAGGTATTTATTGTAGAGTTTGGCGAGGACAGGGGTCAGTTCAGCAGAGCATTTCTTTATTACTATTACAGGTATAAGATCAGGCCCACAAGCTTTAGAGGTGTCAAGGTTTTTTATGATGTCTCTGACCTGGGATGGGGTGATGACCAGGTTATCAAGTGTGGCTTCGGTCCGCAAAAGTAATTCAGGGAGAGGGTGGTTATCTGAGTCTAAAGTAGAGTTAGAAGCGAAACGCTGTGCAAGTAGTTCAGCCTTATCAGTGGCCGTGCAAACGACATCATTGTGGTTTGAAAGTGGGGGAATCGTAGATTGACCAATTATTCACTACACTATTGTAGATTTTCCAGAAATCACGAGTATCTAGTTTCTGTGACTGGATGCGTTTTTTTGTTAACTCATTATACCTTCTCTTCGCTTCGCCTATCACGGCCTTGCAATTATTTCTTGACTCTATAAATTTATGCCTATTAGTAGCTGATTTATGGCGCCCAAATTTACGGAATGCTTGTTGCCTCTCAGAAATGGCAGCTGCACATTCCGAAGTGAACCATTGAGGAGAGTGGGGCTTGCTAAAGAATTTTCGCATGGAGACATAGGCTTCAATGCCTGCTTTGACCCATTCAGTTAATTCGTTTGCACACTGGTTGGCAGGGAGTGAGAAGGTTTCCCTCCATGGGGCGTCACTGATGTGATCTCTGATTGACTCAAAATCAGCTTGCTCGTAGTATCTTGTTGTTTTGAGCAACGGTTCATCAGCTTTTGGACGACTTTTTAGGGTGATATATATCATTAGCACAATGTGATCAGCATTCCCGAGTGGGCTATGAGCTTTCGTCACACAAGCCTCGGGTATTGAGGTCAAGAAGAGGTCTAGAAGTGAGGCTTGTTGGTCTACTCGATCGGGGATGCGGGTCGGAAAATCGACAGTCTGAGAGAGGGAGTGAGCTAAGGAGAAATTATACATAGAGTTGCCGGCTGCATCAGTAAGGCTGGAGAATCCCAACAATCCCCAAATACATGTATCTGGGCATTCGAGTCAATTAAGAGTGCTCTATCTATGCTTTCAGAGACAGAGTTTAGCAGAGTACAGTCCTGGGTCGACGGGGAGCGGTAAAGGAAATATTTAAATTCCCGAAACAGTTTTTCATGGTAAACAACTGATGATCCCTTAAATAATGTTAGAAGCAAACTAATATAATAACTGTAAAAGTTAAATTGACTTACATGAGTGATTTTCCACCGAATGACTTGGGACTTTATGTTTTGTTTTTAAAAAAAAGTTTTTAATATAGTTTTAATGGTTGAGAAACTTCCAAGACTATATATATATTAGTAAGTTAAATTTGAAAAAAAAAACCCCAAAAAATTTAATATAAATATTCAGACACGTGATGCTGCAAAGATGTTAACAATTTCCTTCTTCAAAAAGCGCCAAACCAGCACACTAACATCGTCTGGACTCTACTTCACTTTAAACTATCGTCTCTAACAACTTTATGCATCTTTCTGACTCTATGGTAGATCTGACCCCTCGAGGTTAATAACAACAAAATGGAAAAAAAAAGAAGTCCTGCTTCTGAGAAAGGTGTACTCATCGAAAGTCTTAGCAAAAAAATAAAATAAAATAAAAAATAAATGATTTTATCATTTAAAATTGCATATTCTTTTTGTTTTTCAAAATTCAATATAAATATTCAGACACAGGGGCTTCAAAGATGTTATCAATTTCCTTATATATATATATATATATATATATATATATATATATATATAAAATAAGGAATAGGTAAAATAAATACCTTTTGAGGCATTAAAGATGCGATATCAATTTTTTTTTAAAAAAAGAAAAATAAATCGACACCGATTTTTTTTCTTCTTTTTTATTATAAACTTCCATATGATGCCAAGTTATTGGCGAAATATCTGTATCACTTTAAACTAACAAAAAAAATGGAAGTTTATAATAAAAAAAATAAGAAAAAAAAATCGGTTTCGATTTATTTTTATTTAAAAAAAAAAAATTGATATCGCATCTTTAATGCTTCAAAAGGTATTTATTTTACCTATTCCTTATTAAATTTAACAATAGATGCTTCTTAAAAAAAAGATATGAACCTTAAAATACTTTACATATATATATATATATATATATATCGGTGTCATGTTAAACCAAAATGATTTATAATATTTTGCTTAATTTCAACCCACAACATTGTAGATTCTAGTCCGATATGATAACCATTATGCTACACAATTTTTAATTAATCCCCTGTCAAATAATAATCCCGGTTTTGACCAACAGTTAACAAGGCTACTTTAATACTGTAATTACAGCTAATTAAGAATAATCTACTTATAAAATATGAAAATATACATAAATTATGTAATATGATATATATATATATATATATATATATATATATATATATATAACTGGACTCTCCCGTCGATTTCGACGTATGACTGCCCCGCCAGGGGCTGCCCGTGCATGTAATTGTAATTGCAAGGGTTGCACAATCTCCAACAACACCTCTCCTGAGTCGACACTGCTTGATTCCAATGGCAAGTAGTAATACAAGACGACTGGAAACAATGCCGAGGTATATATATATATATATATATATATTAGTAAGCTATGAAAATATATTTATGGCAATTAAGCTACACAGAGGCTCCCGCGTTTCATCCCCGGGGGGAATCTTCAGGCTAAAATGCATGGAGTTATTTTTGCCGGGTGTTTTTATATACACGGCTAGCTAGTTAACCAATCAGATTCTTTGTTGTTCTCTCATCGGGGATGAAACACGGGAGCCTCTGTGTAGCTTAATTGCCATAAATATATTTTCATAGCTTACTACCTAGCTCTACTTACGTATCGAGCACTGTTGAAGTGAATACTGAAAATTGATACATAAAAAATTATATCTCCTTATAAAATTTTATGTGGATACATGAAATACTATTATTATATATATATATATATATATATATATATATATATATATATATATATAATGTACACTTCATTTAAAAAATACATTCATTCAATGATCTCAGGTTCCAGACGTTTCATACAATAATTTGTTATAATTTTAGCCATCGATGAAAGAAAATATTTTATTTTTATAATTTGATCAAAATAATGAAGATTGATTATCCATTTTTATATGAAAAATTAACAATTCCATTTTCTATGACACATTAAAAATATTCATTTGTAAAAAGAAAATTATTTAAAGTTTTTTTTGTTTTTTAAAGAATTTTTTTAAAGACTTTTAATAAGGTACTTTTTGCTTCTCTTGTATATATCTACTAGTGTACTTATATATAGATATGTTCTTGGCCTTTTGGCTAAGATCAAAGTGTAGTATCTGTTCCGATGGATACTGCACCCCATAGACTGGTATTGTCTTGGCCTTTGGGGCTTGATTTACGCCGGTCTATGTGTCTGTCCTGTGCAGTTCTAGGAGGTCCACCCTCCCAGGCGTCGCCTCTCCTCTTTGGGGAGGAGTAAGTTTATTGCTTACTGCCTGAGGCGCTCCTACCGGGGAATGCCGACGGGGCTGCACAGGCAATTTTTAAACCCCACTTTCTCGACCTTGGGTCACATCTTACTTGTGGGAGTAAGATAAAAACTGACCTTGTGCCTAACTCCTGGAGAGGAGTGAATCAATACTAGTGTACTTATAACCGGAGTATATTATAGGATCAATGTATTGCTTAACAAATAATTTTATAAACTGAAAACGTTTTCCGTTTTTGCTGATAACGATTTTTGGATTTGTTTAGAATTTGTGTGATAGTAAACAATTGGGCTTTTGGCTAGGAAAAAAGTGTAGTATCTGTTCTGATACTACACTTGATCATTCTTTCCTCGGTCCGTGAAGCAGACTCCTTCTAGACTGAAGCAATTTTAATTTTTGTTCCAATCCAGAGTGCCTCTTTGTGGGGAGCTGGATTTTCCCATATTAAAATCGACCTTGTGTCTAACTCTGCCCTCGTGGGGAGGCAAGTAAATAGGAACAATCTCGGAATTTACATGCCTTTTCAGTGGAGGTCTGCATTGTGCTCTTCTCAGTCTTTCCTTCCCCCAAGACCCTTCACAGCTATTTTATGTGGCATTAAACTATGCTGATGTCACCACTTTTTTTTTAGGGGGGGGGGGGGGGGGGTTCAGCCTATGTGATTTTCTTATCTACTCTGATACTTTCAGTTCCTTCGGTTTCTAGTTGTGGTTACATAGTATTATTATATTTCTGTTACCTATGATTGGTCGGCATTATCTGGTTATATGAGTGGGTTTCTGCACTTAAGGATTTTTCTTAATATCTAAGCTGTTTTCATTAGTGACATCCTTGTAATAGTGTCAATTCTTTTGATTCAAATTTATTTTCACAGGTTTTTCAGAACTCTTCCTAGTGTTCCTATTATTAGTAGTATTATAGTGGCCTTTGTGTTCCATATTCCTTTCAATTTGTCCGACAAGCTTCATGTAGATTTTCCTGGATTTTTTACCCTGTGATTAACTAGGACGGCAAAATCTATTATTTGGCCTTTTCCTTCTGGTTGACTATTATCACGTCAGGTTTTCTTGCTTGGATGAGTTTATCCATTTGTATTTCCAGGTCCTATAAGATTTTATGCGTTCAATTTTCTGTACTAGCTCCGGTTTATCCTTGTCTCTTTTTTTCTGCATGTTCAAGGTGCATTCATTTGCATAGTTCCCATTGGATCACCTTTCCAACCCAGTCATGTTTGTTTTTTCATTTCTTTTGAGCTTGTTTACTGTATTTACCATTTTGTCTCTTTATCCACAGAGGCTAGATTTACTGTTTTCCTGGATATTGTCGATCTTGGTTTTTATGTAGTTCATTCTGATCGAGTTGTTTTATGTGACTTTCAATAGTGATTATGTTTCTCTGTTCAAGTGTCCTTTTCGTAACCATGCCCATGTGTTTTTGTGCACCATTTCTTTGGTAAGTCTTATAAATCTATCATGTCGCTGCTCTTTTCCCATTTTGCTTTGTTTGCCTTTTTGTTTCTCGTTTTACTGTTCTTAATATTCTTTTTGGTGGTGCTTTTACCAGTGGTAATCATTAACCACACAGTTTCTATACTTATAAGTCCTCCTTTTTTTTCTTTTTTACATAGAGTCGGTGGGTATCATCCTTTGGATGCAGTGCATTGTGCATGGTCATTAGTTTCCTGGTTTTTTGTTCTTCTAGGTACCTGGGTTCTTGTTTTGTCCAACCTATGAAGAGTTCAGAGTACCTCACGAGTACCACTGCCCAAGTATTTATTCCTTATATTAGGTTTCTACTATATAATTTACTTCCAAGAAGTTTTCTTGTTCTTCTCAGGTATTCTTTTCTATTCTTCTCTTCCATCTCTGCTATTTGATAACATTCGCTTCCCAAACTCTCAGATATTTGTAGTTATCATGTCCGTTAAGCATCCTAATCACCTCTAGTTCTAGCTATCATGTTAACCCATAAAATTTGACAGCTCTGTGTCCTCTGCTGTTTCGAGTTTTCCCTTCACCTCGAGTAGTGCACATGTTTCCATTCTAAATTCCGTTTGAATGTTAAGATTTCTGGTTGTATTTATTAGTGTTTCTAATTCCTTTTGATGATGATGGCGGGGCCGGCGGTTTTTGGCCTTTATAAGTGGTTTTTAGTGGTTCATGTTTCGACATGTTAGAACATGTTAAATTATTGACAGATATAGTATACTTACATTTCAGGTTAGAGCATACTTCAATCTATCTCTTGAGTTAAAACTTATTTAACTTGTGTTCATTTTGGAGCCCTTTCAAAATGGAATATTGTAAGACCCATTTTAGGCACTTGATGCTTTCCTATTTCCATAAAGTCAAAAATGCCTTGCAAACAACAACAAAAAAAAAGATATGTGCAGTGTATGGTTGAGATGCTTTAGCTGACAGAACTATAAGGAAGTGATTTACAAAGTTTAGAGCCTTAATGATGAAAAACACTCAGGCCAACCACCCTCAACAGATTACGACCAAATCAAGATATTAATTGAAAATAACCCATATTACACAACACAAAAACTAACAGAAAGACTTAACATATCAAAATCCACCATTCATGAGGATTTAGTAAAACTTGGGTACATAAATCGGCACAAGCTTTCTAGACAACCTGATAACATAATTTGCTTTTGTTTTCTAATATATATGGATCACTTTCATTCCCACACAACCTATTATCTTAGCACTTTACTGCAGTTTCACGGTAGTTCCGATTGTCAGAAGTGTATTCTTATCCCACACGTCTGTATACGTTTGAATGCGAACTCAAACTATACCGAATAAAATTTTACCGTTAATTTTCAATGCCAATTTTTCAAATTTATTTGATATGACTTGAGCTTACAAAGTCATTTTCTTTTACATTATTAATTACTGTATAATATTCTTCGGTTTGGTAATGCTGTTGGCAGTGCTAATCATTGGCCACACAGCTTTCTATAACTATCAGTCCTCAACCTCCTTATTTTCATTTTTACATAGAGTCGGTAGGTATCATCTTTTGGGTGCACTGAGTTTTTCCTTTGTCTAGCCTATGAAGGGTCCAAAGTACTTTACGAGAGCCATTGCCCAAGTATTTATTCCTTTTATTATGTTTATTCTATATAAGTTACCTTTAAGAAGTTTTCTTGTTCACGTTTAAGAATATTCTTACTCTGTGATTGATAACGGTAAAAATATTACTCTGCGAGCTGACGTCATACCAAATAAATATATTTTTTCTGTACGTTAGTCAGCATTCGTTCATTCAAACATGTTTCATTAAATAAAATAGATATTTTATGTTTATTTGATCTCGTGATCATTCTTTCCAAGATTTTAACAAACTTATGAAAGTCATAGCTATTGTTACAATCGACACCCGATTTTTATAAAGCTGGTCCATATCCAAAGACTAAATCTATTCTCACTTGAGCAGTGAAGGAGGCGAGGAGACTTGATTCTGGCATACAACATAATCAATAGGAATTAAGATCTACCTTTTGAGGATTTTTCACCCCAACGCCAACTCTGCTCCATGGAACAATCTGTCAGAGGAGGTTGTGACAATGACTACCATATCCAGGTTTAAAGCTGTCTTGGTCAAACATTCAGTTGTATGTTGATGTAAATACCTTCTACCTGTCTCTTTACGTGTCTTGTTGCACTTTGTTATTTTTTTGCCAAATAAATTTGATATTTGATTATATATAGTCAGATTTTCCCCTATTTTACAACAGGGACTTTTTCCATATTATATTCTGACAATTCCAACAACATGGTCACCAAGAACGCAATGTAATCTGTTTAAGTTTATGTCTAGTATAGTTTTTTTAATTAATTCTCTTTCTTTTATTGATAAGTGATTCGTCACTTCCACTTCTTTTCCGTTTTACTTTTTAAAATTTTAAAGTCAAAAGAACTTTCTATTCGAAAGTTTAAATGCTTCCAAATTCCATTCAAATGTCAAAGGGTCACGAAGTACTTCATTTTCTTTTAACTATTAACAAAAGATTAAAAAGACTGACTTTTTAAACTACGAAACCTAAATTGTAAGTGTTTTTTTTTTATTATTCTATTTTAGTCACATAATTTAATAAGAGTGAAACTCTCTCGGAATAAAAAAAACAAAAAAACTTTTATTGAAGAAAAAATAAACCCAAAAAACTGAAGCATGATAAACTGAACTTAAACAGACAGGAAGAAACATTTTTCGTGGGGATGTAAGGATGTGTCTAAAAATCAAAATTTTGCCAAAACCAGGTCATGTAGGATGACCTTGAAAGAAGGAGGGAGCAACTACTGCATATCTGAAACATTCCCAAAGGAGAGCATCGGATGCAGTTATCAATTCACCAATTAATTCTCACTGGAAAATGTCAAAAGAAACAACAAATAAAATCTCAATAAAAAAAAAAAACTAAAAAGAAATATCGAAGAAGATGGTTTGACTGAATGAATGCCCCCCCCCCCACGGCATCCATGCAGTCAAATACCAAAGAAAGACAAGCAAAGAAGGGGTTAAATCCGTAAAATGTTAAGTACGCAAATTGAGCTTCGAAACTAATCGATAATCGACCTTGCTTGATTGATAACTACACGTCATTTCCATCTCGCAGATTGATTGTAAAGGTTACAATAAACAAGGCCATGAGCTTTCTTTGTATTTATATCATCTGCCAGCGCACCCCACCATCTTAGATATGCACACAACTTACACTATTTACAATCCCTCTAATGCTACAATACAGAAAAGTAATGCTCTATCAGAAGGTTACGTTGGAGTCACCACTTAAAATTAGAATTTTTTTATATTCTATTTTATCACTTTTAGCTGCACATGTGCAGAGAATATAGGATTATTCTCTATGCTTTTGAGAAAGCATTATATGACATATATTAGTTTTTCGAGTACAGATGTGTATCTTTATTGCCGTATCAACAAATACACGATACACGGGACGAAAAGGATAATTGATAAATTGTGGAATAACAAGGCTTTATTTGCATCTATCCTATCTACCTGCATCCCACCTTCTTATGTATGCATACTATTTACAATATATGCTATCCATATAATGTTAAAATACAGAAAAATGACTGTTCTATGAGAAGGTTGTGTGTTCATATCACGTCGGGATCACCAGTTAAAAATTAGAATATTTGACATTCTACAGGGTGGCCCAATCAAAAGTACCCTGATCCTTAAGCCACACTATTTTGTGTGTCATATGCTGAATATCACGTCGGGATCACCAGTTAAAAATTAGAATATTTGATATTCTACAGGGTGGCCCAATTAAAAGTACCCTGATCCTTAAGCCACACTATTTTGTGTGTCATATGCTGAATATGTTGCTTTCCGGTCCAAGTTTTTATGGTTGTTGTTTGTTTTATCCAATCATCTCTTATAACATAAAGGTAATAGAAAAAACTTTTGCTTTGAAGAAATATCACACAATGAAAGACCCATTTCAAATGCGTGACGGGGTTGGGACCCTAATCCCCTTCAAAGTAGGGCCCTTGTGCTTGCACACACTTAGCTCACCGATCCATCCACTACCGGAAGTCGTCTTTTGGAACGGTGTTCATCTCCGCCATCGCATTATTATCAGCAGATGTTTGGAGAAGATGCGATGTGTAACACAAATTAAGGAGTGCTTCAACCGATTCGACAATGGCCGCATATAAGCGGAGAGTGACCAGCGTTCTGGCAGGCCCCAAACTGCTCAGAGTGCAGCCGTTGTTGAGAGGGTGCGAAAAAAGTGATGATGTGGAACGCGACGGCGGAGATGAACACCATTCCAAAAAAAAGACTTCAAGAGGTGTTTCCGACAGTGGATGGATCGGTGACTTAAGTGTGTGCAAGCACAAGAGGCTTACTTTGAAGAGGATTAGTGTCCCAACCCCGTCACGTATTTTAAATATTTTTTCTGGCCTAAGGTCGGATACGTTTTAGACAGGCCTCGTATAGTTGAATTCCAATATCATGTTTGAGTGTATTTATGCCGGACTATACTGCAACAGATTAGTGACGAGGATGTGATCAAATCTGTTGTATTGTAGTCCAACAGTAACTAGTAATAAATATTTGAAACTAACTATGTCTTTATGCTTCATAACAAATGCTATTTATAGTGCTTTGTTTCGGACTTAGTTAATTTTGGTAGTGAAGGGTGTTTATCTTTCTACAAGAGATAACACACATGAATCTGCATATTTGTAACAAAATGTTTCAGTATATTTGACACCTGGGCAATGCTGGGTTATCTGCTACTACTAGTATATATTAGTGATGGGACGATTCCAATATTTTTTCCGATTCCGATACAATTACCGATTCCGATTCTTTTAAAATCTCTAAATATTTAGATATAGAGTTGTTATATATTTTTTAATTTTCGGATTACTGTAAACACCCATGTGCATATATTTTTGAAAACGTAAAAGTACACTTAGGGGGAGAGGGGGTGGGTGGGCGTTTTATAAATTTTAGTTTTGCTGGTAGTTTAAAATCAATAAATATTTATCATTTTATTACTAATACCAGCAATGGAAAATTAAGTTTTAAACAAAAACAAAGAAAAAAAAAACAATTAAAAGAATCGTTTCGGCATCGGACAATAGGTACATATTTTTCCGATTCCGATAACAATGCCCCAAAATGTTCGGATTTTTCTGATTCTCGATTCTGATTAATCGTCCCAACACTCATCTATATACAAAAAGGGAAAGTTTGCTTTCATGAAAATGAAAATGCTTCAGGTCAGAAATAAATGCTTTTTTTTATCTTTCGAAGAAATTTAAATAATAACATTTATTTAATTTTAACTGAATTAATCTCTTAATACACAATCTTGTGTTCAATGCTTGATTTATGTATGGGATAGTATGTATGTATGGGATGTATTTTATGTATGGGATAGTATGTATATGGGATAGTTATATGGATATAGGTTATATAGTTATATGGATATGGGATAGTATGTATGGGATAGTATGTTTGTATGTATGTATGTATGGGATGTATTTTATGTATGGGATAGTTTATTTATGTATCGGATAGTTTGGACTGAAAACCAAGCGGCTCTAAGATTAGAGAAGCTTCCCAAGGAGATTTGTTTATTTTCAGATTTAATTGGGCTTCACTAGACTAATTTGAAACGGTTTAAACTAACTAGGCCTCCTCTGTTTGGAGTGATATCTATGTAATAAAGTAAAGCTAGTCTGTTTCTAGAATCTTTGTGATTAGTAGCTTTCTTCCTAAAAAATCAATGTTTGATTCTGATAGTCCATGTTCTTAACCAAAAATGTATTTGAATTTAATTAAAAAAAAAAAAATTTATCCAATTCAGAAGATTTTTAAAATGGATGCATTTTTCAATAATGGTTTTGATAGCAGCATTAGCAGACCTGTAGATGAAAAAGAGGGAAAGGAAGTTTTGATGTCCTATTTGTCTCTTCTTTTCTTAGAGAGAGAGAGAGAGACACACACAGAGGGCCAGTCTGCTTTATGTATTGAATTAATAGTGTCACCATATCGTATTTGTCCTGTGGGTCAAATGGAGATTTTTTAATAATAACCTACATAGCAACATCAGCAGCTCTTTGTTCTTAAGCTAGTACAAATATAAATGCTTAGCATTACAAGACATATAACCAGTCGAAGTAGATGTTGGAGAGAGAATCAGACTGAAGATCTGATGGCCCTCGTTTCAATAATGGGTTTCAGCATCCGCTTTTTTCTTTGTTGTCGGAAATCTATTATTTATTACTAGCTGTGTCTACCTGCCTTTCCCTGGATGTATACTTGTAAGTAATGTGCAAAATTGCTCAATATTGTACATCATCATCAGCAGCATCATCAGCATCATCACCAGCATCGTCAGCATCATCACCAGCAGCATCATCAGCATCATCTGCCACAGCAGCATCATCATCATCATCTGCCACAGCAGCATCATCATCATCATCTGCCACAGCAGCATCATCATCATCTGCCACAGCAGCATCATGAGCAGCATCATCTGCCACAGCAGCATCATCTGCCACAGCAGCATCATCTGCCACAGCAGCATCAGGTTTTGATATTTAGGGTGCTGTGAGTGTCCCGGACTCTAGGATTGGCAACACCAGGCAACGTCTCACCTGCTCTCCATGTGGTCCGATCCAAAGGACTGACGACAATCAGGTTGCATGCAGTCATATCACTTCTTAGACACTCACGCCAGGTCTTCCTATGTTTACCAGTAGTTGAGATATCCAGTCGCTTTATAGAGTTAATGCAAGAGGTTGCATGCTATACATGACCAAACTACCCGAGATGCATCTGTAATTTCACTAATACCAAATTTCTAATGAAGTTGAAGGTATCTTTTCCTCCAGTTTGCGGCTGCACATCCATCTGATGAAGATATGATCATTACACCGAAGCTGTTGCAGACACAAATTAGACAAAATAGTTACGTTTTACACCAAATATACAACGTTAAAAAAATATATCTTTTTTTATTTTTTAGACAAAGGAAGGAGGCATAGATAATTAACGGGGACCCACAATTTTTTTTTATCCCAGTAGCTTCTTCAGGGCTAAATCTGACTCAGTTTATGTCATCTTTGGAGAGTAAAAGCTGACCATTCACTCTTTGTTCTTTTTTTTTTGGGGGGGGGGTTAATAAAGCCTTGAATTACTTTTGTCTGAAATCATGTACGAAGACAGTGATTGCTGCTGAATTGACCGTTAGATTGATAGCATCAATGTGGTGCTAATTTAACATAATTGCTTATTTTCTTGTCACCAATTTGGGAATATCAGGCGCTGTATGTGGGAAAATGGTGAAACCACTTTGCAAAAAATATGGCCCTGAAAGTGCCTTTAACAAGTGTTGTGAAGTTGTCCAACAGTAAATAATAAATAAAGGAAGTCAAGTCGAGGGTTGGTTTAACAAGTGTATTAACAAAGTAAGAAACTGACTAGCTCTTGGCTAGACAGTTACAAGACTGTACTTTGTCTTTTCTGTGTCTCTGGTGACTCACACTATTTATAGTGACAACCGGTGTAGTTTCTCCTGTGTAAGAACGGCCGGTGTAACAAGTACCTCAGTATAGCCTGAAATTTTTCACAATGGAACAAACATTTTCTGGACAGAAGGTATGTTCTCATTAATGTGGCGAAGCTCTCAAAAGAGTATAGCATTATTATTATTATTATTATTATTATTATTATTATTATTTGTACTCACTAGGAGTTCTCACACAGGTCATCAGTGATTGCTCACCGACAACCGGTGGTATTACCTGGAGTCTAAGTGACAACAAGTCTCCCCAGATTTCCAGTATTCTCCACCTCTTTTCGATAGTCACCACAAATAAACTTGCAGTATCGCAACAGCTGTTTACCATTGATTTCTCGCTGGTAAGGACCATTGGTCTTCTCTGGGATTTGGGTGGCAATAAGCCTCCCCAAGGTCCCAGCACTCTCTGCACTTCCAGTGGAGGTCTGGTTTTTGCTATCCCTCCTCGGTCTTCTCATCCTCCTTGACCGTATTATTATTATTAGTAATATTATTATTAGTATTATTATTAGTATTATTATTATTATTATTATTGTTTATTTCATTATGATATCATGGTTTTGAGAAAGATGGTTAAAACTTAAATTGATAACTAAACAATCTGATAAATACTATCCAACTAAGCAAGTGTGATATTAATTTCACATTAAAATTTTGAAAAGCATGTATATTAAAAACTTATCGACAGAAACAGCTGTTCATCTCTCTCACTAACATGTAGGAGATGGCTCATTGGATAGCGACATCCTAAACAATGATCACAGTAGCACACGCAGGAATGTTGATATTTTCTTCTTCCCTCTCTTGATAGTTGAAGAGATAGAAGCAATTAAAAAGAACAACAAAACACTCCATTAATTCCTCTTGGATTTGGTTTACTGTAATCTTTAGAGGAATTTACATCTAAATGAACTGCATCTTCCCCTTCCAACCCCCATAGGGTGGTGGAGGCCTTGAAAACACCAAACTCGCCAAAAGGCAGAAACTCTCTAGCTTTTCTGCTATGTACTTTCTCCCATGATGTAACATTCAATACACATCAGCCTAACTTCTAACTTGACCGCTGATGGAAAATTTCATTTTCTTGCTTAACTAACCTCACTTGGAATTTTCCATTTTTAACATTTTTACACATCTGCATTGTGTATTGTTACATATCAACTCAACTAGGAAACAATGTGTTTTTACTTTAAATTCTACCAAAAACAATTAAAAATTACTATTTATACAAGTGCAACACCTTTTAGTGAGAACAAAATCATGCAAGAAAACTTGATACATCCTTCTGATTGCAGACTAGTTTACTGGGTGGTTAGCAGATGGCTCATCAATTTGTTTACACTGCACATGCTGGTTGTAGTCTTCCTTTATTTTGAGATTATATTTTATTTTGCTTAAATTTAATCGTAGTTATAGCTTCACGGGCAAATTTAAGTGGCAGCCGTGGTGTTAAATGTAAACACTAATCTATTTTCATCAAAGAAAAGGTTCTGGTTTTTATAAGACATAGTAGGTGTATAATTAGTGAGTTAGGGTGTGTTGATTAATTATTATTACGGTGAAATCGGATTGTAGAACAAAAACGGTTAATCATGCAAGGATATGAAACAAAGGACGCCCGAAAATTGGTATTGCACAGTATTAATATTACAATAGGAAAATATTTTTCACTACGTCCTGTTCCTTTGTCTTCAATTTCTGATACCATATTTTTAATTTAAATTACTTGACCCACTTTGCAAACTATTTGATTACTAGTTTATCATTGTTCGTTGATCGGTGACTGACGTCATACCAAAGAAATCCCAATGCAAAAAAAAATGCATTTTACAAATTCCCCCAGCGACTTTTTATTATAATTTTTTTCATTACATTACTTTTTGTTATTATTCTTTTTCATTACAAGTCGAGGCATATTCATTCGTGTTTTTATTCTAAACTGTCCATTCTCTACCTTATCTTATTACAGTAATAGGAACGAGTAAAAATGACGCCTTATACTAAGTATTATTATTACTAGGTTATCATTGCCCATTGTCCGTTGCCTTACGTCATACCAAAGAAATCCCAATGCAAAAAAATGCGTTTTACTAAGTATTATTATCACAATGAAATAATCATTTTCACGAGGTTATAGTTTTGATTACAAATACGAACTATCTCAATCTTTATAAAGTTACACATGTGTATATGTTTATATATTTGTATGTACAGGATTTACTCCTAAACTAATTAACTGATCATTGTGAATTTTAGAACACAACTGCTAAGTGTAAGGGATCCAATTGGGGCCTATATTTAGTTTAATTTAGGTTTATGTAAAGGAGATAATAAGAGGGTGGAAGCCCTTGAAAATTCAGATACTTCTGATTTTTTTCTGAAATTTTAACAATAAGTATTAGACATCAATTGATAAATTAATAAATATTCCTCAAATTTCAGTTTCTTTTGAATATTTTAAAGGGTTGTTAAATGGTATAATATGGGCACAACTTCCCATTTGAAAGTTCAAATATTTTAGACGTGCATTAAATTTGATCCATAATCATTAGACACAAATTAAAAAGGTTTCTTCTTAAGGCCCCTTAAGCTTAAGTCTTTAATTTTAGACATTTTCTAGAATCGAAATAATGTAATGGATTTTGATCAAAATTAGAATAAGGATTTTAGACATAAGGTTTTGTAACATTATATCTGGATTTTAATCTTCATAAAGGGGACATAAAAGTGGTGCAAAATTGTTTTGTTCAGGCAATTTATTTTACCCCTTCTGGGGCGGGTATTTTTCTAGTTTATTATATTTAAGGGGAGTAGAAAGTTTTAATCTCATATATATATATATATATATATATATATATATCATGGAGATCAGGAGAGTAGAAAGTAGACCTTGGGTTTACTTTCGGCAGCTTCGTAACTCTCGTTTCCCTTATTGTTTCCTTGACTCCTTACATTCCATGAGCGATCTTTCTGACAAAGGGGAAATAATTTCTGTTTTGTGGGTCGGAATCTATCCATCTAACACTTATTGTTTGCTAGTGTTTTACCTTGAAGTAGAATTTTTTTTAGCTTCTTACATTAAGTGGTTTCATGCCTTGTTTGGAGCAATTTCCATGAAATAAAAAAAAAGATAGATATATTTTATTAACTGTTTTATCACTATCCCTCAAAGATCTGAGTAATCTTTTAAGTGGATACAATTGAGAAATGGATTCATTCTAGAGTCAATAATTATTGCAATAAAGCCTTATTATCTATAATCCCATGTTATTTTGTTGTTGTTATTTTCGTTTATTATTCATGCTTTCTTGAGTAATTCCGATCTCAAAATTTGTTGATCTTGTCGATCAGCTAAACTGTCTTACTAGCTGAAGTACGTTTCTACGTCAGGTAATAGATTGAATTTATTGGTACTCTTATAGAGAACGCAGCATGTTTCCGTGACTTTGCATCGTCAACGTTCGGGCAGGTCTCCGAGAGTTGACGAAACTATTAACCAATAAGGTTGCAGCAAGCATTAGATAATCAGATTCCAAGCAAGCAGACGATAACTTTTGGAAGAAATTAATTTCTACAATCTTCAGCGCATTAAAAAAAAAAGTGAATTTTTACGATCTGTGTCAGCGTGTTGAATCTCCCGAAGGACTCATTGAGTTCTGTCAGCAACGGTCACTTCTAGCGAAAGACTAACCCTAACCCCTAACCCTAAACCCTTACTCAGAAAATGTAAAAAAAAAGACATTGACAAAAAAAATAAAATACAAAAGACAAACAAACAAGAAATTGGTTAAAAACAGTGGTTTCGTTGTTTGTTATATAAAAAAATCATCTTTTAGAACTTTTCGGTGCACAAAAAAAAAACATTTTATTTAAAAACCTTAGATTAACAATGGTCCCTTTGACAAAAAAATAAACATCTAATTAATAACAATTGTTTAGCTATGGTTTGTTCGTTCTTTATTTCTATATATGTATTTTACTTTTATTTTCTATGTCTAACTTTTTTTTATTTGCACCTTTTCTTGAATTTATTGTCTGGCAGTCTTCAATTTATCGTCTGTCAGTCTTCACCTGGTCAACTCTCGTGCGCTTCCGAGATCTGCCCGAACGTTGACGATGCGAAGTCACTGAAACACGGGTCGTTCTCTATAAGACTACCGAAGATTTATAGGAGCCTATCTTAGCTTGGACTGTAATACAAACTCATATAATATTTTGTATAACAAAACGGTCGTCAAACAAAAAGAGTCCTTTTATAAATAACAACGATATGTATTTATTTGAGTGACCTACACAGTTGGGTGTAAGTTACCGAAAGTTAAGACACTGCAGAAAAGAAATCAAAGTAAGAAAGTTCGGTTGGCTGCCGAAAGTCTTCTTGGAGTAATATATCTTCAGCCTTGTTCGGCTTTCCAGTTAGCAGACATAGGCAGGAGAAAGGACGTCTTTCTTCTTCGTAGGTGTCGGGGAAACTCTTTGACTGCTGCCCCCAATTCCCAGAGGAGCTGGAAGTAGTCCTTCATGAGTCGATTTGATTTTCTTCGTCTGAATTTATCGTCTGCCAGTCTTTAATTTATCGTTTGGCAGTTTTCGTCTCATCAACTCTCGAGCGCTTCTGAGACCTGCTCGAACATTGATAACACAGAAACGCATTTTAAAACAAAAACAATAATCATAAAGTTCATTCTTTGCCTTAGGCATGAAGCATGAATTGTTTTGGGGGAGAGTGGGAGGGGCGGTCGATGGTTCTCCAATTTTGTCAAAAGCTTACTATACTAGACACTCTTACCAAAATACCACATTCACTCTGTGGCTTGATCTTACTTAGATGATCCCCAATTTATATTAAAAAGATATTATTTATAACAAAAACACTAACAAATATTCAAAAACTAAAGAAAAAGATGTAAGTTAATAGGACCCTCCCAAACCTCTAAGTGTTAGGCTGCCTACTGTTTTCTGGGTGCCCCGAAACAAGCAGGTCGGTCTCTAGATGGGAGTGGGGGCTAAGCAGGATGTCAAAAATTAAACTAATTGGGGTGAAATATGGGAATTGAAGGTATCGTCCATAATACAACAGTTATGGGGTGACCGGGGGCAAAATAAATGTGGGGAGTGGGCATCTTTGTAGGATCTCTAGTACCAAAAAACAAAACAGGGTCAGGACCTCATTTACTTCACTAGCTAAGGGTATTTTAAATTTGAGGGGTGGGTTCTGCAGAACTCAGGACTGTGTGTGCCATGCCTGCGCATGGAACAAAAATGATTGAGATATTATGTAGTTAGTTGGTTAGGAAGAAAGTTAGGATGTAGAATGTAACTTGATAGAGTTAGTTATATCTGGCCGCATCTGACTGAAATATAATATTGAACAAGAAAAAGTGTCACCATCTTACATAAATAAGACCACATCTCTACAACTAAATAGGTATCAACTTTTATTCAAGGGAAAACGGAAACACAATGAGAATTGTTCAGTAGGATGGCTTTTGTCAATAAACGAATGCTGTATCCTGGGAGTTCAATTCTAGACGGCTACTGGTAGTTAAACGCAAGCACAGGATAACATCATATCAAGAGGCCATTAAAACGGGAACTACTTTGGGTTGTCTTTTTTGGGTGCAAACACACGTCTATACGTATTAATCTTGCTTCTGTGCAGATGTATCATAACGCCAACACAGTCAACAGTCCAGTTTACACACTTCAGTCCAATATGGCTACATGAACACTTAACAAAACAAAAAATTCTAAGACCATAACTTCAGTCGTGTAATTTATATTAATGTAATTTTCATCATATCACTATGGGATTTAATTGCTTCAAAATATTTGGGACGTTTACCTCTTTTATTTATCATTTAACTGTTTCAGTATTTATACGAAGTGGACGTTTTGGTCTGTGGATGTGCATGCCAGCTATTTTCTGCCAATGAACGCAAGAAGTAAAAATCTAAATAAAATATGATTCAAAATACGGAATTAAGCTTGCTCGCTTACTTTACGTAAATTCTAAACAGCCCAATATTTTACAATAGATCATGATTGTTTACCTTAAACAGTGCTTTTTAATTTTAATTTTTGATCATGTTTTTACTAATGAGTCACCATTTATCAAGGCCAAAAGCCACTCGAGTATAAGGGTTAATGAGATGGATGGATTGTCAGTTGGATGATGAAGAATATTATGAGAGGATTGAAACTGATCACCTTATGAGGACTGTTTATGACAATTAATTTGTTGACGTTGGATTTGAACACGATTGTGTTGTAGTCTGTAAAGAAACAGCCCCGTGGTAATGTGTAATTATAGATATAATTATTATTGATTAATGAAGATGATAAAATAGTTTTTTAAACTCTTTGGTGCTGTTTTGTAGTCACTCCTTGATATTTTTAATGTGACGTATTATGACATTATTTCAGTGGATTTCCATTGGAATATATACACATTTATAAAGAATGAATTTGGTAATTTTATGTTGAGCAACTTGATACTCGTGTTGTTATTGATGAAACTAATCATTTTGTTTTTCCTTTCTCTTTTGGAGCAGGTTGAATGGACAGTTATTTAGATTTAATGCTTTTTGCTATCCTAGTTATCTCCCTTCCTTACACTCAGTCGATCAGCTGACAGAAATTGGATTCTTTCTTAGTTGCCGGTTTTATTTACTCCTCCCCAGGAGTTAGGCACAAGGCCAGTTTTATCTTACTCCCACAAGTAAGATGTGACCCAAGATCGGGTCGAGAAAGTGGGGTTTGAAAAGCCAGCGCTCGAGAGGTGAGCACTCTGGCCATTTAAAAATTGCCTGGGCAGCCCCGTCGGCATTCCCCGGTAGGGGCGCCTCAGACAGTAAGCAATAATCTTACTCCTCCCCAAAGAGGGGAGGCAAAGCCTGGGAGGGTGGACCTCCTAGAACTGCACAAGACAGGCGTGCAGTATCCATCGGAACAGATACTACACTTTGATCTTAGCCAAAAGGCGTTATTTAGAAGTATCAAACGTTTCAAGTGACCTTCATCAGAAAAAAAATGAGAAGAAGAAAAGAAGATATGTACAGTTTAAACTGAACTACACATAATAATTGGAAAATGAACCATGTAAGATCCAATGGAATATTAAGATTCGAATGGCTCACCCAAAATACCAAACCAGATGCAGTGATATTTGATATGAAAAGAATATTTCAAATTGTGGATTTTGCAGATAATAGGGTTGAAACTGAAAGAAGTGGAAACGATGAACGAGTATTGTGTTGTTCAGAAAGTTCCGTTATATTTTTGTCTTTATTGTCTGTCTGTTGCGTTTTACGGCATATCAACCCTTGTCGAGTTATTTAATGCTGAATCCAGTCATTTTGATATTGGTGTTGGATTAGGCCAACAAAACGACATTCTTAACCACATTGGGACTAATATAAACAGGAAATACATTCAATGGCTAAAACAAAACAAAGATGGCAGCTGCATGAAAATAGAAACTATTGTTTTGGTCTATCCGCTTTTTTCCATTCATCTCTACATTTTATCCATATTTCTTTTTCATATGTGTGTAGCATTTTAATTTATTTTAATTAACTTCTTTTTTTTATGAAAAGTTGAAATGAGATTGACCAAAATATGAACTTCCTAAAGAAGAACAATAAATAATAAATTGTTTTACGGATGGTAAATTTTATTTTGAACAACTTGATAGTCGTGTTGTTATTGATGAAACTAATTTTCTTTTATTTTAGGTAAGTGGAATGATGCAACTTACAGGAAATAGAACACTCAAATCGAATCGTGGACTTTAGCTGACATTCTCTGGTTTGTATCGGAACCTGGTTACAAATAAATATAATTATTTATTTTTTAATCTTATTTCTATTTTTGATTGCTGTTGAATACATGATCATTCAGGTTTATTAATTCTAGTAAATTCTAATTCCATAGAGAATTTCTTGAAATCCATTCTTTATTGGGTTTGCTGGGTTCTATGAATAATTCGGTACGGTTGCCTCATGGGAATCAAAGAAAATATCAGTACCTACGTCATCAACGGTGAGTTTCAACAAACACTTCCGAGACTGGTGAACGTTAACAAACTTGCCGAACGAACTAAATCTACTTTAAGTGATTATTGGTTTTTTGTTTTTCTGGGAGTTTTTTTTTTTTTTTGCAAGAAGAAATGTAATGAAAGAAATTGTTGTGTTTAGTTTAGATGTATAATTATTTCATAATCCCCAGCAGATTTAGAAAGCCATTCTTAACTTGGAGACAGGGGGTGGGGGGCTTTGTTTTCTCTGTTCATAGTCGTGACATAAGCAGTTCCGACTATGTCACGCATGCACATTTCCAGATGCCTATGAGGAAACAGTACGAATAATTCTATTGTGGAACCATCTGGAAAGTAAAATTATTTATTTATGCACTCGAACTGACTTCTGGAAATGATCTGTTGATCTGTGGAAATCCCCTCAAGTAAGATATCACCTGATGTTTTGAATGATTTTGGTAAAACAGACCGGTTGTATGGGTGTCTTGAGAACATATAAAAGGTTCGGCCATCAGAGGTTACATATAAGATGGTACAAATACCGGATGTTTCAGAGGACGTAAACTGACCTCTAAGGAGGGGACTTCGGAAACAGATCTGGTTCAACAAGAATGATGAAAAACAGGAAATGTGTGATTAGATTGTTATCATGTTAGCTGAGAGTAACGCATAAGTTGTTAGATCATAAATCTCGGTAACAGAACAGTCAAACAGTTAGTTAGATGGTGGAGGTAAGCAAGGGAAGAGTTAGTCAAATGCTAATGGTTTTCGTTCATCCCCAGAAATAGGAAGGATATGCTTATATGAAATTCAGTTCAGTGCATTGCACCATGAAAGAAAGTGACGACATACCTCTTTGTCCGGGTGGGTTAAGGTGACTCCTTCTCTCAATACAAGATGACCATAGTATGTCTTCAACCATATAACACTTAACTCACTCGCCTTAGTTAAAATTGTAAAATGAATATGTATGGTCGATTGTGTAAACATTGAGCCTGGTCGTACTTAGATAGGAGATCATTTGGGAATACTAGGTGCCATCGAAATGGCTGACCCACTTGGCATAATGGTTAGAGTGTTGGCTAATGAGCTTGGAGACCGCAGTTCAATCTGCAGTCGAGTTATGCCAAAGAATAAGAAAAATGGTACTTGATGCCTCTTTGCTAAACACTCAGCATTATAAGGTTAGGATGAAGGGTAAGTGGAACCGTCCAGAGAAATCTCTGCATAGTGCGCAATGAACAGAGAGTCATGTATTCATATGTCATAGGTTGCAATATTATTAGATGAAACAGATTTTTGATCTAGAACACATATTAAAAATGGAAGAAACTCTTTCTCCTTGGTTATCTTCCTTGCCATAAAAATATTTGGAGAGTAGAGTTATGTCCTTTGCGCATTCCAGACAATAGAGATCTTGGATTAATACGTGTCACAGAGCTCTCTGCAAGTAAGACGTTTTAGACTAAGAAGTAATTCTTTCTTCACTTGTAAATGGAGAATAAATATTGATTGTTGAATTATACAGAGGAGTTTGATTCAATTCTTTCTTTTATGTTCGTCCCATATCTCACAAATACCATCACTGCACATCGAATATAAAAACATGGAATCATCAGTCTTTACGTTTTTTAAAATTTTCTTACCTTTTTGTTTAGATAACTAGACATTCATCTGCTATTTCAGAGACTTCAACCGAAAAATCTTTTTAGATTTCTAACCGTCTCTTTAAGCGCAATTGTTGGGATCTACCTTGCACTTGGTTCACCGGATATATTTTGAAATAATTTTTCACGAGCCCGGTTCATCCTATGATTACTGAAATGATAGAGATATTCCTAATGAATGCCAGACATTCACCTGCTATTTCAAAGACTTAAACCGAGAGATCTTTTTACGATTCTAACCATCTCTTTAATCGCAATTGTTTGTATCTATCTTGCACTTGTTTCACCGGGTATATTTGCCAGGTAGTTTTTGAAACTCTTTTTCATGAGCCCGGTAGCTTCTTTGATTACTGGAATGATGGAGATCTTCCTAAGATTCCAGTTTCTTTTCATATCGTACATAAAACCTTGGTATTTAGTTATATTCTCCCACTCAGCTCTGTTTAAGCCAGCATCATTAGGGACACTGACTTCAACTAGGGTTGCTACTTTCTCCCTCTTGTCTCATATCGCTATGTCAGGTTCAACAGCTCCATTTTCTTTGAAGATGCGAATGAACAGTCAGTCATCAATACTGATCATTAAGAAGTTTTGGGTAGACGAAAAAGTGTTGCCAGAGATGAACAGTGGTTTAAACAATATAAGATTTGTTGGAATGGCTGTGTGGACACTTTGGTGATCGTCTCGTCAGTAAGAGGTGTGATCCTGAATGAGATTCACACTCACCGGACCTTAACCCCCTTCCAGGTTATCTCAACGATAATTTCTATCATAAATCATGCCCAGATTATTTCTTTACTGAAGAGTGTCATCACAGACAAAATCAGAGGAATTTGTCAGAGTTATTGAAAATTTTGCATGTATTCAAGTGTACTTATCATTGAACAGCGATAAAACAAAGACTGTTGAACATTTATGTTGGAAACCTGGTGGTCAAGTCAGGCATAGACCGAAGTTTATTTGTACCAAATGTGTTCAGATTGCATGAAGTATTGTGAATTTTTATTAACAATTCTATGGGTGGCAATTTTTTGGGGGGAGAGTCACCTTTTCTTCTTCTCTGTACCCTCTCTCTCTCTACCCCTCTCTCTCTCTCTCTCTCTCTCACAGACTTGATGTTGCTAGTCTCAGTCTCTTCTATAAGTACTATTATGGCAACCCTAACACCGTTTTAACACTTTTTCAATGAAAACACAAACTTTTTCATGCAGAAAAACATTTTATAACCCTAACACCGTTTTAACACTTGTTCAGTGATATTTTTCTTCTTCTTCAAAATTTTATTTTATTTTATCAGTTGTACATTCAGCCTTGTTTTGGATGTTTTAAACGCAGGCAACCGACTTTTCATTAAGCTTTTTCCAACTGTCTACGTAAACATCCACAAACTACCGATGCCAAGTCGGATTTAGCTTGGGTTCTAATCTGTACCAGTACCGACATGCGTTCTTCAAAATTGTCTGATTTATTCCCTGCTTCCTTTGTTCCAGCTCGTTTGACTCGTTGTTTTAGTGATCTTCATCAATTTGTTGTTCAGATACCTCGTTATAATACATCTTCCCATTCCAGTAGCTTCTTATCAAAGAACTGCATGCTTGTGGAACTCTATTCTAGCTGACTGTTTTCCTCCTACCTATAGCCTTGGTCTTTTTCAAGACTAAGGTCAATAGGCATCTCCTGTCTTTGTGTTAATCATCTTTTGTTCTATTTAGCTCTTTACATCAAGTGGCTTCATGCCTTGTCTGGAGCAACTTATATAAAAAAACAAATAAAAATGAACACTTTCACATTTGTAGACCAGCAATTCAAAAGAAGTCAAGTTTTGACTTTGCTTAAAATATCTCATTCAAATCTGCCTCGTCTGGCACAAGGTCATTCAATTTTTTACAGTTGTTTTTTTTTTAATTTTTTTTATTTTCATTCAAATATTTGGAATTTCTTTGTTTGGTTCTTAGCCATATCTTCGTTTTTCTGAAAATTTCTTTGGCAGCACAAACCAAAATTGTGGAACGATGCCCAGATTAAGCCAAAATCAGAACTGGGTGATGAAATTCCCATAAGTAAATTATGGCTATGTAGCATTGCAGCTTGACCAGCGGCACCTGGTTGAAATGCGGATGCCGCTTCTCAGATGATAGCTGTGGCTTTGCCTAAGTGTCCGTAGTAACCCATCCTGAAATAAAACCCACACGCAACAAAATAAATGTGTTGATTTTTCTCCCATGCGACAAAGATACTGCAATGTTGGTACTATGAAGGAATTATTTAATGACATCAGAGTGAAGATCGTAATATCCTTTTTGAAGACGATCGGTTTATACCCCCCCAAATTTAATATCTATAAGTCTAATAAACCAAACTTCTCTATGGAATTAAAAAATTAAATAAAAGAATTAATCAATTGTAGACTGTTTATTCACAGAATATACACATATAAAAGAAATTACTCTGCAAATGATCTATATACAAGATTGAATCTTTCATATGTTTAAAAATATTATGAACCACAAGCATGAAATCCTTTTACCAAAATAAATAGAGTTGGCATTAAATAACCCAAAGGGGTTGATATGCCGTAAAACAAAACAAAGCAAACACAACAAAATATAAAATTTAAAAAGTGTGCAAAAAGCCGTTATAAGCCACGAATGCAAATATTTTTATGCAAATTCTTTTTTTTAAACTTTGATCTTAAATTTTTGCGGGTAAAGCATCTTTCCTCAGAGACGAGAGGTGTTTCATATTCGTAAAAATATCACCATTTTTTTTTTTTTAGTAAGGTCCTTTTCTTGTTGTAGTAATGTCTGCCTGGTGTCATGGAACGTTGTGATTGATTGAAACAGCCCTTTATACAGAACTTTAAGGCACGTTGGATACAAATTTAAATTTAAAAATTTGCATTTTATAACGGATTTTTTCTCAATTACAGTTAAAAAAAAATTGTTTTTGCTCATTTTACAAGTTAAAATTTAAAACTTAACAGATGTTTCGGTACTTATATCGATCTTGACCCAGTTTTCGCGAGTTTCTTGTGGGAAGCGTTCGGCTATCCTACGCAAACGCCCGAGAGATGGCAAGCCGATTTGTACCAGACAACAATTTTTATACGGTGCTGCATCCTATGATTTTATGTTATATTTTCAAGAAATTTTCTAAAAGAAACAACAAAAAAACAAAACCAGCAAAACATAGCGAAGTTACTGTTATGAAATAAATATTTTTTATTATTCTGATACGTTGGCGCGTCCTATAATTTTTAGTTATATTTGCAAGAAATTTTTTAAACAACAAAACAAATAAAACAAGCAAAACAGAGTGAAATTATTGGTATCAAATAAATATTTATAACCCTAAACCCTAACCCTCACCCCTAACCCTAAATCCTAAACCCTAACCCTAACCCTAACAACAAACAAAACAAAACAAGCAAAACATTAAAATAATAGGACACAGCACCGTATAAAAATTGTCGTCTGGTACAAATCGGCTCGTCATCTGTCGGGCATTTGCGTAGGATAGCCAAACGCTTTCGACAAGAAACTCACGGTAACTGGGTCAAGATCGATATAAGTACCGATGTTTCTAAAGAACTTTTTCCAATTTCACAACAACATATAATAATCACTGTTCATTTCCTTCAGATGCAAAACTTTTTTTTTTCGGAAAGACCAGTGGAGGTGATCATAAGCTACAGGTTCAAATCTCTTTCTAGATAGTATCGGTGAGTTTTGGATGAGTCTATTGTGGATTAAATGTTATCTCTCTTGGACCATTTTGGAGATAAGAGTGATCTCCCTTGATTCGGGTTTTGACTATAACATTTGAGTCTTATAGAAAGTGAAACTCTTTGGTCTCTAATATGAAAAGAGATTGTGTTTTAGATATGGACGAATGTGGCAAGCTTTGACATCTATGACTTTTGAACAACAACCCATTTACAAACATTGAACCAGTTGTTGACCTCATTATGTTCAGTAATGAACTACAAACAAGAAATGAAAGAAAAATGATTCTATGCATAATTGTTTAAATGAACAAATACTTTTTTCTTTTCATGGAAATCGCTCCAGACAAAACATGAAGCCACTTGATATAAGGAGCTAAAAAATACTATTTCAAGGTCAAAAACTAACCAACAATAAGTGTTATATGGATAGATTCCGACCCAGAAAACAGCAATTATTCCCCCTTTGTTAGAAACATAAAATGTGAGAACTAAAGGACAAAATAAGGGAAACGAGAGTTACGAGGATGACGAAAGTGAACCCAAGGTCCATTTTCTACTCTCTAAAACTTTTAATGCAAAATGTCTGAACACTTTCTCTAATGATGTGTGTGAACCTGATTTCTATAGGTTATCGATTCATGACTTCTGAAGGAAACAAACTGAATGGTCAAAGGAAACCCTATTCTTTTCAGGAGTTCCACAAGGAACAGTGCAAGGCTTTATTTCTCTTAAGGATAGCAAATATGATGAGATGGTCATCTTTCTACTCTACTCTATTGACAGTATTAAGTAGAATGTGTGTGCGATTAGTTTAATGCACATCTGTGTATGTATGCATGCATGTGTATAAAGGAATTTTATAGAACTATACATTAATTCGATTGGCTATCGATACTGACGGTTTCACAGAAATACTGGAATTACCAAATGTATCCGGGGTTTTTTTTCAGCTGCAGTACAGCTCTTCAGTGTGGCTATAGACTTTGCAAATATTTTCAAACTGAGATTCGAAATCCGAATGCTTGATTAACAAATTCTGGTCAGCAGTCAGGCATTTTATCCTCACGCTGTTACGTTAGACCAGAACGTAAGAGAAGTTATTTTATTTGCCACCTTTCTAGAAGGTTAGACACAAGGTCATGTGTAGGTTTGATGAAAGTGTTTCTGTGGAACGAAACAGATTCGAACTTGGCACACCCAGGTTTTCAGTCCGTGTCGCTAACCACTTAGCCACCACCACCCCCAAAAGTAAGGGAAGTTATAATGTTTATATATTTTTTTTATTAGTATTACGACTACCGAAAGTGCTCTATTCTTTCACAAAGATATATGCTGTACGCTTAGGGACATGTTAATTTCCTTTCAAGAGAGCTAAAATGACGAGTGAGGAACAAACGTAGTCATCCACAGACAGCTGTCTCGCCGTATTACGGCTCTTCAGTGTGACTAGACGTGGCGAGTCTTTTCACGTTGAGATTAAAAATCCGATGTTTGGTCAGCAAACCACGATCCATAGTTTGGTATATTACGTTCGCCCCAAAAGTAAAAGAGATAACTTTTACATATTTTTTACATTCGATATTAATGTATTGAGTTTTAACTATATTATGAAATTCCCATAAGTATCAATTGTTTTAAATGCAAATGGTGCTTCTCAAATGATAACTGTGGCTTTTTTTTACGGAGTGGTCGTAGTTGTCTGAGGAATACATTCTGAAATAAAATCCACTGACAACAAAATTTAGTAATCACTGATTTATGTTCCTTAGATACAAAACCCTTTTTCTGAAAGACTCGTCGAGGTGCTACAGGTTTGAATCTCTCTAAATCAGCGGTTCCCAATATTTTTTTGACGATGACCTACCCAACCACCTTTAAAGTTATGATGCCCCCCCCCCCCCATGAAGTGATATATGATTCTTATTTAAACGTTTGGTTATTTCAGCCGAATAAGCTTGGTTTAAACAAGCCTCAAAAGAATATGGCATCAATAAAAAGGAAAAAGAAAATAAACAAAAGACATTTAAATTTCTGTGCTAGAAATTATTAAAAAATTGTAAAAAAAAAAAGGAAAAGAAAAAACATTAAGTAGTATTAAAATAGTTATAATAATAATAATAATAATGATAATACTGATAGTAATAATGAAGAGCCATCTTCCAAAGAGACTCGCTATCACCACTACTGTTTATCATTAGTCCACTCAACTACATACTCAGGAAATGTAATGCTGGATACAAGTTTACAGACAAAACAAAGAATAAACCACCTCATGTATATGGACAACCTGAAGCTATTTTCAAAAAGTAAGTGTCAGTCGCCCTGTCCACGATTCGCTGACTACAACCCAATGCAGAGGGGTAATCCCCTCCCCCTCTGAAAACGGGGCCACCTGTAGGCCGTGGGTGGCAACCCATGTTGCCTTAGGATGGGATCCTGGTGATTAAGCCATTCTTCCACTTTGGCCCTAACTATAGCTAGATGGGAAATCTGAGAAGCCCGATCTAATCAATCGGCTGGTCACGTCATGCCCTAGTATTTATCATCCACAACTGTATTATTCAACCTGATTCTTCAAAAAATCAAAGCCTTATTTCTTGTTGTTTTCTTCCCAAATAGATACTAGAAGGCGATGGCTGAGGGTCAATCATGTTGAGAACAAAAAAGATTACCAATGCGAAGGAGTAATTTTTTATTTAAGAGTAATGTTTTCAAAGAATGATTTCTTTTCATATTAGAGACCAAAGAGTTTCACTTTCCATAAGACTCAAATTTTATAGTCAAAACCCAAATCAATTTTTTTCAAAGAGTAATGTTTTCTGGGAGTAATGTTTTGTGAGAGTATTGTCGGATCTCTCTCTGTAAAATTTCCTTCTAAGAGTAATGTTTTCTAAGAATAGTTCAGTATATTCTGAAGGCAGCGTATTCCAAGAGCAATGTATTCTATGTATGTATTGCCATCCTTCAGTCGCAACGACTATGGATCAGCACCGTATTGGGATGTTATTTGTGTGTATCTTTTTGTGTGACTGTAGAGACCAATTCTTGATTTGCATGGTTAACTACAGCCTTGACATACGAAAGCTGTTGCACAATGTGTCACCTCGGCTTGTTGGTCTGCCTGTAGGTTCGCTCTTCTCCTAGCTCTCTTCACAGCGTTTTCATCGTGGAGGGTCTTCTCACTGATGATCATTCCCTGGCGTATCTGTTTCCTTCTAGGAATATGAATAATCATGCTACCCATAGAATTATATTTGACAACTTTAATAGGCATTAAATAACCCATAGATGGTTGATATATCGTAAACCAAACCAAACAGGTAAACTTGAGCAACTTATAATTGCAAAACGACATTGACACCATTTGTGTTGGTTGAGAATAGGATGTTCTGTATAAATGTTTTTAATTTGTCAGGTCACACTATAAAAATTTAAAATTACTAGCAAATTTTTTTGGCTCTAAATAGTTTTTTACTGATGTAGAATCAAAATGACAGCATTTGACGGACATATGCTTGTATTAATGAAGTGTTTATACACTAGAATATCCACTCATGGACTAGTAACCAATCAGAACCCAGAGAATGAACTTTCCAATCTAAACACAATAGAACATCCCAGCCTGCTTATATACCTACTCTCTGGCTTCTGATCTCTATCTATTTAGCACTGGCTACTAGATTCACAAACTGACTAGTATTAGCCATCTATATACAGCATTGAAATGTTTTGGAATATTAGATCTTCCTATGATATAATTTGCTAAAATGTGGTAACGGTTTGTTCCACCATTTTCTTTGTAATCTTGCAAATATGCAATTTCTATTTGGTAGTTTGGTTTGGTAGTTTTGTTTTACGGCATATCAACCCTTTTTGGGTTATTTAATGCTGAATCTGGTCTTATTTTCTTCTCTTTTTTGTTTCTTTCCCCTTTTAATATCTGTTTCTATTTAACCCATAGTTGGGACCCTAACAGGTACTACCACTCCGGGTCAGGGTGGACCTGGGAGCAATGGTAATTAAGAGGAGGCTCCACATTCCCCAAAGTCCGTAAGCCGGATCTCACCATCGGATGTAGTTTAAGGTCATATCCAGGACCGGGAGTAGGGTAGGAAAAATAAAAATAAAAAAGGGGAGGGAGAAAGGGAGAGGGGCTGTTGTTTTTGTTTTTGGTTTTGTAGAACATAATGAAGTTTTACAAACAAAAAAAAAAAAAAAAAAAAACGTCAATGTAGGTGAATTTCGTCTCAGGGAGCCACAGGGCAGCCTGATCTGGTATCACCAGGCAATTTCTATTTGGTATATGGTTTTGTCTTTAATTTTTAAATAACTATTATTCAATTTTTAAGTAAATAATCGGCGAAAAGAACGAATATTGATCCTAAGTCGAAATTCAAGGAGTCTAATATTGTCAGAGATCAGTATCGCAAGTCCAATTTCAAGAGTCTGTTGGGTGTAAGTCCAAATGTAAAAAGACAAATGATATCGGAGGTACAAAAACTCAATTCATGTAATCATGCTTAACTTGTCAAGATCTTAGCTCACCAACAAATCGAGTTAATAAAAAGAAAACTGTCTCTTCATTTAATAGCTTTTTTATTATCAAAGACACGCTTTTATCGGTTGTGACTGATGAAGAACGGTAAAAAATGAGATGATTTATTCTGAGGTCTACTAAAATCGCCTCGTTCTGAATTACACTCTTCTTTTTCAAAAGAGAAGCCCCCCCCCCCCGAGGTGAGATATTTCTACCTCCTCATCAACAAGTTTAGACTTTTAAATTTTTATACAATCGATTATTACGAATACTGCTTTCTAACGTTTCTTAGCAAGAACATCAACGTTATTGGACATTTTCAGTGGAGTAAATAACTAAAAATTAGGTTTTTAATCTTGTTCTTCGTTACCATAAAATTTGAGAGTGAAATATTTTTAGTTCCGAGAAAAAGAAAATAAATTTACTTAACACATTTAACTATGCAACACTAGCTATTCTTACCCGGCATTACCCGGGATGCAGTGAAGTCATTTCGTCTATTTATGCTTTCATATTTAACTGTCTTTGCAAACTCACTTTTTCCTAATTCAAACAATCATGATAAACCAAGGAGT
Organism: Sepiola atlantica; assembly: GCA_963556195.1. NCBI lineage: Eukaryota > Metazoa > Mollusca > Cephalopoda > Sepiida > Sepiolidae > Sepiola > Sepiola atlantica. Next base: position 36,287,035 of record OY744525.1, read on the forward strand.
CACATTTCCTCTCTCTCTCTCACTATATATATATATATATATATAATGAGAAGCCCTGCCATTGGCTAATGGAAACATTAACCCGTGGGATGGAATAACATAGAATCTGATTGGTTAGCTAGCTAGACTAAACACCACATGTATATATAAAAACACGAATTCCATGTATTTTAGCCTGACAATTCCCTATGGGGATGAAACGTGGAAGCCTCTGTGTAGCTTTATTGCGATAAATACATTTTCATAACTTACTATATATATATATATATATATATATATATATATATATGTAGTCAAGATAAGCAAAATCTGAATTGTTGTATTTTCATCTATTTCTGTTTTTATGGCATATTTGTCATTTTCAATTATGAACATGACCATACCCACGAAGAACAAATATAGTAAAATATTAAGAAGTACATTCTCTACCCAGCTTTATAAATGGTTTGCATTAAAGTAAACAATCATGTGAAAAGCGCACCAATTAAGGCTGGCAATTCAAGCTAGAATCATATGAAAGTTGCCACTTGACAGATATGGAACATGGTTTGTTACTTAACTGCACATAGGCCACAAGTATATATATATATATATATATATATATATATGTCCTCCAATGTATATGTATTTGTGTATAAATAAATATAATTCCACCCCATCACACAAAAGTTAGCAAGTAAAAAACGTGCCGGACGAAACCATTTCAAGTGGTGAGGGGAAGTGAGAAAGCAAATAGCAAGTCAGACAGCCCCTGCCACCTAAAATGGATTCGGAAAGAAATTCTTCACTTTAAAAAAAATAAACGGTTGTTTTTTTTTTCTTTAAGTTATCATGAATGATAATAATTTATATTTAAATAATGAAATTACTGACTTAATTCTATGATTTGATATGAATATTAGTGAGAACACTGGCGAAGCATAACTTTTTTCCCCCATCATTTTTGACAGTGTGTATACACTAGTATATATATATAAGAGCTTCCATATTTGAAGTGGGCACTGTGCTGGCTCTAGTGATGGTAATAAGGCGAGTAGATGAGGCTTAAGAATTTTAATTTTCTACAATTATTATAACAATTTCTTTATTCATAAAACCCAGAATCAAATACTGTCTCTGGGTGGCAAGCTAGCCATACATGTAGTCGACGAAATGAAAGATTTTAAGCTTAAAAAGTCATCAATCATTTTAATAACTTCTCTTTCATGTTCAATTTGATGATTAATGCTCGTGGACTTTTCATGGAAATGTTTCCTGGATGTTTGATCTATTTAAGGAGATATATGGAGCATCCACCAAAATCAAAGGGTAAAGCCCTTGTGACTTTCCTTTTGAGGATACTTAAAGGGAAAGTGTTTCATGATTTTTTGAGTTGAAAACTGACAAATTTGTATTATTTGTATTATTGGAGAAGATGAGAATAGTAGTTCGAATAATCCAGATAATACGAAAGGAAAGCGTTTTCTGACATTGTCTTCGAACATTTGAGGATTTTAATGAACCGATCGAAGAAGAAACTGACACAATTCCACCTGAGATGACATCAGGCTGATCAACTCTTTGGAGTAAAACACAAAAGTTTTTCTCTAGCTTGCTTGCCATAAGTATTTATTAATACTACAACTAAGCTCTACTTATTGAGCATGGTTGAAGTAAATACAGTGCGATCCCCCCCCCCAATTGCCATTCATAGAATCGCTAATAAAATTGAGAATCCTTTCTGCAATCAAATCATATTTAACTTACCGAATTGAGATTTTATTGTGCTCCCCCCCCAAAAAAACAATAGTCTTTGACCCTAAAAGGCAACAAGGCTACTTTCATATGTAAGCTTGTAGACTGGTTATAAGAATATTATACAGGAACATATGAAAGGAGTTCGTATTTACCTCCTTTCCACCGCGGGAAGATGTGACACAAGGTCGGAAGGTGGGGATTGAAAAGCCAGCACTCAAGAGGCAGAGCACTCTGGCCTACAAAAAATGTCTGAGCAGCCCCGTCGGCACTACCTGATAGGGGTACCTCAGGCGACGATTAGCAATAAATTAACCCCTTCTCAAAGAGAGAAGGTAAAGCCTGGGAAGGTGGACTTCCTAGAACTGCACGGGAACATACCTCAGCCTGACAGAATGAAAACCACCTCACTCAAATGGCCCAGACTGTATCGGACTGATTGTCGAGGACGTATCCTCGACTTGGTATGAAACACAACATCACCCTAAAGGTCAAGTTGACTCCCTGGGTAAGTTAGGAGTTTAAATACAAAATGCAATAAGGGCCATTTTTCAAATTGTTATGTTACCATGACAACAAGTTTTACATTTCATCCCCCCCCCCCACCGCCTTCTAAAGTTAGGGTTAAGGTAAAATGAATGTAAAAAAGATTCCTTCTTTTATTGCTCTTTTTTCTTTTCCCTGTTTTTTTTTAGAATTTGAATTCTCCCCTTCTTATTCTCCCCCCCCCCGTCTACTTCTATCTCTGTCCTTTTTCTGTTCCCTCTCTTTGTCTCATGTCGATGTTGTTTTTTGCAAAATAAAAAAAAATAACATTTTCTTAACTTATTTCTGAGGAAGTCTTTTGATAACAAAGACTAAATATTTAACATCTCACCAGATGAGTTAATTTGATTGCTTTTTCTTTTTGTGTTATTTTTTTATGGAAATCGCTCCCGACAAAGCATGAAGCCACCTGATATAAGGAGTTAACAAGAACGAAAGTGTATTATCGCCAAGACAGGAGATGCCTATTGGCCTTAGTCTTGAATAGAGTAAGGTTATAGGTAGGAGGAAAACAGTCAGCAGGAAGAGAGTTCCACAAGCCTGCAGTTTCTGGAAAGAAGCTACTGGAATAGGAAGCTGTATTACAATGAGGTATCCAAACAGCGAATTGATGGAAACCACTAGACCAACGAGTTAAACGAGCTGGAACAAAGGAAGCAGGGAATAGATCAGACAATTTTGAAGAACACATGCAATAATAGCATTCATAGAAAAGACAAACTAGCAACATCATGTCTGTGAGAGAGAAGGTGCAGAGAAGAAGAAAGGATGGGGGCCAATCAAATTATAGATACGTTTCTGCACCTTATCAAGAACCTTCAAATAGGACAGAGATTCACCAGCCCAAATATGACAACAGTGCTCCACACATGGTCTGATAGTAGATTTGTAGAGATAGAGAATAGCCTCAGGCGTGAGAAAGTGTTTGGGACGATAGAGAGGACCGACTTTACGAGAAACAGAAAAAGCAATGGATCTGATGTATGAACTCTAAGAAAGATTTCATAAGGAAGAAAGACCAAGAAGTTTCAGAGTTAATTTCTCCTCAAGAGCAGAGCCGTCCATGAAAATCTCAGGAAGAAAACGCACATGCCTAAGTTTTGTTCCTAGTTGTACCTATTTACCAATGTGATACAAGGCCGGTTTAATTTGGGGAGAAATCCAGCTCCCTAAAAAGGGGCATTCTGAATGGGACAAAAATTTAAATTGTCTCGAAGAACTTCTACTAAAATGTGTTGCTAGCTAACATCCTCATAGATCAATAAAATGCCATTTATGCAACAAGGAACACAAATATGTGACTACAGGCATGGCCAGATTTATAAAATCCCAGAATCAAATAGCGTCTCTTGATGACAAGCTAACCATGCATGTAGTCGATACAATGAAAGATTTCTGCATCTTTCAAGCTTAAAATGCCATCAATCATCATAATAACTTCTCTATCAATAAGCATGGATATTCTTTTTGGGGATATTTGATTTATTTTAAAAAGGTGTGGTGTGGCCGTCAAGGTCATCAGATTTAAGCTCATGTGACTTTCCCTTTGGGGAAACGTAAAGGAAAAGATATTCTGACATCGTCCTCAAACTCTTAAGGATTTAAACAGAAAGATTCAAGAGGAAATCAATACAATTCCACCTGAGACGACATGGAGAATCATGGCGAACTCCCGTCAAAAAAGCCTGGGAATGAATGTATTGCAAATAAAGTTTGTCGCTATTTGTCTGATCTCATTTTTAAAACACATTAAAAAAACGAAATTTTTGCTTAAAAATTTTTTTTAGATGAGGATTGATAATTTGTATAATTTGGATTATAAAGATTACTATTCTCATCGTGGTTGTTACTTTTACAACGTTTCAGCTGATGTAACCTCCGACCTTCTTCAGATGCATTTTTCCGAACTTGGCCACCTGTACGGAATTTCGAACTGAACCCTTTATTCAATAGATGGAGGCAGATTGTTCTTGTTCTGTCAGCCATGACCAGATAGAAGTGTTAATTATTATGTTTTTCTTAGCTATTATCGCTTGTAGCCAGAGGACTGTAACTTTGAACTGATTGTTAATCAACGCCTTTAACCACTGCGCCACAGGTCTATGTAAACAGTTTGGCATAAAGATTCCCAAGTTCGAAAGGATGCATCTGAAGAAGATCGGAGGTTCCATCGGCCGAAACGTAGTGAAAATAACAGCCAAGATGAAAATAGTAGTCCGAATAATCCAAATAATCCAAAACTATTTTTCATTTTTTTTTTTCTAAAGAGTTGTGTTCTTTGTTATGTCCATTTAAAATATGATAGATCTTTATACCCCACCTTGTATACATCTCCCGTACCTCAATATGTTCATTCCCCTCCCTGGTGATACCAGATCAGGCTGCCCTGTGGCTCCCTGAGACGAAATTCACCTACATTGACGTTTTTTGTTTTTCTTCTTTTTTTTTTTTTTGTAAAACTTAATTATGTTCTACAAAACCAAAAACAAAAACAACAGCCCCTCTCCCTTTCTCCCTCCCCTTTTTTTATTTTATTTTTAGAACTTGAAGCATAAATCTTTTACTATAATGACCAGATTCGGCATTAAATAACCCAAAAAGGGTTGATATGCCGTAAAACAAAACTACCAAACCAAAAACGATGATTAAACATTTGAAGATATAAAGAACTTGAAGCATAAAAACTTTTACTATAATGACCAGATTCGGCATTAAATAACCCAAAAAGGGTTGATATGCCGTAAAACAAAACTACCAAACCAAAAACGATGATTAAACATTTGAAGATATAAAGAACTTGAAGCATAAAAACTTTTACTATAATGACCAGATTCGGCATTAAATAACCCAAAAAGGGTTGATATGCCGTAAAACAAAACTACCAAACCATACCTCATCCCCCTCCCCCCTCTCTCTTTTCTATCTGTTTACCTCATCCATCTTCATCTTTTCTGGTCTCTTCTGCATTTATCCATTCAAGCTTGTCTGCATTTATTCATTTCTATCCAATTTTATCCGCCACAACAAAAAAAAAATGTAATAAAATTAACTTTGTCCATAGAAAATTTTGAATGCCAATTTAATTGACATTCTCTAAATAATGGGACTTCATTTATCTCGATTCTCTGGAAATATCGACCCCCCCCCCTCGTTTCTCCCCACCCCTTCCACCCCGATTCCATAATTGACCTAATAAATTCCTTGATTTTGATTTTGATTCTATCGTCTTCAAAACAGCTTTTTCCTGAATAAATAATTGTTACAATCATTTGTAGCAAAGTCATTTCTCGATGGAACAAAGCGAAGAATACGTTTTTAAATCTCTGCTTTCCTCCATTAATAAATAATTGAACGTCTCAGAAGGAAAGAAACAATTACGGATATTCTTAAGATACGGCCATTCGTTTAATGATGAAAAAATGCCATTTCAAAAATAGAATGACAGACTGACGGACAAACCTGTATCGTTTTTCTATACAAATAGTTCACCATTGATCAAGACCAAAAGCCACTTGAGGATAAAGATTAATGAGATTTTCAATTGGAAGATCATTATCATATCTTATGTCAATCCTGGATCCATCGTTGGACATCAGGATTACAATCCATCAAATCTTGGTCAGTAAAATTTGGTCCATCACTGCAGTCACTGAGGATAGATTCCATTGTTTGTCTGGGATTTCCACACGGTCAGTTGCTTATTGTTGCTGGTCCCCACCTGTGGAAATTGCTGGCTCTTTCTGACCTTCACTCTTGCTCGGTTCAGAGTTACCCAGTCCTTCCTTGGGAGATCCGTTCCATATGGAGATGTTCTCTAGATTCTTGGATAGCTTCATTCAAGTAGTCATTCCAATCATTCCATCTGACAATGCAGTAGCTCTGTGACCATGCAGGGTCAAGGCTTTCTTTGGTTATGAAACTGCTTCTTCACTTCAATCTGCCCCTTGGTTGTCTATGGCCAGATAGAGAGTGTCTGATTTCCTGTTTGTGTTTCTGAATGATTGGATGATGGAACAGTACTATGAAAGGATTAAAAACTATGATTAATTCACATGATGACATGACAGATATTTATTGACATTGGACTTGAAAACCACCATGTTGTAGTCTGTAGGGAAACATTACTGCGGTAACGTGTTCCATAGGTGGGAAATTCTTGAAAAGAAACTCTGTTCATGGAAGTTTTGTTTGATTTTAGGTACACAGAAGAAGAAAGGAGAGTTCTTTGCAGTGTTGGTAACAAGACGAGTTCTTGCTGGGAAGGTTTTTCAGTGCGGGGAGTCAGAGCTTCAAGATCAGTCAATCACCTACTATGGACATACTTTGAAAGTAGGGAAAGGCTAGCAACGTCTCTTTCGTGAGAAAGGGGCTGTAGGGAAGAGAAGAGATCATCTCCCACTAGATTGCGAAGTTGATTTTGTACTCTCTCAAATAAGGAAATAGTTCTCCGAGCAACACCTCCTCAGATTGGGGAGCAGTATTCAATATTGGTCAGAATCTGACTCTTATAATTACTTAAATAATAGAAGTAAATATAAAACGTTACGACATAGAGAATGAGAATATACATTAAAGAATTTTCTAAATAAGACAAATCGCTAATTATATATGAACAATGAAATTAAATATTTATTGTTATCCCTGCTCATTTAAAAAAAAAAAGAAGAACAATGAAATATATTGAAATTTGCAAAATAATTAATTTTATGATAGAAATAAACTTTGTGGGAAATATTCTTTTATTGTTCTTTCTTTCTTTATGGAAATCACTCCAGACAAGGCATGAAGCCACTTGATCTAAGAAGCTAAGAAGAACGAAAGATGATTATCGCAAAGACAGGAGATGCCTATTAACCTTAGTCTTGAAAAGGCCACTGTTATAAGTAGGAGGAAAACAGTAAGTAGGAAGAGAGTTCCACAAGCGTGCAGTTCTTGAAAAGAAGTTAATAGAATAAGAAGCTGTATCATAACGAAAAGATACATAGGGAAAAGAAGAGATCATCTCCCACTAGATTACAAAGTCGATTGTGTGCTAAAAATAATAAACTTTTTAGATATTACACTGGACTTAATTAATAATATTTATCCCTAGCACAACTCTTTATTATATGCACAGAGAACCCTAAACTTAACCCTAAACCTAACCCTAACCCTAATCCTAACATTAAACTTAACCCTAATCCTAACCCACCCAAAATTAAAATAAAGTAGTAATCTAGACAAGCCAATTCGTATCCAAACTCATCTAATAAAACAACTTAAAAACATAAAATGCATTTAGTGATGAAAATGCTATTTAAAACTTTAGTGTGACGGACCAACAGGCTGACCGATAGAGCCTCTTATAATGATGTGTGGATGTATCTAATAAGCTACTTACTCTTCCTCACGGATTTAATTCAAACTACATAAATATTTTAAATGCATCTATTTACTTCCCTTGTTTATACAATTTGATAGATTTAAACTTTGACCATTAAACAACTTGTTTGCACAGTGTTTCTATAATCAAGCATCTCAGCAATAAATTGTAATCTATGTCCGTCAATATCAGGTCCACGAGTAGGTTTATCAACGATCTAAGTTAACTTACAAACAAGGGAACGGTCATGATAAAACCTTCCTCCACCATCAGTCATCAGTCTTGTTGGAATAGACTAGCCATTCTACATTGTGAACATTCAACTCACCACAGATATTAATGTTAACAGAAGGATAAACAGACAGGATCTTGTCCATTTTTTTTTTGTCCCCTAATTTATAAAATCGGGGACTTATGTTTTGAGGCATGTCCGTCCGTCCGTCCGGATTTTTCTCCACAACCATCCATTGAATTTCTCTGAAATTTTGCATGAAGTTGTAACTTTGGTCAGGTTAGAAAGTGACATTCTCCGATTTTTGAAAAAAAATCTGGTTAGCCCCCCAGGGGTCAAAAGGCCCCGAAATGACAAAAAATAACATTTTTTGCACCATAACTTTTCATCCATCCATTCAATTTCTCTGAAACTTGGCCAAAATATGGAGGCAATTGTTCCTAATAGAAAATAAGTATCACTGACCTTGGAAACAATCTGATTCGCGCCCCCAGGGGGTCAAAAGCCCCCAAAATGGCAAAAAATGACCCTTTTCTCCCATAACGTTTGATCCATCTATTCAATTTTTCTGAAACTTGGCCAAAATGTAGAGGCAATTGTTCTGGATATAAAATGAGCATCCTTGATCTCAGAAAAATTCTGGTTCGCGCCCCCAGGAGGTCAAAACGGGAGTCAAAAATGCCCCAAATTGCCCAAATTTATGGCATTTTACACTCGTCACATCGAGTCACATACAGAGGGGGACCACGCACGCGCGGCTTGTTTTCAGAGATTTGCTCACTGACAGGAACTCCATTCTCATGTGGACGATAAAGGGCAAGGATACAAGAGGTGCTATGAATAAGAGCAACACAGAAACACATAAAGGGTAACTGCAGGTATTCATTTCAGATGTCCCTACTACATAGAAAATCATGTCTGACGTAATTTCCATGAACAGAGTTTCTTCCTAAGAACTTCTCATGTGTGGAACATGTTGCCACAAGATTATTCAACCTCTCTCTCTCTCTCCCAACCTTGCATAGTAATTTTTTAAGACTATTATTTAAGTCACTCACCTAGAAAAGAATAATCAATATTGCAATTTTCATTTGATTACTTTAAAGTCTTACAAGTTCACATGTGTCTATTTTTCTCGTCTCATCATCATCATCATCATCATCATCATCATCATCATCATCATCATCATCACGATCATCATCATCATCGGTTTAACACCCGTTTTACATGTTGGCATGTGTTGGACGGCTTTTAGAAATTATGTAATTCTGATAATTACACATTGAAATGTTCACAATTATTGAACAAAATAAAATGACATTAACAATTATTATTTATTAACAATTAAATTAAAAGATTCAGCAGTTAAATAATAATATTCTCCTCCCCCCTCAACAATATATATATATATATATATATATATATATATATATATATATATATATAAATATATAACACTTCATCAGTGGAGTCAAATATAAAATATTCAGATAAAAAAAAAAATAAATAAATAAGTAATTAAAATAAAAAAACCGAAAACAAAACAATCAGTTATAGTTTTAGTTTTATTACATTTGCTGCGGATATTAATATTTACTGCGTTATAAGCAATATTGCCATCCACACGTGTTTTATGAGATCTGAAACACCCACCATGTGACAAAGATGTCTTCCTCGCAATATATTATGGAACACGGTCACACACATTACATCAGTGTTGAAGTCTTGCCTAATCAAATAAGATTTGCTATTTATAAAAGAAAAATAATAAAAATTTTTGAAAAAATATATATATAAAAAAAATCACTTGTTTTTGTCTTACTTCTCAACGCTGACATATTTTTCGTCGCAAATGTGAAGACGATAGTGCAAAGTCAGTTACATATACTTGAAGATCTTTACTATCGGCGAAATTATAGAAAAAAATTACAGCCAGAAAGTTCAGCAATACTATTAGCTCTTATAAAATTCCATAAATTTGTGCATGGAAGAAATTTTTTGTTACAGACAGATCACTTTCCTCTATTGTCTATATGTGGATTGAAGAAAGACATCCCTACTCACATAGGCAACAGATTGTAGTGCTGGGGAACCATATTATTGAACTATGATTATAAAATGGAGTTTTTACCATCCAAAATATTAGGACATGTAGATGGTCTGTCTAGATTGGGTCTAAGTTTTTCAAGAGAACTGGATGACGCGGTAGATGAGACGGAATTTAAAGATGTGATACAGTATGATAATTACCCGTAACATTTGACAACATTAAAATTAAGGCTTTAAAAATAATTTGATTGGCAAAATAAAAAAATAATGCCCTTTTCACTTCAAAAAAGGTTTTTATGAGGAATTTCATTTTCGTTACTCAGGAATATCTTATATGAAATCACTTATAAGAAGCTATGGACCAAGACATTGAAAGACTAGCAAAAACCTGCAGAAGTTGGGCTTTTGTGACAAAATCTCTACCAGAAAAAAATTCAAACCTGGCCTCAAACTATTATTCTATTGTCCAGACTACGTAGATTTTGAAGTAGTGTTTAACGGGTCATATTATCTAGACATCCACACAAAATACCCTGGAGTATTCAAATGCAGAAAACTCATTTCTACAATAATAAGTTTTCTTCAAGGAATATTTACTCAATTTTGTATCCCCAAAACGATTTTCAGTGTCAATGGAACCGAATTTACAGGTAGTGAATTCAAAAATATTTTATAATTACCTAGCAATTGAACATATAATTACCTACCCATACCCCGCCTAATAAACCGGTATTGTCCGGGCCTTTGGGTCTGGATTTACACCGGTCTATTGGGGGGTGTCGGTCCTGTGCAGTTCTAGGAGGTGCACCCTCCCAGGCTTTGCCTCCCCTCTTTGGGGAGGAGTAAGTTTATTGCTTACTGTCTGAGGCGCCCCTACCGGGGAATGCTGACAGGGCTTCCCAGGCAATTTTTAAACAGCCAAATTCTCGAGCGCTGGTTCTTTCCCACTTTCCCGACCTTGTGTCACATCTTGCCTTGTGAGTGGAAGATAAAGAGAAACTACCTACCCATACCACCCTAGATCCAATGGACAGCTGAAAGGTTCATTGACATATTGAAGAGATCCCTTAAAATGTCAAACAACATATAGATAGAAAAAGGGAAGGATACAGCAAACTTGAACATATGATGCCAGCCGAACTGTTTTCTTTTCCTGAAAAGTTAGATTAGTGTTCGATAAACTACTGCCAGGATGAAAACAAAGTCGAAATAACACCAGAAACCATATTAAATACTTTCGTTCTGGAGATAGTTTTGCTCTGGATGTTTAGAAGAGGAAAACTTTTGGGGGAAGACGACATTATTGCTAAAATAAGTTTGAAAATAATGTATGTGATAGGTAGTGTAAAATGGAAGCACAAAAGACATATAAATCAAGTGAAAACCAGATTCACTGTGATTGTAGCTGCATGAAAAGAATTGAGGATGGATCTACTTAATGATATTTTGGACATTGAAAATTGTAAAACAAAAGGAATGCATTTCGAATTGTTTAACCAGACTCTAGGAGTAGAAGATATTAATTTTACAAGAAAAATAATCTTGAGTGGGTGGGGTGGGTGGGGGTAAAAGAGTGACTAACACCCCTTTTACAATGGATTATTCCGGAATGTATATAATCATTTACAGTGTTGTCTGAGTGGGTTAGGTTACCAGCATTCATAAAACTGGTACTACTATTTTATGTAGGTACATTAAGTTTTATCTTGATGATACTATTATCTTCACAAAAATATAAACCTCTTAAAACAATCGTGACACATGCCGTGAAACAATCCAATCAAAATAAATTATAGCATCCACACAGACATTTAAAAGATTTTACCTTTTTATTTTAAATCTGGTTGATTTAAATTCCTTATTTTAATTAGTGGAATTACTGGTAGGGTGAGAGGGGATAACCAGTTTGTGTGCAAGAAGACCATGGAGATGGCTGAGAACTCTGATGTGGAGAAAGTATATCTCGGATGGCAAAGCTATTGAGGTTGTCAAAGTTTTGTTACCTTGGTGATACCATTTGAGCACAGGGTGGAGCAGGTGCTAGTATGATTACAAAAGTTAGGGGTGAATGTAGTAGGTCCAGGGAACTTCTGCCATTACTAACCAGCAGAGCGTTACCACTGTCAACCAAGGGAATAATCTATCAGACATGTGTACACAGTGTGATGCTGTATGGAAGTGAAACCTGATCAGTGAGGGTTGAGGACATGCATTGCATGGAGAGAAATGATAAGAGAATGATACAATGGGTGTGTAATGTGAGTGTTAAAGACAAGCTTAGTTGTGATGACCTCAGAGGAAGATAAAATCTCGACAGTATCGGGAGATGTGTACAGAACAGGAGATTTTGATGGCCATGTTGAAATAATCAATGCGAGTTCTTGATTAACTAGATGTAGAACAGTTGAGGTAGCAGGTTCATTTCACTGGGGAAGGCCAAGGAAAACATAGAAAGAAAGTGATAAACATGGACATGAGAAAAAGAGATAAATAAAAATCTTACCACAGATAGATTAGTTTGGAAGTCAATATCTTAAAGCCGTTCAACACATGCCAGTATGTAAAACGGACGTTAAACCGAATATGATAATGATAATAATGATGATACATATTCTTATGTTCTTGTTGATAAACTGGTCGTTAAGTTATTCTTTAATAATCACTCTCGGTCAAACATTACAAAAATATTTGTTGTTTATTATTTTATTTATCTTAGGTACATGATTTAGGCAGAGAGAGACAGAGAGAGAGAGAGTGTGTGTGTAAGAGAGGGGGAGCGCCTCCTACTGGTGAATTTCAGGACTACATTTTAACACGTTTTGTCTTGTCTGCTTCTAATTGACTACTCAACCCCAGTTCAAAACTTCCCAGCATGCTATCTCTAACTTGATCTAACGTTGTTTATGGCAAAGGGAAATCCAAGATGACCGAAGCAATTTTGGTATAATTAAAGAAGGACAGATGTTATTTCACGGTTTTCCTTCTTCTAGATTAGTTGTCCTACCAAGACTTGTTATTAGTTTAATATTTTACCCATAGCTTGAAGGAGGAGAGGAGGAAAAAATAGATTAATAGTTTTTCCTTTTTTACTACTACTTTCAAAATTTTAGTAATTAGTATTCTCAAATGGTCACCCATATGATTGCTAGACCAGGCTTAACGTTGTTTAACTTCGTTGATCTGATAAGAATCGGCATTTCCGATGTGATATGTCCATAATTTCATCAGTTTTAGTTTGATAGTTAGTGGGATTGCACCAGAATTACTCCATTGATTTTCCCAAGATTTTATAGAATGTGTGCACTTCTGGTGGTAGTGGTGGTGGTAGGAGTTACTGCCTCGAGTTTAAAATGGGGTCGCCACAAAGGAAAAACAGGAAATAACTTCACTGCAAACGATCAACTACAATGTCGCCGAAAAGACACAATACACAAATCGCAGACGAACCAACTTGACTATCCACTCGTAACCGATGCTGGAAGCTAACTGCCGGCGATATCGGATAAATCTTTTTTTTTATACACAAGCATTCAAGCATATTCGTTTCTGATATTATCACGAGTAAAATCCAATCACGCATGTATAATTTGTGCGATGCAAATGGCCGCCAAACATCATAAGCGTTTTGCTTCAAATGAGTGAGTCAAAACTCTGTCACACATGAACCACAAACATTGCCCATTAAGTTTTGGTATGAATCAAGATAAAGGTGTGGTTCAAGGAATATTTTCTTGCATTTCTTGAATGTGTTCAGTGAATTTGTCAACCACAATTGGAAAAAAAATTGATAAATTCAATAATTAAAGAAAAGAAATTTGATAAAATGATTTTAATAATTAGTCATTAACTAGTTATTAATTAAGTGTATTATTATTATTGTTATTATTATTATTGTTATTATTATAATAATTATTATTATTATTATTATTATTATTATTATCATGATTATTATTAAATGTTTTTGTTTTATGTCTAAACTTAATATACAAAATTTAAATTCTTTAAGGAGAGTGGAGACTTTATTCTTCTGAATCTAACATATAAAGTTATCTTGTCGGATTTTTAAAGTCAGAACCAAATAGCGTTTAAGCTGACAAATCAAACTTTGCTTCTGTCGAGACAATTTTCATTTTTTTATACTAATGAGTGATCACTTATAAAGGCTCAAAGGCCACTCGAGAATAAAGGTTAATTGGATTGTCAAGTGAATGATGAACAATACTATAATAGGATTGGTTTAAAAGGTAGGACCACAGGAGAGAGAGAGAGAGAGATAGAGAGAGAGGGGGGAAGGAGGAGAGATAGATCGACAAACAGCCACACTGTGCGTGCGAGTCCCCATTGGGAACAGCACCCTGGGCGTGTCTTTCCTCCTTGAAATCTCGCCAGCCAAGAGACAAAAAAAACATCGGACGGAAATCATGTGGTTCATCGATTTCTGCTGGGGTGATATCTGACTTTTAGGATGTCACTCAAACACTTCCATTCGAACACGGCCCTCGTTATGTAACACAAAAAGAAATAGAGAAAGAAACAGAGAGACGTCACTATCCACTGAGCAACAACTTACAAGGTGTCAATAAAACAAGGCTTTAGCTGTGTACTACAAGACACCGCTTAAAGATAATTTGTTTCGGTCTGAAATGAAAAAATTGTCCCACTGTAGTGCTACAATTATTATGAACCCTTCGTGGGACGGATATTCCACCTTGTATTTAAAATTCTTTGCAAAAGACTAAACACGTCTTAATAATACCAGTTTTTATTTTTGGGGTTTTTATTTAGGGATAGCCCATCGCATATATTATTTACCTCCTCCCCAAGAGAGGTTAGACACAATGCCAGATGTGGTTTTGAGAATCCAGTGCACTAGGATAAGTGTACTCTGGCCTATAAAAAATGCATTCGCAACCCCGCCGGCATTCCTTACGTGATTAGCAATAGACTAACCCCTTCTCAGAGAGAAGATAAAGCCTGGGAGGATCGACCTCCCAGGATCGAACAGAGCACTACCTCGGCCCGACAGCAACAAAGCCACTCTCGGACTGATTTGATAATTCTATGATACAACACCACTAGACTTTTTCCTCATTTCAAATATTGCAAGAAATTAACAAAAACTTGACTCGTAACAAAGTGTAGTATCTGTTTTGATGCTACACATAGTCTATTCTGCCGTCCGTCAGTGAAGAAGAAATCTTTCTAGATTGAGGTAATTTTAATTTTTGTTCCAATCCAGAGTGCCTCTTTTTGGGGGGAGCTGGATTTTCCCCACATTAAAAAAAAACGACCTTGTGTCTAACTTTGCCCTCGTGGGGAGGCAAGTAAATAGGAACTCCTGCCAAGACGGAGCCGCATTGATCAGCTAGTGTCTATTTTCTAATAGCAATCACAATCACGCATTGTTTCTTACGCTTAAAGAGAGAAAATAATACCAATACATATTTGATATGCGGAGGGGGGGGTGGAGGGGAATGACGGAAGCGTTAAGATCAAAAGACTAGTTTCTATTGCGATGAAAAGGACTTCTTATAATTATGTAATTATCGCCATTAAAGCCGCTTGAATATGGAATATTTTATGACGGACACTTCCTCGTTAATATCAAAGCAGATTTGATGATTTGTGTTTATGCTTTGCTTAATCGAACGAGAATGGAGATTCTTAAGATGCGGCCAGGCAATTTGCTTAACGACAAAAAATGCGATTTCAAATTTATACGTGATGGACCGACAGACGGAACAACGGACCAACCAAAGACGCAGATAACACTAAAAGGTTTTTAGTGGCGAAAATACTGACACAAAGTGTAGAATAGTTAACAGCCGAGAAATCGTAAATAAGCCAAATATTTACAACAAATGACGGTGGTTGTTTCGATTAAAATACACACGCGAAATATGGCAGTTCAAACTAAAATAACAAGAAAACTTTAGCTGCTTGAAACCAAATTTTAGATGGGGATAAAGACGGGGAGAAAGGAACAAGGATATGTGCATTGGTTTGTGTAACTTTTCTTTTGGGCGTATTACAGTTGAACAAGACGCTGCACAGACGGGTAATAGTTTTTTTTATGTAGGAGAAACACAGGAACAATACAAAGGATAATACATAGGGTTGAGTGAATGCAGACAAGATGAAATAATCTTTCTCCCGGGGTTCGTCGATTATACTGCTATCGGCCTGGCAGAGAACGCAGGCTCACATCTTGTCTGGTTGGGAAAAAGTCACGAACTGAGGGCTCTGCCGATCACGTGAGACATGAACAAAGGTTTTTGTTTGGATTTGAAACCGACGGTACCGATGTTGTCTTAATCTTCTGTAATTACGCATATAAATAAATAAATAAATAAATATATATATATATATATATATATATATATATATATATATGTGTGTATATATATATATGTATTTTTTGTTTCGATTTTACTTTAGTTGAAGTTTTCAGAAATCAAGGGACCCCTTCCTGGGGCTTACACTTGATCTCTATATGAGATACATAGAAATTCGAATATTCAATTAAAGTTCTCCTTTATCTCTCAAACGTTGAATTAGTAAAGAAGTGAAGGACATTAATTTTCCTCTCCCCAATTGACCAGTTAACTATGTTATAGTATATCTTCCTAGTGGTCTCTTGATCTTACCGGATTCCAGGACAAGAATTCATCTAGTCTGGTGGAGTATCTAGCAAAGTGCTGTCACTTGAGGCAACATCCGTTGGAGAAGGTGCTAATTATATATATATATATATATATATATATATATATATATATATATATATATATATATATATATATATAATGCTTCTCATTTTTGTTTCATTTTACTTCAGTAGAAGTTCTCAGAAATTCCTGAGGTTAACACTTAATCTCTATATGAGATACATAGATATTTGAATGTTCTATTAAGGTTCTCCTTTATTTCTCAAACGTTTAGTTAGTAAAGAAGTGAAGAACATTAATTTTCTTCTCCCTAATTGACCAGTTAACTATGTTATAGTTTATCTTTCTTGTGGTCTCTTGGTCTTACCGGATTCCAGGACAAGAATTCATCTAGTCTGGTGGAGTATCCAGCTACGTGCTGTTACTTGGAAAAGGTGCACCATTCTTCGTATTAGCCCGTGTATAGCCGTGTCGAGAGGATCTTATTTGGGCTTCGAATACTATGGTATATTGAATATTTGGTCAGGGTTTACTTGTAGGGTGAAGTATCCTCATGTCAGGTTGTCCTGACAAACCCCTGTACAGAAAGACCGAAGACACTCAATGATGGTGTCTAGTAGCTAATTTCAACTCTGCGTGTGTGTGCGTAGAATTAAGATTAAACTACAAACTAACACAAATCAGTTTTAGTGGTAGAGTTTTACGTGAATTACAATAATATAAGAAAATATTGTTTTTAAGTAATTTTAATCAATGACGTTTTTACTATCTATAACAAGAGTAAAACTATTTTATTAAAAGGAAATGTTCTTGAAATGCATTAATTGAATGGAAAATCTAAAATCTCCCATAAAAAGTCCATGCTGGATTCAATCATGTTAACAGTTATATATATATATATATATATATATATATATATATATGAATGGCCAGCTTTTCTCTTTTCAATTCCTTTTAAGTGCGTTTGGATTTACTTATATTTGAACATTTTCTCCACACTGCTCCAACACAAAGGTTTTTTTTCGCTTTCTACAATTCATCGGACATCTATTCAACGGAAATTTACCTCCCGGACAAACCACATATCTTTTTAACGGAACTTTTCTTTCACTGCGTTTTTTTAATAATATTTTTCATATATTTTTCAAATATTTGAAATTTGTTTTTTTCGAAAGCCAACTTATCTATCTGTATTTCTCCTCTGATGATAAGATCTCGATCTTTGAAAAGCCTTGGCTTAAGGAAAGAATAATAAACACTAGTTTATTACTGAATACACCTTGCATTAAACAATTGAAATTTGAAATAAATTTGGACAATCGTCGCATATTTATCACTCTTTTTTCTTCTCTCTCTCTCTCTCTCTCTCTCTCTCTCTCTCTCTCTCTCTCTCTCTGTATATATATATATATATATATATATATATATTGCATTCCACTGACCATAGGGAATCGATTCCAAATCATAATTTTTATTAGTTTTTACAATCTCTTTATTTTCATATTTAGATGAGGGCTTATTTTTCTTTTCTAATCTTACATTCAAAATTTTTTTTTCTCCAAATTTAACGTTCATTTCTTATAGTGTTTCATGGCAAAAATCGGATAAGTCTATTTTTTTAGTCCAACTTTGTCAATCATCAGAGAGTAGCGTTATCTATTGTTGAATTGCGAAAGAACATGTTACATAAAAAATACAGGAGAGAAACAAAATACGGTGAAGCTCTAGATTGAGTCCTGATAAAAGTTTGGCAAATTGAAGTACAAAAAAGGCAAATTGTGTTTTTGATGTAACATGTTCTTTCACAATTGAACAATATATAATGCTACTTATCGGATTAAAATACACTTATTCGATTTTTAAGGGGTGAACGTCAGATTTGAAAAAAATACTTTTGAGTGTAAGATGAGAGAAGAAGAGGAAATTATCATCTAAATACGGAAATAAACAAATTGTAAAAACTAATAAAAATTATGATTTGGGATTGATTAGATATTGGTCAGTGGAATGCAAAATTAACATATATATGCTCTGAATCTTGTAATACAACTTCATTGAGCTTAAAATTGCAAACATTTAAGATATTATAAGGACAATATGTTTAAAAAATATATATATTTCTTGTAAAAAACACACACACACACACACACACACACACATATATATATATATATATATATCTTGGAAGTTTCTCAACCATTAAAATTATATAAAAAAAACGAAAACAAAAAAACCTTAAGTCCCAAGTCGTTCAGTGGAAAATCACTCATGTAAGTCAATTTAACTTTTACAGTTATTATATTAGTTTGCTTCAAACATTATTTAACGGATCATCAGTTATTTACCATGAAAAACTGTTTCGGGAATTTAATATATATATATATATATATATATATATATATATATATATATATTAATGCGTCAGGTATGTTGAAAAGAAATCGATAAAGTGCTCTATCGTTAGAATGCGAGAGCTAAAATACAAATTATTTATTTAAGAACTATACATTACATAATCCAGAGATGTACCATGGTTGCATTGACACGGTAGACCTTTACTGTTTATATAAAGCCCTTAGAACCCAACTCAACCAGCGACTCACAGAATGAAGAAGAAAAATGAAAGGTGATGATCACTGCTTTTATTGTCCGGTGATTTCTCATATTAGGAAGACTCAGTATGTTAGCTGTTGAAATGAATCTTATATGAACAGTCAAAGTTGTGCTCACGTGTCATTTTTGTACAGTTTTTCGAGGTATTAGGATATTTTGCCCAATGTTTGATCTAATAATTATTGCTCTCATTATGATTAATTTTCATTTACCACAAGATGACATTACATTTATAAGGATTTTCCACTTTTTAGGGTAAAGTACCAAGTTTACATATGCTGTCTATATTGAGGTATGGGCCTTAATTGTAACTTAGTATTATTTAAATATAACTTAATTACTGATTGTAGAGGTTGCATGTTTATCTGTTTCTATGGCGTATTCGTATTTAGGGGTGATGGTGTGGAGTGTAATTCATTCATAGACCGGCGAGTTGCCTAAATTCGAGTGTGACTGACTGTTATTAATTTACATGGTGGTGATGTATTAATGTTATTAAAGGATTTATGTGTTATATTTATATTTATTGGGGTGTGTGCTTATGTTTGAGTATAAATGTAATTTGGATAATAAGGGTGGTCTAATTTAAATGGTAAGATCTTGGGGCAGATTAGGGTTAGGGTTAGTTCTTGTATTTTTCATACGATGGGTTTTATTTAGCCATACCTTCAGGAATTGCCCACTATGCACCACATAAAAATTCAGGATCCTACAAGCAATTAATAACCCTTCCATTAACTGCATGAACGTCAAAACGAGGTCTTCAAATTATGCTCGTACAGAAGAAAATTTCTCCTAGGCAAATGGACTAATAACGAAAACTCATAACTCACTGAAAGTCCCCCATCCGTATATGAGTCTAAAAAACACCTAATCATATGTAAAATTATAATAATGACTGACTTATATATATATATATATATATCCACTATATTAAAAAATCAATTGTGGGTGTTTTTTTTTCTTTAGGTCATCATAAATGATAATAATAATTTTTATATGAAAAATTAAACTACTAACGTAATTCTATGCTTATATATGAATATTTAAGTAATATATCTAGGTAAATAGCGAGTACGAACACTGATGAAGCATTTTTCTGTCATTTTTGACGAAGGGTGTATACTAGTATATATATATATATATATATATATAAAAATGACTAATAGAAAAAAAATACAGAAAAATGTAACTTTTAGTTTCGATATTTTGGCCAGTGAACTTAGAATCAGAAAAGAAAAGTAATAATTAGTTTTATTATTTCGACATTTTTATGTCAATCGAAGCAGAAAAAAATGAATAAATGTTGAATGTGAATGTAGTGTCAGGCTGATACGTGATTTTTGAGCAAACTGACAGATATTTGAATGACACATGAAGCTTAGTGGATCATTATGGCTAATCGAATGTGTATTAATTGGCATATGTACAAGCAACAATATACCCACCAGGTCGACCCATTCAATGGAATGAATGATTCACGGCAATTTGGAATATGCACGGACTAACTTGCTGAAAATGTACTAAAAATCTAAAGTGCTTCCCACGTAATTTCTCAAATAAACACATTAGACAATGAAGCATTCAAACCTTAGACACCAAACTGATAAGAAACACGAATGTTTAAGGGTGTTTTCTCCTTCATGTGCGAGATTCTTGTATAAGGGGCGTTTAAACATCAGAGGCTACAGATGTCAAAAGCTATAATCGGAAAATAGCAAGAAGACCAATTTTGCAGCAAAGAGGTTAAATTAAAAAAATCCATCTCTTTCTCAAAGAAATGTATATCCAATTTGGTTGATCTGTTCCTACAGTGTAGTAACCGTTTTGTGGCTTAGGGTAAGTCTTAGTGTTAATGTTGAAAAACAATGTAAACGATTTATTGAAGACAAACTGCTATCGCTGCTCTTCCAATGTGTGGTCTACCGAGTTGTTTACATTCCAATATGGGATACACCCATTAACCCTAACCACTCGGTACATCACATATTGCAAGAGCACCAAGCTACTTTACTCATAACAACGAGATGGGTGGAAAATGGGGTTCATACCTCTTCATTTGTTTTTAGACAAATAAAAAATAAAAACAAAAACAAATAATTGTGTTATTTGAAAAAACAAACAGAATAATTAGTAAAGATAACTAAATTTAAACATTTTGTCTATGTAATTTATAAATAGACTTGACTTTTGGTTTTTGTATGGGATTAAAATCTGTTTGTAATAAAAGGTATTCGATGTTAACTACAGTATGTTTTGATAAGTTGTAATGTCCAACTACTGAGGAGTAATGCGTGCGCTGGTCTATATATAACTACAAGAAACCGATTGCCATGGCAAAAAATACCTACCCGAGCGTCCAACGTTCAAACTCCTTGGTCTAACATTCACAGGTAAAATTAATTGGAACAAATACATTGAAGACATTGTCAAGACTGCTCCAAAGAAGGTGGACTCCTTCTACTGTGCTAGTAAACTTCTAACACCTGAATTATCCTATATCTCTACAAAGCCACCATCCACCCATGCATGTAGTATTGTTGCCACATCTCGGCTGGTGTACCATCCATTAGTCTCTCCCTCTTAGACAGGGTTCAAAAAAGAGTTGCAAATTTAATAGGTCCCTCACTATCCACCAAGCTCCAGCCCCTGTTCCATCGCCTATGTGCCTATTTTATTTTGCTCTGATGAACTTGCTGCTCTATAGTGCCCCCATCGACGTAAATACACTAGATCAACCCGACAATCAGCTAAGTCCCATCCATTCACTGTGGAGGCCCCCAGATGCTGGAGAGCCTTCTACTCCAATAGCTTCTTTCTCCATGCTGCCAGCCTCTGGAACTCCCTCACTGCTCCATGTTTCCCTGACTGTACCGACATGCAGAAATTTAAAACTTATGTAAACAGACATCTCGCTGCACAGCTCCCAACTTAGGATGACCGCCAGGACATCTACCCTAATTCTCAGTAGTACCTTACGTCTACAGTGGCAGTCTGCCTTGTTTGGGGTGAACTATGTTAAAAAAAAAAAGAAACTGTAATTAATATTACTGTTTTTCTATTTATTTTTCTTGTTGGCTATTTACACTGACATTTTTTATATACGGATCATACATGGCTCAACGAAGTTAAACTAAAGACTATATATTTCTCTTGACTGTGCTATGAAACGTACGTAAGAAAAAGTATTAAATTTTGAAAAAATAAATTTAAAAAATTGTTTTGTGAGACGAAGAAGAAATACAGGTATTCACTGATATATAAAAATAAAGAAATTGATACAATAAATGACAATTATGGTTTTTGATTGATTTTTCCTATGGTCATTGGAATGCCACTATAAAGTATATATGCCCTGAAGCTTGTAATACAACCTCAATAAGCTTGCAATTTGAAACATTTTCGTATATTATAAGGAGTATATACTTAAATACATATTTTTTTATAAGAACTCACATATATATATATATAACTTCTTTGTAATATAGCAGGAAAAATCCCAGCAGAGTGCTCGATTAATTGAGAATTAAAGTCAAAAATTAAGAGCATAATATTTATTCATTTTGGTACAGAAAAATTAGTACAACATTCGTACCGTCGGTTTCAAGCACAGAAGCTATTCGGTTATCCGGCTCTCTTCAACTTCTGTTGTCATCTGTTTCGGAACCGAAACAGATGACAATATATATATATATATATATATATATATATATATATATTAGTATTGATTTTGTAATTTTAGGTTCAGTCTGGATGAAAAGGATCGGTGTAATATCAGATTATGTAGAGTTATAAATAATTATAAGACGTCATATTCTCGACTAGAGAGCTCAGTGTATTGATCGTATTAAATTTCCAGACTTTGAAGAGGCCATAAAACCGAAATAATTATTGTATGACATGTGCATGTATTTGTTTTTGTGTATTATCTATGTATCTATACGTTTCATCCTTTTTAATCGGGACTCATCAACATAGAGATATAACTATTCACTACTGGTCGCGTAATTCGAAACCCTGGGCTACGAGTATTTTACAACTCAAATCCAGACATCTAGAACCATACGAACAGTGCTGGATAGCTAAATAAACGGTGATAATTTTAACACTTATTTCGACGGCTTGACGGCATAAGAGCGTTCAACTTAATGAAAGGAACGATGCATATGTATGTGGATAATAATTTAAAATATTATATATATATATATATATATATATATATATATATATAATAAATATTTAAAATTATTATCCACATACATATGTTTCATCCTTTTAGGGAATCGTCAGTGTAGAGATAAATGTTCTGCAAGTCGCACGGTTCAAACCCCAGAAACGAGTCACCTTTCAACTTAAGTCTGAACCCCTCAGCTCATGCGGCCAACCTAACAGCTATATGGAAAGAGGAGAAATAAAGTCTATTCATGTTTTCACAAGCGAATATATAGTAAGCTGTTACAGTGTTAAACAAATTCAATGGACGGAAATTTGGCAGCTTATTTTATTTCTTTTAAAGGATCCAGCCATAAAAAGAGCTATTAAATAATATCATAATAAATATCTTTAATTATTATCCATATATATATATATTTCATCCTTTTAGGGAATTGTCAGCGTGGAGATAACTGTTTTGCCGGTCACACAGTTTGAACTTTAGAAACGAGATTTTTCTACATTTTTTAACTGTCCTGAACTAGCTATTGCACAGTAAATAGTTCAGGACAGTTTTTTTTTTTTTAATAATAAAAATATTTTCCTGAGAACTCTATTGTGCCTGTTCTTGTTAATTAAATATTTTGTCATCCTTTTTCTAATATATCAGATTTGAATAAAGAAAAAACTCAGAGCACCATGTCAGTTAAATGCTATAATTCATTTCAGATGCCTCACGACAGGATCCTCAGACTTCAACTGAACAATTTTGACAACATCTAATGGAAAAAAAATTCACATCCTTAGGAGAAAATTGAGGGGGGGGGGGAGAAATTGAGACCTCACTTAATTTTTTTTTTAGGAAGAAAGTTAAGCTTTATCTCTTTTAATCTTTAGTTATGGTAGCCAATATGTCTGTCTCCCTCGCATGTGAAAATTTTTCCTTTTTTTTGTTTTCGTATATGTTGTCAAAATTGTTTAGTTAACGTCTGAAGATCCTGCTACGAGCCAGGTGAAATAAATTATTACATTTAACTGACAAGGGTGTTTTGATTTTTTTCCATTCTAAGTTGCTGTATTGTTCTGTAACTACATTGAGCTCTCAAATAGGAGTTATCCTGAAAAATGCTATACATCCAACTTAGATCTACCATGTTATATATATATATCTGTTTTGCGTGAAATATTAATAAATTGATTTGAGATTCCATTCTTATTTTCTCTTCTCATTTATTTTTGTTCATCTTTTCCACCTTCCGGTATATATTTCACATTGCTCCTGCCTCGGATTTCAAACTTACACTTATACAGGGTGACCCCAAAAAAACGGGCCCCAAATCTAATTAGGCCCCGTTTCTTAGTGTTTCGTCCGAATGAAATGAATTTTTGGTCATAACTAGCTTATTATATTTACAACATCATATCAAAATACTAGGGTCTTTGGCCTTTTTTTCTCCGTTCTACAGCATGTGTTCTAGATGGACTCCTTTTAGCTCCGTGCATTTCTTGAGGCGCAGAACGACATTGTCCATGACGTTCTTACAGACTGAATTGGGAATGGCTCTCATCTCCTCCCTGATGGCTTCCTTGAGTTCCGTGATGGTTCTGGGTTTCCTGCGTACATTCTGTCCTTAAGATAGTCCCAAAGGAAATAATCTGGGGGGCTTAGGTCCGGGCTATGGGGTGGCCACTCAAAATTAGTCTTGAGACTGATCACTCGGCCTCCGAAGTTCTCTTTCAGCCAATCTCAGGACAAGTTTTAGGTGTGAGAACTTGCTCCGTCTTGCTGGAACCAGAACTTGCTCATGAGCGACGGGTAGAGGGTCTGGAGCTCACTCTTGAAGGTTTTGAGAACTTCCACATACCGCTCCTTGGGGACTGTCACTGCTGCGCCAGATTCTTCGATGAAGATTGGTCCGATGATGCCTCTGACCGAGATTGCAGCCCACACCGTGCAATTAGGAGAGTGCAGGGGCTTGGTGGCTACTTCATTGAGTCTGGAGGACCCCCAGAAGACATTTGTCTTGGAGTTTGCCTTTCCGTCAAGATGGAAGTGGGCTTCATCTGAGGTCCAAAGGAGGTTAAGGAAACCTGGTGTCTCCTCGATCTTATCGAGCATCTTGACTGCCATAGCGCTCCTCTGCTTCTTGTCTGAGGCTGTAAGAGTCTGCAGCGTCTGTATTCTGTATGGGTAAGCCCTGATATCGTTCACCAGCACTCTCCTGCAAGTCTCATGGGAGATACCGAGGGACTGACTTCGCTTACGCACAGAGCGTTTTGGACTCTCCTGGAGAGACTCTCTCACACTTTCGACCAGCTCGGCTGTCCGCTTCTTGGGACGTCCCGAGTGGCTTGGACGGTTCTCACTGGCAGCGTTGAAGTTCTCCACGGTCTCATACTTCTCGAAGTGGTCCACCCAGTTCTGAATTCTGCTTTTGGGTGGAGCCTTTTCACATCCGAACTGATGCATGAAACTGTCCTGGGTTTTCTTAAACAAGCCTGTCTTGTAGTAAAATTTAACACAGTGTATTCTTTGTCCCAGCTCCCACTGAGGTCTTGGTGTACTCACGGCCGTTGATTCTGCCATGTCCTGTAAAATCAGTGAATAAATAAAGGAGATACCACATAAAGTGTACACGGGGCCCGTTTTTTTTGAGTCACCCTGATATATTATATATATATATTATATATATATATATATATTATTATTATTATTTCATGTATCCACATAAAATGTTATAAGGAGATATGATCTTTTATGTATCAATTTTCAGTATTTACTTCAACAGTGCTCAATACGTGAGTAGAGCTAGGTAGTAAGTTATGAAAATATATTTATGGCAATTAAGCTACACAGAGACTTCCCTGTTTTATCGCCGTAGGAAATCGTCAGTATATATATATATATATATATATATATATATATATAGTGAGGTATGTGTATATATTTATATGGAAATTGAAAAAGGAAAACCAAAAAATATTATTTATGTATTCATTAACGTTTCGTCTATACATAAACAATATTTTTTGTTTTTTTCTTTTTTCAATGTCCATTACGTCGGAACACTTTCTTCTTTTCTTTATCATATATTTATATGTACAGGATACTCTCTTCAACAAATGAACCAATCATTATGAATTTTGCAATGTATATTCTCAACAGCACGGTGAATAATGTGGACACATTATTTTTTGGTAAACTTGACCAGTTAGGGTGTACCAACCCAGACTCGCACCTGCCCTCAAAAAACTTTTAAAATAAGTTAGATACAAAAAAATACAAAAAAAAAAAAAGAATTGCTCTACATCAAATTTTGAGTTATATTATAATATGTATGTGCTTGGTAAAATCCTAATGAACTTATCATTATGAACTATGGAATATGTATTCTAGGCAGCAGGGTGAATAACGTGGACACATTATTTTTTTTTATAAACTTTGCCATTTAGGGGGTGACTCCGAAACCTTACCATGCACCACAAAGAAAGCAAAACCATTAAAATTTAAAACTAATGCTATATTTATTGCTGATATCCGTCCTGGGACGGGTATTCTACTAATATATATATATACACATATATATATATATAAATGTGCGTGTGTGTGTAATAGAGTATTGATTTACTCCTCTCCAGGAGTTAGGCACAAGGCCAGTTTTTATCTTACTCCCACAAGTAAGATGTGACCCAAGGTCGGGTCGGGAAAGTGGGGTTTAAAAATTGCCTGGGCAGCCCCGTCGGCATTCCCCGGTAGGGGCGCCTCAGGCAGTAAGCAATAAACTTACGCCTCTCCAAAGAGGGGAGGCGAAGCCTGGGAGGGTGGACCACCTAGAACTGCACAGGACAGACCCATAGACCGGCGTAAATCAAGCCCCGAAGGCCAAGACAATACCAGTCTATGGGGTGCAGCATCCATCGGAACAGATACTACACTTTGATCTTAGCCAAAAGGCCGTGTGTGTGATAGAGTAGAACAAACCTTACCCACCACAAAACAATAAAAACTTTTCTTTTTAATTTGGAAGAAAGAAATTAATTTTTTTCTAGATAAACAAAAATTAAAATATCCAATGATTTTTCGATGCAGACATAAACAAAGAAAGATGATGGAGTATGGAACGAGAGACACATCCAAAAGACAAACAGGCAATACAAAGTGACAAGTGAGAGAGAAAACAATAAGCGAGGGGGGGGGGAGACTAATGTAGTAAGAGAAAAAGAGAGAGAGGCAAAAAGACAAACATATACGTAGAGAGAGGAGGAGAGAGAAAGCTACCACGTCTGTCATTCGTATTAGATTTCTTTTTATGGAAATCGCTCCAGACAAGGCATGAAGCCACTTGATATAAGAAGCTAAGAAAAGTACTACTTCAAGCTCAAAAACTAGCCACCGATGAATGTTATATAGATGTATTCTGACCCAGAAAACAGCAATTCTTCCACCTTTGTCAGAAACATCGCTCATGGAATGTGAGGACTAAAAGACAAAATCAGGGAAGCGAGAGTTACGAGGCTGCTGAAAGTAAACCCAAGGTCTACCTTCTACTCTTTTAGTTTATTTATGGCAAAGGTTATCTAGATTGTTTAACAGATCTATAACTTGTGAAAGCACTGTTGAGCAAAGAAAAAGTACAGATTTTTTTATTTTTTTAATGGAAATCGTTCCAGACGAGGCATAAAGCCACTTGATGTAAGGAGCTAACAAGAACAAATATGATTATCGCAAAGGCAGGAGATGCCTATTGACCTTAGTCTTGAAAAGACCAAGATTATAGTTAGGAGGAAAACAGTCAGCAGGATAGAGTTCCACAAGCCTGCGGTTTTTAGAAAGAAGCTACTTTTATTTACAAAGAGCCACATGCGGCTTGCATGTAACTCATTACTCACCTCTATATTTTAAAAATATATTATTGCATAATCATTTACTTCTTTAAACATTCGATCAATTCAAAACCATACCTTGACTGCAGTTTCCGAACTGTGCGTGTTCGTCTCTGATCTGTTTGTTTCTCTGCAGATCGTTATGTGTTTTTCTGGACAAGTGGTTGCTGGGATGTAGTGGAAACAAAAGGCTGCCAGGTTCTTAGAATAATTATGCAATTAATTACACGAACCACTTTAAGACAACGAATGATTTATTCGAACTGCATGCCAATAATTAAGTTACAAGTAACTGATTAATTCTGGTCATCTTCATTCCAGAGTTGTGATTGGAACATAGACAGAATAGAGAGAAAGAGAGAAAGAGAGTCAATAATAGTAAGCACATTGCTTACTATATTACAGTTTTTGCTGGACTATATCTATCATGTCTTTCATCCTTGGTCGCTTCTGCAAGATTGCTAAGAGGCTTTGCCGACACCCTTCTTTGTCTTCATCTGATGTCATATCCGCCTACCATATCAGATACTTTGCTCTCATGATAATGGATTCTTACAGTCAGGGAAATCTTCTGATCTGTTTTTATCTTTCGTCTATAGCACATCCTGACTAATCCCTAATATATACTAGCTAATGTATCCACTAGCCAACCTACCCACTCTAATATTTAATAATATCCCATAAGTTCAGAAGTTGTATTACAACCACTTAGGTAATATGAATAAAATATGGTTTCTACATTATGTAATGTCAAAACACAATAACCTATCAGTAACGATTCATTGTATACAATTCATTGAACGAAAGTTGCTACTTTACCTATAGCTGTGTAGGAGGTTCATACCTTTCTCAATTGTATTAGTGCTTAATTGACTGTAATAGTTCCCGTAGGATTTGAACTTGGTTCGGCATGTTCCATAGTCTGTGTAGGTATTACTCAGATCAATCACCCTCTCCCATATTTTTTTCTTATTAAGTTGTGGTCATTTGCTGTTTGCTTTTATTTTTATTTAGTTTTTTACTAATGAGTCACTGCTTATCAAGGCTCAAAGGCCACTCGAGAATAAAGGTTAATGAGATTGTTGGTTGGAAATGAAGAACACCTTGAGAGGATTGAAAACGATGGGGGAAATGGTCAGAATTTGATTATTAAAGTTGACGGCTTGACAAGAATTTGCTAACACTGGATTTCAAAATGACCATCTTATATTAAGTTGGGAATCAGTCCTGTGAAAGTTTATTCCACAGATGTGAAGTTCTTGGAAAGAAACTTTGTTCATGGAAGTTCCGTTTAGTTTTAGATATATGTGGACCTTAGCAGCCGCGTAACTCTTCCTTCCTTTATTTTGTCTCTTAGTCCTCACATTCTATGAGTGATGTTTCTGGCAAAGAGGGATGAATTGCCATTTACTGGGTTGGAATCTATCCATCTAACACTTATCGTTGGCTAGTTTTTGACCTTGAAGCAGTATTTTTTTTTTTAGCTCCTTACATCAAGTAGCTTCATGCCTTGTCTGGAGCGATTCCCATAAAAAAAATACAGAGAAAAAAAAATTATTTACAGTGGTTGTAGTTAGATGAGTTTTTGCTGTGAATGTTTCACAGGGGGGGGGGGGGGATTGGAGGTCATTCGAGCCCCCCCCCCCCCTGAAAATCATGATAGAGTAGAGAAAGACTAGCAACGTCTCTCCTGTGAAAAAAGGGCTGTAAGCTTTTATTTTATATGTTTATTTATAAACGGTTGTGAGCCAGATCTTGTAATGATGGCTAAGATCTTGTTAGACTGCAGAGAAAATGTGATTGACCATACTGAGAGTTGACCTCGGTCCAATTTTTAGTAAAACATTTTTTAGCAAAATCAATTTATAGTTTTGTATTTTTGGCAACGTCAGCAAAATGGCTAAGGAAATCGTCCTGTTTCTAATTAAATAATATAAAAGAAACGATTAGATAAATATATGTTTCAATTTAGTTATTTGGGAATTTGTCGTGGAGCGCCCTGACAAAATCTTTTGACCAAACTTGAAGACGATTATTATTGTTGGCTCAGAATTATTAGGAGTTATCTCTCTTGGACTGTATCCAAATTTCCTCCTCTGGCTTATACTGAGCACCAAAGAATGCACTTTTCTATTTCCGAAAATCAGAAATATATCTAATTCAAATCACGTGCCGATTTAAAAACCGGATTCAGCCTCGTTCTGGATCAGGTACTCAAGGTATCGAACATGGTTGAACAGGCGATTATCTTATCAAGTCTTTCAATAACCCTTGTCACACACTAGTTGGACTATAATTGCTTTAGAATCAACACTTTCTGATATGTCTCATGTACAGGTGTTGTATATTTGTTTCTATGAGCATTTTGGTAGCTTTATTTGGATTTCCACATGTGGACTGTGTCACCATCTTGTATTTCATCTGCATAACTGGTATCTACATAACTACATCCACATACTCTCTAACCCAAGAGATTTTTAAGGGGATTATTACAGTATACAGTATTACACTCCCATTTACTGATAAGCCATCACAATTATTCATTACACATCATTTTTGTAATAGAATTTGAAATTGTTAAGCATGGTATTTTATCACTGTCAACACATTCTTTATTCAAAATTCTAAACATAATTCCCTTATTACTGAACTACATGAATAGACAAACGATCTGTTTATTTATATTTTTTATAATTTCTCTCAGATTAGTGCATTACATACAAATTCAAAAATATAATATGTTAGAGAATATATAAATGTAATTCATGTATGTAATCTTATTCTGCCTCCATATTTGGTCCCCCGATTTATAAAATCGGAGGATTTATGTTTTGAGGCATGACCGTCCGTCCGTCCGGATTTTTCTCCGCAACAATCCATTGAATTTCTCTGAAATTTTGCATGAAGTTGTAACTTTGGTCAGGTTAGAAAGTGACATTCTCTGATTTTTGAAAAAAATATGGTTAGCCCCCCAGGGGGTCAAAAAGCCCCGAAATGGCCGAAAATTACATTTTTGCCCCATAACATTTCATCCATCCATTCAATTTCTCTGAAACTTGGCGAAAATGTGGAGGCAATTGTTCCTAATAGAAAATAAGTATCGTTGACCGTGGAAATAATCTGGTTCGCGCCCCCAGGGGGTCAAAAGCCCTCAAAATGGCAAAAAATGACCCTTTTCTCCCATAACGTTTGATCCATCCATTCAATTTTTCTGAAACTTGGCCAAAATGTAGAGGCAATTGTTCTGGATATAAAATGAGCATCTTTGACCTCAGAAAAATTCTGGTTCGCGCCCCCAGGGGATCAAAGGGAGGTAAAAAATGCTCCAAATTACCCAAATTTATTGCATTTTACACTCACCACATCGAGTCACATACAAAGGGGGATCACGCACGCGCGGCTTGTTACAATTGTTATTGCCAAAGAAAATGTTTACATGTGCAAAGGATTTGATTTATTTGTTAGAATTGCTTGTTTTGTTTTACGGCCTATCAACCATTTTTGGGTTATTTAATGCTGAGTAAAGTCATTTTGGTATTAGTTTTTAATGCTTCAAGTTTGAATGTTTATTTATGGTGTTGGTTTGGTATTTTTGTTTTATGGCATATCAACTCTGTTTTTTATTTTTTGCTTTGCAGAACATGATTGAGTTTTGCAAAGAGAAAAAAAAACAATAAAACATCAATGTTTAGTGCATTTTGGGTCAGGAAGCCGATATCTTCAGACAGCCTGATCTGGTAGCACCAAGATTTGTTAGAATTGTTGTAGCAAGATTAAATGTTGGGTGTATAAAAGTAAGGTTAAAAATGGAAAATTGCACATAAGGTTAGTTTAAGCAAAGAGGTGGAATTTTCCATTGGAAGTCAAGTTAGAGCTAAGTGTACAGGAAGTTGCATCATGGGAGGAAGTATATAGCAGAGAAGCTAGAGAGTTCCTGCCTCTTGGCATCAAAGTGATTGGATGTGATTTTCAAGGCTTCCATCACCTTATGGAAATCGGTCGGGAGGATGTAGTTCATCTGGATGTACTTGGTGTAAATTGCTATAAGTAAATATAAGCCCAGAGCAAATAATAGAGTTATTTGCTGTGGTTTTTTAAACTGCTTCTATTAAGAAAAAAAGCACAACCTCTCTACAACTGCTATATCACCATTCTGAGAGAAGTCACTTTCCACTGAGCAATTACTTACGAGCCAAGAGAGGCGAACAGCTGTTGATGAATAAGATGATAGGCAATCTGTTGGGGGTTGAAGAAATCACTACGTTATGCTATAAGTTCCACATTTCCATGGTAATGCAGAACTTGTTTTGGAACAAGATGTATACTTTATTCTTCCTCTCAAGAACTAAAATAATGGATTTAGTATTCAGTATATTGCTTAGTATGGCCCTGAACATATGACATCACTGAAGAATGAGTTTGCAAATATTTTACTGTTTTTTTTCTGTCCCTATTTAGTCTCCATTTATCTCTCCCATTTACGAGAACACACTCGGTTTTTAATGTAAAGAAAATCCAGCTGCCCTAAAAGAGACACTCTGGATCGAGACAAAAATAAAAATTGGCTCAGTCTATAAATATTGCTCCTTCTCGGACTAAGGACAAAACAGATACTACACTTTGATCTTAGCTCGATGGCCAGGAAGAGACTTTGTCTGTTGATTGGTTAGGCGGTAGTTTGAAATATCACCTTTAGATGCATATCTATAAGAGAAAATTTGAATTACTAATAGACACTAACCTCGAGTGTCTAAGGTCTCTCTGTACAGGGGTTTGTCAGGACAACCTGGCATGAGGATACTAACCCCTCTAATAAACTCTGACCAAATATTCAAAATAACATAGTATTCGAAGCCCAAAGAAAATCTCATCGGTATGACTACAAACTGGCTTATAGAGGAATGGTTCACCTTCTCCAAGTGATGTTATCTCTAGTAATAATACTAAGCTGGATAATTCACCAGACTAGATGAATTCTTGTCCTGGAATCCGGTAAGATTAAGAGACAACAATAAAGATAAACTATAACATAGTTAAGTGGTCATTTGAGGAGAAGAAAATGAATGTTTTTCCTTTCTTTACTAACTCAACGTTTGAGAGGTAAAAGAGAACTTTAATGGAACACTAAGATATTTATGTATCTCATATAGAAATTAAGTGTTAGCCCCAGGAAGGGCACCTTGATTTCTGAGAATTTATACTGAAGTAAAATTAAAGAAAAAAAAAAGTAAGAAAAACTAACATAGTATTCGAAGCTCAAATACTGTCTCCTCGGAATGGTTATCCACTGATGATGTTGGACATTCATAGCTGAAATTCGATGGACAAGTCAGGCATATAGTGAAATTTATTTGCACCAAATATGGTTGAATTGCAGAAAGGATTGTGAATTTTATTTAAGTAGTAGGGGGGGGGGGGTCACCCTGTATTTCACCAATAGATAGGAGCTAAAAAATGAAATAAAAATTTGTGAAGTTCAACACTCACCTGATGGTCGTTTGTGGATATGATTTGCAATAGAAACAACAGAGACTGTGACCATTTTCTCTATACTAAGAGCATTTCGGAAAGTCCACAATGCAACTTTTTGAAAAGTAAAAACGTCAACGTCACACAACACATATAATATATATATATATATATATATATATATATATATATATATATATATATATATAGAGAGAGAGAGAGAGAGAGAGAGAGTAGTTTGAACGTCTGCTAGACACCACCCTAGTCTTCGTCTCTCTGTACAGGAGTTTGTCAAGACATCCTGATATGAGGATACTTTGCCTTAGAAGAAAACCGTGTCCAAATATTCAAAACAACATAGAATTAGAAGCCGAAATAAAAACCCTTAGGCATGACTACACATTGGCTTATACGAAGTAAGTAATGGTGCACCTTCTGTTAGTGATGCTAGCATAAGTAACAACATTAAGCTGGATACTCCACCAAATCAGTCCAGCCCAATTTTGGCCGTGGAATCCGGCAAAGCGAACCAAAGATCACAAGAAAAAGAAACTATAACATAATTAAGTAGTCCATTGGGGAGAAGAAAATTATTCTTCAGTGATTTACTTACTCAAAGTTTGAAAAGTAGTAAAGATCCTTTAAAGAACATTCGTATATAAATGTGACCCCCCAAAAAATCAAGTGGTGGTCTCAGAAGATCTCTAAGAACTAACTAAACTAAAATAATAATAGAAAAATAATAAGAGCCTTCGTCCGTCTGTTAGTTGTTACACTAAAGTTTGAAATAGCATTTTCATCACTAAATGTGCAAATTCAATGAACGAATCTTAAGAATTGGTTTGTTCTTGTTTTATTTAAATCTAATATATAAAGTCAGTCAGTCTCTTTATCCTTTCTTTGTCATTGATAGCTTTCTTCCTATAAAATCAATATTTGATTCTGGTTGGTCAGTTTTTCTTGCGGATCGTTGCAGCATGTTGTTAAGAAAAATAGAATTTAATTTGATTTAATTCCTTCCAGAAAATACTTTGTCCGGGCCGGAATTATTTATATTGTATTCGTCCATACACAGTTTCTTACCTTAGACTGAAACAAAAACTGCATAGTTTATAGATAGAGAAGCAAAACAATTGCAAGTAAATAGACTACTGTGCAACGCCAGGTAGGGACAGCTACTTGCATATAATCTTCCACTCTTTAGACAAATGTGTATTTATTTGCATTATATTAATAAATATATATTTTTTAATGGAAATCGCTCCGGACAAGGCATGAAGCCACTTGATGTAAGGAGCTAAAAAATACTACTTCAAGGTCAAAAACTAACCAACGATAAATGTTACATGGATACATTCCGACCCAGAAAACACAAATTCTTCCCCCTTTGTCAAAAACATCGCTAATGGAATGTGAGGACTAAAGGACAAAATAAGGGAAGGAAGAGTTACGAGGCTGCCGAAAGTAAACCCAAGGTCCACTCTCCTATTCGTCCTATCACACAAAATTTAGCGAGTGTAAAGGAAGAGTGTAAAGGAAGAGAGAAAGCAAATGAATTTGGAAAGAAATCGATCACTCTATTTCCAGAATGAGACGTTTTCTTTCTATTTTCCTTGCTTTTTTTTCTATAACGATTGATACGTTTTTCTTTTTTTAAATATTCCAGTTAGAGACGTTTTCTTTCTTTCTTTTTATGTAACTTCACTGACTGAGACGTTATTTTATATATGAATAGGAATATTAGTTGGAACACTAGCGAAACATAATTTTTGTTGTTGTCAATTTTGACGGAGTGTGTACACACGTTTTATTTAGATTTGTTGTTTGTAATAGAAAATCATATCTCTCAAATATTATTTCATTTGCAGAAATTTTTGTTCTAAAAATGTTTGTTTTTTAATATTAAACAAGCCGCACGTGCATGGTCTCCCTCTGTATGTGACTCGATGTGGTGAGTGTAAAATGCAATAAATTTGGGCAATTTGGGGCATTTTTGACCCCCCGCCTTTGACTCTCTGGGGGCGCGAACCAGAATTTTTCTGAGGTCAAGGATGCTCATTTTATATCCAGAACAATTGCCTCTACATTTTGGCCAAGTTTCAGAAAAATTGAATAGATGGATCAAACGTTATGGGAGAAAAGGATCATTTTTTGCCATTTTGGGGGCTTTTGACCCCCTGGGGGCGCGAACCAGATTTTTTCCACGGTCAGCGATACTTATTTTCTATTAGGAACAATTGCCTCCACATTTTGGCCAAGTTTCAGAGAAATTGAATGGATGGATGACAAGTTATGGGGCAAAACATGTCATTTTTTTGCCATTTCGGGGCTTTTTGACCCCCTGGGGGGCTAACCAGATGTTTTTTTCAAAAATCGGAGAATGACACTTTCTCACCTGACCAAAGTAACAACTTCATGCAAAATTTCAGAGAAATTCAATGGATGGTTGCGGAGGAAATACAAACGGACGGATGGACGGACGGACTGACGGACGGACGGAAATGCCTCAAAACATAGGTCCCCCGATTTATAAACTGCACTTGCACGAATTACAGTGTTTAAAATGAATGTACAAAAATCCGTTTATTATTTCATAAAAAAGAAAACTCTTCTTCATTGAATGAAATTGGCAACGGAAATAAGCAAAATTATGGTAATTTCCCTATTTATACTTATAGCTGAATTTTTAAAATGGGTTGCTGTTAATCTTGCTCCCATGAAATAAATATCAGTTATGAATTATTAAAATATAATAAAATAAAATAAAAATGTCCTTAAACATTGGTGATTAGATGATGATGCATTCTAAAAAGAATTGCAATGACGGGCAATATTTTGTTTTGTGTTTTTAAATTGTTAATAATCGCATTTTGTCAGCGTTCTTTCTCCTCTTCCAACCCAGCTTCCTCCTCTCTTCTTTCCTCTTTTTATTCTATCCTTCCTCCTGCCCCTTCTCCTCGTCCCACTTCCTATTCCTCATACGAAGGTGTGAGAAACAACGGTCTATATGCATTAATATAGATGCTGCATTTTGAGATTACATTAGTAAATAAAATGCAGTGCTTGGAGGTAGACATACACAGGTGAAATATGGCAGTTAAAAATAAATTAACAGAGAAAACTCTTTGATATACTTACATATCAGGCAAAAGTGGATATCTACACAAAAAATTACGGAAAATTATTGAGTAGAATTTTAATTATAAATATAAATCAGTTTTATCGTATATTTCCGAGTCTCCATTGGCACGAACGCATTTTACGTCTGATTAAAGAAATGAAAGACTGACTTATCTCCCCTGTTCTCCCTTTTACGTAACTCTTCTAAATTAAAGACGTAAAATGCGTTTGTGCCAATGGAGATTCGGAAATAAATGATAAAACTGATTTATATTAATAATTAAAGTTCTATTCGATAATTTTCCGTAATTTTTGCTGTAGATACTTACTTTTGCCTGATATGTAAATATATCAAAGAGTTTTCTCTGTTAATTTATTTTTAACTGGCATATTTCACATGTGTATGTCTACTTAAAAACACAAAAAATGCAATTAAAAGCAAAAAGGAAGAGTATTTTGCAAATGAATTTATCTTACTCCAGAACTTATCAATATTTTTAAAACAAATCTTGCAGCAAACCCCAATCAAACAAAACTCCTTGTAAAATTCTAGGTTTGCGATGAACATTGACTTACATGGTACATTTAATGCAACAATCTAATTTTGCAATCTTGCTGATAGGAAGATGTGAATTAAGTTCGATCACGCGTGTACGGACTGCGTGAGGGGAAGTTTTGTGAGCTTCTTCCCATTTTGATTTGTCGTTCTTTTTTTTTTATGGAAATCGCTCCAGACAAGGCATGAAGCCACTTGATGCAAGAAGCTAAAAAAGGAAAATACTACTTCAAGGTCAAAAACTAGCCGACGATAAGTGTTAAATGGATAGATTCCGACCCAGAAAACAGCAATTATTCCCCCTTTGTCAGAAACATCGCTCATGGAATGTGAAGACTAAAGGACAAAATAAGAGAATCGAGAGTTAAGGTCCACTTTCTACTCTCTTATACTTTTACTTTCATTTGTTTCTTGGGGTCGTTTTTTTTTTTTTAACTTTTATTCACTCCAAACAAGGCATCTTGCTACTGAAGCGTAAAGGGCTACTCTGGTAGGTGTTAGATTTATAAGGGGGGGGGGCAACCTGGGTGGGGAGTTGGGCAGCGAGTTTACAACAACTATGTCCGTAGTGCAATATTATATGTGAGTGAATGCTGGGCTCCCACTAATTTTGTCTTTCTGAAGTTGCAGAGAGAATTACAGGTCTATGATTCAGTCGATTTGTAATGTGCATCTTGACACCAGAGTTCTGACTCCTTACTATTTAGGTTGAAGGTGCTCGGACTGGAGTCAGCTCTGGGTTGACAAATAGATGTACACACATCTCAGTTGAGGGTAACCGAGGAAAAGGCAGGTTGAAGAAGACTTGGATTGACTCTGACAAAAATGACCTCGAGCAACGACACATTGAAACCAATTTTAATGATAGAATTTCATGGAGACAATCATTTCCTATTATTTAGGCTGAAGGTGCTCGAACTGGAGTCAGCTCTACGTTGCAACTGCTTGACATGTTGAACAAAGCTCTGGATTGACAAATAGATGTACACACATCTCAGTTGAGGGGAAACTGCGGAAAAAATGTATTTTACAACAGCGTAAATGTCCGTAGTGCAATGTTACATGCGAGTTAATCTTGCTCTTTAGCTAATTCAGTCTTTCTGAAGATGCAGATGAATTACAGGGCTATGGTCCGTTGGATGATTTGTGGTCTCATTTTGTGTAGTAATATTAAAATGTGGATGTATGAACATAAGGTTAAAATCAGAAATTTTCATGTACAGTTAAAATTAAGTAGAAAGTGGAATTTTCCATTAGAAGCAGAGTTAGAACTACGTGTACAGGAAGTTACATCACAGACAGGAAGTAGCTAGTGAGACATGACAAATAAGCTGATGACATCTTTCTCTTTCTTTCTGAATTGTGGGAGAGAGTGGTTGGTTTGATGATGTACACTGTATACTTGAGAAGAACAACAAAAAACCTGAAAGCTTTGTTATTTTATGCTTTTCTTTATTGATAACATTTACCAGCATATTTCCATTTCTTGCATATTATTATTACAATATATACCATGTTTCCCCGAAAATAAGATGAGGTTTATATCAATTTTCACTCTGAATATGACGTTTGAGTTTATTTAGGGGAAGAGGGATCTCTTATTTTTCATATATCAAAAATGTTTACAACAGCGTGAATGTTACATGCGAGTGAATGCGGGTCGTCAACTAATTCAGTCTTTCTGTTATGGCCGTTGGGGGATTTGTGGTGTGCGTCTTGATGATAGTTTGTTCTGACTTCCTGCTATTGAGGCTGAAGGTGCCCAGACTGGAGTCAGCTCTGCATTGCAACCACCTACGGTAGTATGGACATGTTGAACAAAGCTCTGGATTGACAAAAGATGTATAGGAAAAAACAAGTCGAGGAAGACTTGGAGTGACTCGATCAAAAATGACCTCAATCAATGGCACATTGAAACCAATGTGAAAGAAAGAATTTCATGGAGAAAAACCACTTTGTACCGTCATGGCCAACGTGCAAACCACATCTGATGTGGAAAAGACATGCTACTCAAAGATGAAGAAGAAAAAACGAAGAAAGAATCTTCTTGGCAATTTCTCTAACTGTGATGGTTAACCTTTTTGCAGAAGGACTTCGTTCTTCGGAAGGTCTTCCTGTCTGTGGAACACATTGCTGCAGAACTGCGTCCCTGCAGATTACAACATAGTCGTCTTCAAATCCAATATCAATTATCAATTATCGCAATTAAAATAAAATAAATACATTACTAGCGGGGTATGTGGTTCAGTTGTAGAGCGGCAGACGTCGGTTACTGGGGTTCTGGTTTCGAATCTCGCTAGGTCTAGCCACACTGATGAGTTGTAGACGTCTTCAAGTCCAATGTCAACAGATTCCTGTCATCAACCGTCTAGACAAGTAATCAAACTTAATGCATTCCATTAATCACTTTCGATCCTCTCTTGAGGTTCTTCACCTTTCAATTAGCTAAAATTCCATCTCATTAACCGTTATCCTTGAGTTGCCTTCAGCCTTGATAAATAATTACCTTTAAGCCCCCCCCCCCCCCGAAAAAAGCTCTAAAGCTTTGGATGACATCAACAAAAACTTTTTTTTGTTTTTGTCATGAATCAAGACTGTGTATTTTTGTAAAGAAGATTTATAATATTTTATAATTGATTCTTTTTTGTCGGTGTATTTCGATCATGTATAGGCTTCGAAACTACTCGACAAAATCCAACCAAATTTGCCATGAAGCCTCCATAAGATGCTGAGTGGGAGGTGACCGTGGTAAAGCGGATACCAGCGTCGACTGACAAATCGGCATGCTGTGTTCGAATCTGTTGAATCCGTAGTACCATTTTCACAAATGGATGTTGGCAATCTTCACGTGGACCCTTCTGGGAGTACCTGATTCTAAAGAAAGGGAATCGGGGAGACCAATCCGAACAAGAGAATAAAACAGGTTAAAAAAAATGTACATACTAATTCATACATAAAAAAAAGATGCTGGGTCTGTCAGGGAAGGGATTCAAACTATTACAACCACTGATAATACTAAAAGCAACAAAAGCTGATAAAAACAATAATGTCCGGATATGTTCAACATGTGGCTTGTGGGCCGCATGCGACCCTTTGCAAGTAGATGTGTGGCCCGCATAAAAGATACTGTAATTTTATCATTTAATGGTGAAAATTGTAGTTTTTATAATTTAAACTGGATAAACCTGTGTTGTTCACTAAAAAAAAAAATTAGAAGCGATATATCACATTTTATCAATTACAACAGCAGAAAAGACACGCATGCATCTGTGGGTTAGGTTTGATCAAAATTTAACATTTTTCCAACATTTCAGATAACTCCATAAATTAAAATGAAACTTAGTGTAATATTTAGTGTTCTAACAAAAGACATGATTGAAAAACAAATTGTGTACATATATGTGTCTAAGTAACGACAATAATCTACAATAATCTTATTAAATGACTTCAATTAGTCATGTGTGCCCCTCATGAAAACAAAAATTAACTGACATGGCCTCCAAGGGATTTTAAGTTTGACGTGCCCGAATTACATGATTCAAATGAAATATTTTATTAATAGAGTTTTCAAATATCCTTCTTACAGCAGCATTTTGTCTAAAAATCAAGGAAGACGTTTGTTTGCTACTTCATCACTTTTATGAATGAAAGTAATTTTCTCAATGAATATAAATACTACTATTACTAACTATTAGGGATTCATTCAATATTTTCATTATATTTTTTTTTGCAGATTTTTCATTCAATTTTTAACTCACATGGATTAACAACCTTATTATTATTAAGTATTGGCTTTGGATTGTTTAGACTATCATTCTCATCTTGGTTATGTTCAAAACTTTTCGACCGATTTAATCTCCAACCTTCTTCAGGTGCATCTTTTCAAACTTGGAAATCTTTGTCGAACCCAGGAACCTGTACAGAATTTTGAACTGTATCCTTTATTTAATCCATGGGGGTAGATTGTTCTTGTTCCGTCAGCCATGATTGGGTAAAAGTGTTAATTTTTATGTTATTCTTAGTTATTATCGCCTGCAGTAAGGATTGAACCTTCAACCTCCAGAAAGTGTCACTTAGAACTGGCTGATGGAACGAGAACAATCTACTCTCGTGGATTAAATAAAGTTTCGGTTCGAAATTCTGTATGTTTCCAAAAAGATTTCGAAAAGATGCACTTGAAGAAGCTCTGTCGAAATAACACCCAAGATGAGGATAGTAGTCCGAATAAAACAAATGATGCGAATTCTCATTAATTGTCTCAACAAAATTCTGAAACAAATATAGGCTTCTTTTTTCTAGTTGGTCCCACCAGATTCTGTAAC
Organism: Sepiola atlantica; assembly: GCA_963556195.1. NCBI lineage: Eukaryota > Metazoa > Mollusca > Cephalopoda > Sepiida > Sepiolidae > Sepiola > Sepiola atlantica. Next base: position 36,328,739 of record OY744525.1, read on the forward strand.
TTAGAGACCTCAGTAAATCAATCTGGCTGTGAAGATAAAAGACTGACCACACTCATAAGTCAGTGACCCTTATAACAAGAGGGTTGAGTGAATCAAAGGAGTCATGATTTATACTGAGATTAATCACTCCAAAACAGAACCTTATTAGCATGGTTCATTGACCAGCAAAGGGGAAATAAAGAATATGGATTTGAGCACATAAGACTGGTCAGGGCCACTGTTGATATTTCCATGGTTATGAGATTCGGGGTCTGTCTGCGACCGAAACTATGGTGATGTATATAGTTTGGCAGGTGATGAAGAAAAGAAAAAAACACAGCTTTATACAAAAAGGTTGCCATTCTCTTACGGGGCTGTTGATCCCCACGTTCATTACAGCACCTCATTTGCCATGTCAACATTAAAATCGTCGCTTTCGCATTTCATCATGCATATTAAAATAAATAGTGCAGCCATTTGTATAGGCTGTAAAACTACTAAAAAGAATTGGTGTGAAACATCATTGTTGCGGAGGGGAGAGATAAAAATGTTAATACTACTACTACTAAAAACAATAACTTATAAGCTTCAAAACTATTGAACAGAATTGCACCAAATCCGGCATGAAGGATGTGTAATGGGGGGGAGGGTATACACATTCTAATACTATTTTTTCTTTTTCTCTCTTCTTCTCTATATGATAAAGTAGAACGAATCGCTTTCGAATCCGATCACTGTTGATATTTCCATGGTTATGAGAGGAAAGATGAGTTCAGAGAGGAAAGATCCAATATTGGCATACAAATGTCGGTTGGTCTTCTGGTGAACGAAACGGAACCGTAAATGTACCAAAAATGAGTGTTTTGAAAAAATGATTCATAAGATGAATAAAACTTTGGCTTTTGAAAAGTAACTAAATCTTGTTTATTTATATATTTGCTCTATTGTTACATGTTAACAATCATCGAGCTTTCAATTGGAAGCGGTTGGTATGCATAAAGAATAGAATGTATATGCTAAAACATATTTTCGCACATATATATATATATATATATATATATATATATATATATATATATATACTATTTTATAAGTGTAGAACTTTCATGCCAGAGATAATGCTTTTCACTATATATATATATATATATATATATATATATATATATATATATATATACTACTTTATAAGTATAGCCCTTTCGTGCCAGTGATGATGCTTTTCGCTTAAGCATAAAGCAAGATTCTTCTGTAAAAGTAATTGAATCCTCCAGGCTATCAATATTGTAAAAATATTTTTTTTTAAATCATTTAAATTCGATATCTTTTGTTTCCATTAACAGCAGTAGGCATGTTAGCTCAGAAAGTAGAGCGATGAAATGTCACGATCGGTAATGATTTCTGTTCAGTGTTCGAATTTTAAGGTTGATGTCTTCGCTGCATCTAGCCATGATCTTGAAAAGAAAAAACAGCTGTCTGCAGATGACTAGATTTTATATATCTATATATATAAAACTCAATGTCTGTGTGATGTTTGTGTGTTCTCTATAGAAAGAAAGGTTAGAGAATCTACATAAAATCTTAAAGTGTATTCTTATGTAAAATTTACCGGGGAAGACAACAGAAGTGATCATGAATCTCTAAGTGCATCTCTAAAGGCGCTATGAGGACATAACCCTCATAAAACTTCAAATATATCCTATTTTGATTAAATTTATGTCATATGTATAAAATTCCCCGGGGAAGACAATGGAAGTGGTCCGGAATCTCTACGTTATCCTCTATGTGCCTCCACCTCTAAGTGGCTCCTGGGGGCAAAAACCCTTTAAATCTTCAAATACGTATATCCGATTTTAATAATTTTTTTAATGAATACTAATATCGTATATCCGATTTTAATAATTTTTTTAATGAATACTAATATCGTATATCCGATTTTAATAATTTTTTTAATGAATACTAATATCGTATATCCGATTTTAATAATTTTTTTAATGAATACTAATATCGTATATCCGATTTTAATAATTTTTTTAATGAATACTAATATCGTATATCCGATTTTAATAATTTTTTAATGAATACTAATATCGTATATCCGATTTTAATAATTTTTTTAATGAATACTAATATCGTATATCCGATTTTAATAATTTTTTTAATGAATACTAATATCGTATATCCGATTTTAATAATTTTTTTAATGAATACTAATATCGTATATCCGATTTTAATAATTTTTTAATGAATACTAATATCGTATATCCGATTTTAATAATTTTTTAATGAATACTAATATCGTATATCCGATTTTAATTAAATTAAAACCATATGTATAAGGCACTAATTCAGAGAATTCTCCAACATTTCAACTTCTTCCGACTATATTAGGGTCGAAACGGGAGAATGGGACCAGTAAAAACAAAGAAAGTAATATGGTGTTATGAGCATAGTGAAAAAGTACATAGCAGTAATCTTCTTTCAATCCCGAGCAACGTCGGGTCTTCCTGCTAGTAACATATAAAGTTGCCTTTGGAGATTTGAAAAGTTAGACCTAAATAGTACTTAAGCTGACCGTACTTATACTGTTTACGGACCCTACTGAAATAATAACGTTACTATTTAGAAAGCCATTTTTAACATGGAGAGGGAGAGCTTTATTAACTATTCTGTACTTTCAACTAACAATTTAATAATCAAAAGATACTGTAAATATTGAATTTAACTTGGAAATCCTATCTAAAAAATAGCCCAGTCCATAAACTGCACAAGCACCAAGCTGACATATCAAACTTTAATTCTGACTATCTAATCCTTTTCTGTTATAGTTATACCGTGTTACTGGCATTATAATAATGTATTTCGCTATAGTTTAATTAAAAAATGATGTAGTTCCACCCGTAACAACTGGTAGCATGGAAATATTCTTCAATTATGACTGAAAAATCAAAATTAGCAAAGGGAATAACGTATTTTTAATTGAAAAATATGAACAGAATTGTCTCCCTTACAACTAAAATTGTATTTCTTTTTCTGTATAAGTTTAAAAAATGTGCAGCCAAATAAAGGAAAGAATTACAATGACTTCACTGCATCCCGGACAACGCCGGGTACGTACAGTTAGCATGTATATATATATATATATATATATATATATATATATATATACACTTCTCTTTGTATATTTATAGAGAAGGAGGAAAAGGCAATATTTCTGTTATAAGTAAAATAGAATCTAATTTTATTCCCCTCATCTCTTATTGGCTTTCTTACTGACACACAAGTCAATTTGACTTGATCCAGATCAACAACAAAAGGAAATAACACTTCTTTTTTTCTCCCCTCTTATCGTGGATCAATACCGCATCATACCAGCAGCTGCCTGTTGTCCCAAGGCTGATGTCACTATTTCTAAGTGATTGCAGAAGAGGAAGCCAAGAAGGTCAATGATTAAATACCCGGAAAGTTTTCTCAAGAGGGAGAGAGAGAGAGAGAGAGGGGTGGTGGTAGAGACGGTGGTTGAGATGAGGTGCTAAACAAAAGAAAACAAAGAAAGGAGTTGTAGGTTCAATACCCATAAGTATTTTTGCAAACAGAAGGGTGAAAAATAAGATGGAGTTGAATCTTCTATTTATGGCTGGCAAATTATCCGAGACCCTGGAGAGTAATTAAAGGATTCCGATGGTGGTTGTTTCATGGCGGATTAAGTCCAGTACTTTAGTGGTCACACGGTACAGAGTACAAAAGAATAAGAATGAAACTACTTACTCCCTTCGAACCATAATTCTATAAACAAACTCACCTCAATTCTTAATCTTTTTCCACTCTCAGACTATTTAAAGCAACCGATTTGGAAATTCCATGGTTAATCAAAGAAAACACGTTTTAATCTATAATAGGAATATAGTAGTTTGCTTGAAGCATTGCTGGTAAATAAGTATATACACATTTGATAAGGCTGTTTGCAAGGCAGAAAAAACGGAACAGAAAGAGGATATGAACAAAAATAATCGGAGACAATATATGAGATATTTTCTTGAAAAACTTATCTATTTATTTTTTTGTAAATCTTTCACTTACTGTTAATAGAGTCCGGGATAATGGAAAATATTTTTTTAATCTATTCTGATATTTCGGGAGAAACATTCCCTTTTTAAAAAAAAACAAATGTTCTTTCCGTTTTCAGAGACGAAACGTCTCTTGGGATGACAAAATTCGAGAAAGAGACTGACTTTACTTTATATATTAGATTAATGAATTAATAACGATCCAACCACAGACAGAGCCCTAAAAATTCACTGCCAGATGTGTCATATCCAGTAGAGCAGACAGAAGTGTTCAACTCTTCAAGTTAGTTTTCATATCAACCCTCAAAGAAGAGAGAGAGAGTATAAAATATAATGATGAAACAATATCTATTGTACATGACTAATTGAACACAAGTTGCTATTTTACTAATAGCTGGAAGGAAATCAGCAATGTAATCTTTCCCGAAAGTATTAGTGCCTGAATAACTACAATGGATTTGATAGGATTTGAACTCGTCATATTTGATTCACTCAGCCCAGGAGCCCCCCCCCCCCCCCACACCTTTTATCCAGAGTAGATAGGTACTTATATTAGTACTGTTCTATGACAATGATGGTAAAACGAAATGTGTATGAATCTGCATGTTACAACATGTTGATCTTCTTGATCCTGTTAAGTTGGCATTGGTCAGTTTCTCACAAGAGGGGCCACCTGAAGATGGTCAACATCTCTTAGAGAAAGTGGTGTTATAGATACGACAGGACTCAAACATGGCATGCCAAGTCGTCAGTCAGTGCCGATATCCACTTTACTGTTACTACCACCTGACAACGATGGCCACACACACAGTTAGCATTACTCAGATTTGAATAGCATGGCATAAGGTCTTAGTAATGGAGTACTCAATAAGAATCAAAATAACAGGTCTAGCTATCAGTTCAGTTTAGCTTCGGGAGGGGAGGGGGTCGGTGATGTAGCAGAAACCGACATGGACTGACGACCTGGATGTACCAAGTTTGAATCCATTGCATCCCATAGCACCGCTTTTACTATGGATATTGGTAACCCTGACCCTAACCCTAACCTTCATGTGACCCTTCCCGTAAGTACCTGATTCTAGAAAGAATCAGGAAAACCAATGCCGACAACAGAATGGAGCCGGTCAAAAAAAGTTGTATCATGCTGATTGATACAAATTTACGTTTAGGTTAGCGTGGCATAAGATCAAAATTATGGAGTTCTAGGGATAAAACTTCTTTAGTTCAATCAAGTTGGTTAGTAACTAGACAAGATTGGTTTGGTTTTGGTTGCATATTTGTTTTTGTTTTATGGAAATCGCTCCAGACAAGGCATGAAGCCACTTGATGTAAGGAGCCAAGAAAAATACTTCAAAATTAAAAACTAGCCAACGATAAGTGTTAGATAGATAGATTCCAACCCAGAAAACAGCAATTTTTCCCTCTTTGTCAGAAACATCGTTCATGGAATGTGAGGACTAAAGGACAAAATAAAGGAAACGAGAGTTAGGAGGCTGCCGAAAGTAAACCCAAGGTTCACTTTCTACTCTCCTGTTTTACAGCATGTCACCCCTTTTTTGTGTAATTTAATGCTCAGATGCAAGTTGCTATTTTACCCATAGTTAAGAGGGGAGAAACTGTGAGTTCATACCTTCCATAATGATATTTGTAGGTAAGTGTCAGGACCCGTGGAAATTCTATGGTTGATTACCTACCGTCTTCTCTTTCTTTTTACTGGAAAAGTAATTGTCAGCTAAACATCCTCTTAATAAATAAAACGAAAGTCACTTTAAGTCAGAGCGGTGACAGAATGTTATTTATTGCGTCTTATTTGATTTTAAAACAATAAATTTTAAAATGGGTAAAATCTAAATTGTTTAGTATTTAGCGACACCAGATAATCATCAATTACTTTTTTTTGTTTCATCTTTGGCGATTGGACAATCTCATTTTTATTTTTAAATAGGTGTGGAAGGTGATAATGTATGTACAAACGATGATGCACAAGTATTATTATACAGCTTGGATTTGAATTGTAAGGCTGACTTCATAATCCGTGTTATATCTACTACAACAATCATGCAACCTCCAGGCCTTATTTTGTCACATGAACTCTATGTTGCCTATTTTTAATTCTTGCCAACCATATGATGTGACCTATTTCGTTATGCTAAATCTTTTTGCACACCACGTGGGTAAAAAAAATAATTCTAATTTCTTTTTATTGTAAATCATAAAAGCAAGTGGAGTTATGAATACTGGCACAGTTTGCTCTGTGTTCAGTTTACTGTAGAAAGATTATGTGTGTGGGTGAAAATAATGTTAAAAACGGTATTTTCCAAACGAGGTTAAAATTAAGCAGAGAGCGGAAAATTCCATCAGAAGTTAAGTTATAGGTAAGGAGTACGTGGTTGGATATAACGTCATGGACAGGAAGTCCGAAGTGAGACATGGCGAAGAAGAGAGAAAGACCTGTGAGCTGATGGAGTTATGAATACTGGCATAGAGTGTGTGTTCAGTTTACTGTGTTAAAGTCTGGTCGGGAGTATTAAATCACTTTTGACCATGGGTGACAGAATAGACTAGACGCTCAAGCCTTGGTAGGGTACCCACGAAAGAAGAAAGAAAATCTCTGAAATAACATTTGTGACTAAATACGTATGTTATGTGGTTAAGGTATTTACGGGAAGATGTAACACAAGGTCTGAGAGTGGGGATAGAAAGGTCAGCATACAAGAGGTAGTGCATTCTGGACCCATAAAAAATGCCTGAGCAGCCCCCATCGGCATTCTATGGACCCCTACCATAGAATGTCGATGGGGGCTGCTCAGGCATTTTTTATGGGTCCAGAATGCACTACCTCTTGCATGCTGACCTTTCTATCCGCACTCTCAGACCTTGTGTTACATCTTCCCGTAAATACCTTAACCACATAACAGGCGATTAGCAATAAACTAACCTCTTTCTGAAAGACAAAAGGTAAAGCCTGGGAAGGTGGACCTCCTAAGACTGCACAGAACAATACTTCAGCCCAAAAGCTTTACAATCTATCTTTGCCAATAAATTAATCCGTTTTCAATCACGTGAGGCACTCCCACTGGGTAATGGCAACGGGGCTGCTCACGCTATTTTTACGGAGTCAGAGGGCAGTATCCTTCTGGTGCACTAACTGTTTCGATTTCCCACCTTCCTGGCCATTTACCACATCTTCCTGCAGTGGAAACGAAATAAATACCCGCACTGTCGTATGGAGCAAGTAGATGAGATTCTATACAATGAACAATCTACTAAATTCATGTCTTCAATTAATTAGCCATAGTTTCCCCAAATCAAGTGTTAAAATTCATATACACTGTGTAGTAGTTCTTCAATCGCCACGATTTGTCCTTTATCTTCTACATCGATAAAAACAGCTGTCCGTCGCTCTTGTTGACACATTGAATAGTTTTAAAGGTGGTCATAGTGCACATGTAGCAGCCGAAGTTTCTTTGCCTTCTGCTTTTCTTTGTAGCTGCCATAATGTGACAAAATAAAATAAATAAACGCCAACACATATTTGCTCAATGACGTCATGCTCTTCTATGTTTGATTCTTTTACATATTACGTGAGTTTCCTCTCCAGAGGAGCGATCTAAGACAGAGCTTTGAAAAATAGCGTCCGAACACAATCAGCTCACAGGTCAACAAGGCAGATCTTTCTCTCTTCTTCGCCACGTCTCACTTCGGACGGCTAGACCAGCTAGTGTCTCAAGCCGGGATTGAAACTCAACCATTGGACTGACAGTCTGTGCTCCTACCCCTACGCTATTATACAGCATTGACTGAATGTAAGTAGAATCTCAATGTAAACATTGTCAAATGCTGGTAGCTCGAATTAGTTTGACCCAATATATATATATATATATATATATATATATTGGGTAAAACCAATTCGAGCTACATATATAAACAATAGAAAGTAAGATTCCAGTAACCATGTCTTTATGATTTTTAAAAAGATCCAGTTCTTAATGGACCCTTTCGTTGTCACTTAGACAAGCAAAATACAGAGTTATATATCTTGGATGTTTTTATGAGTGCGACTCGTTAGAAAGAAAAGGCTAAAGCCGTGTCCCAAAACACCAGAAAATAATAAAACTCATATTATTAAAGCATTTATACAAGTAGATTCAATTAGCAACGTAAGAGTCTACCTACTTTCATTGATGCAATATTTCATGCCCACATATATATATATATATATATAGTATACATTTTCTTATTTATACAGACATTATTGGCTACATATGTTCATACATGTTTCAACTGCGACTTTATTCAAAGTCCAGTATAATAGTAGTAGATGTATAATGGCCCGATGATACTGGACTTTGAATAAGGCGCAGTTGAAACATGTATAAATAAAAAAATTATACTATAATACAGCTTTACCTGTTATTGAGCACTATTTTACACTGGAGTTTCATTGGATTAACATCTAGGAAACAACAATAATATAAGTACTATATATATATATATATATATATATATATATATATATATATATATATATATATAATCTCAAATGAGTATATGTATAATTGCCAAATATGTCATATTTTAAGGAACTAAAAGAGTTTGTGTGGTGCATCTAAATTAAAGTTAAAAATTGGCGTTTGGGGGTACAAAAGGGTGAACCCATAGCTAAAGGTGGGGGGAATTTATGGTGTTAGTGAAAGTGATGTTGTAGTACAAATAGTATCCAAACACAGCATGCCAAACACATAGTCCATGTCAATAACCACTACACCACCACCAATGCAGAGTATATCTGTTCTTATTTTCTTTCATATACTACTGAGTCACACATATGAAGGCTGAAGAGCCAAGCGAGTATAAGGGTTAATGTAATTATAAGTTGGTGATGCACAACACCTTGAGAGGAATGGAAACTACGATCTCCATCAAGACCTATTATCTGCACCAGAAAGAGGTCTAAGTGGTTGTTGTTACCTTGAAACGCTGATAATAAATAAGACAACACAGTGGTATATTTACAAGAGTGTGTATTTACGGGAGTACAGAATAGTATGTTACAGAAAGACTGCTCCGAGACTGCGTCATGACTTTGTTGGGCCACAGACTGATCCATACACAACTTGTCATTATTACTACTTGTAACTCTGATTATTTCTAGGTGAGAGGAACATTTTGTCTGAAAATAATATTCAGAAATTTTCAGGATTAGAATCAAATGCATACTCCACATTGTTGCGATCTTGAATAAATAAGACAACACAGTGGTATATTTACAAGAGTGTGCATTTACAGAAGTACAGAATAATATGTTACAGAAAGACTGCTCTGACTTTCGTGGTCGGCTCCTCTATACATCGTGTCTAGAAGAGTCTATATAATCAGAAAATAGGGTAGATTACTGTTACCGGCCGTTCTAACAGAAGAGAAACTACACCGGTTCTCACTATAAATAGTGCGAGTCACCGGAGTCATGGGAGAGAGAAAAAGGACAGACTTGTAACTGTCTAGCCAAGTGCCAATCAGTTTCCTTACCTTGTACCTTTTATGTTAATACACTTGTTATCTTAAACTAACCTCGACTTGACTTCTTCTTTTTACTGTTGGACTACTTCACAACAATTACGATGACATCATAACAGCAGGTATTACAAGAAACTGTTTCACCCCTGATTTCGATTGAACTGGAGGAGGGCTGCTTTCTCAATCAGGATCCCTGAATCTTTGAATGGACTTCCAGGGGATGTAGAAAATACACCAGCGATGCAGAAATTCAAGGCAAAATTGGACAGATGCTAGGCTACTGTATCCTCTTCTATATAAATTTTTACCACCCTTTCTCTCCATGGCAACTGAAGCATGCTTGTTTTATTTTTTGCTAAATTTATTGAATTGAATTGAATTGACATGATGGGCTGAATGTGCAGAATTTTATTACTTAAACGGATCACACAACAAGTATTTGTTGACATTGTACTTGAAGACAACTATGTTGTAGTCAGCAGGGAAGCAGTCTAGCGGTGAATTGTTGTCTATCTGGTATACAACCCCAGAAACGAGTTCCTCAGTGAGTATTATAAGAAGCACAGAATTGATCATACAACATACTAGGTTGCCAGATCTTATCGCGTATTTATATTGATGTAATCAGCTTCTGCTAATGAAAAAATAAAACCAAGCTTGTGATGTGAATGCCGACAGAATAACCTACCTCCAAGCCTCACCACGCACCAGCCCTCCTCAGTTCCATCCCGCCCAAATAATCAGCTTTTCACTGTTCGCTACATTTGTTCTTCTTAGTAGTAGGATTCTTGGATCATCTGTCGAGAGATAAGCCATTAGATAATCTATCAGAGTACGTTTGCAACCCTAAGGGCATCGGCAGTCATCAAATACATGCACTCCGCTTAGTGGGCTAATCCCGCGCTAATACTACGTCTATTTATTTATTATGATTCTTTTAATCGATCTTATTTCAACATTTAATAATAAAAAATAGATACATATACCCACAGACACACTTGTCTGAAAAATTATCAGGTCATAACAAAACTTCTGTGCATTTTTTAAGACCCAATAAAACAAACCATAAAACACTATCATAATTATTTCATTGTTAATTGCTATCATGAAGGATGACACTAGACTTCTCACTGCACAAAAAAACAAAAAATCTAAAATATATATATGCCTACGAAATTATGTCTCACCCACCATATTCACTGAATCTCGCACCAACAGATTAGTATATCTTTACAGGTTTACAAAATCCATTTTTTACGAGTCACCGTCTATTAAGACTAAAAGTCACTTGAGGATAAAGGTTAATGAGATGGATATATTGACAGTTGAATAATGATGAAGACGATGAGAGGATTGAAAATAATGAATGGAACGAATAAAATTTTCTGACTGTTTTAATAATTAGTCATTATTAGAAAAAGCATTATTAATAAAAACTCATTTTTGGTTTATATATATATATATATATATATATATATATATATAATAGTAAGTTATGAAAATATATTTATGGCAATTAAGCTACACAGAAGCTTCCACGTTTCATTTTCATAGAGAATCGTCAGTTTAAAATGCATGAAATTCGTGTTACAGAATGTTTTTATATATCCACGTGGTGTTTAGTCAAGCTAGCTAACCAATCAGATTCATTGTTAATTCCTCCCATGGGTTAATGTTTTCATTAGCCAATGGTAGTGCTTCTCACAAAGGTTCGGCTGACTTTTACTTGATATTCGTTTTCTTTTGTTTAGTTTTGTATAGTGGTGACCCATCTCTTTTGTGAATGTGTTGAATTAATAGGTGCCCTTATTTTAACACGTGCGTGCTTGGAATATTTTGCTATTTTTTGTTATTTTAGATGTTAGTTTTGTTTAGTTTTTTATTTATTCAGTTATTTTTTTATTTTAATTTTATTATGTATTGTTATCCTAAAGTAAAGTTTATTATATATATATATATATATATATATATATATATATATATATATATATATATATATATATATATATATACCTCTGTCCAAATTCCCCTTCCTTAAATAGTACCAAGACGGTGTTAGCGCTCCCATGTCTGATGATTTTCTTCCTGACGAGATGAAATAAAATTATAACGTGAAATGGCTAGAATGCTGGTCTGAGTTATTTCTTTTTAACTTTATATATATATATATATATATATGTATACACAAAGAAGAAATAAGATGAATAACTGAATATATCTGAAAGACAAAATACTGGTATACCCCCCCCCCCCTTCCAAAAAAAACGAAAATTTGTGGGAATTAAGATTTACTTCAAATATCTATAAAAATATACTTACAAAATTATGCTTAACCGGCTATATTCGTCAAAGACTTACATCCAATTTGTTGCTAAGGTTGCTAGAAAAATGGTTGGATCATTCTACCGCTCCTGAAAGTACCCAATCCTCATGTAATTCTCTACTTGTATAAGAGTCAGGTACATCCTAAGATGGAGTATTGGTGCCACATCTGGATACGTGCAGCTCATACCACTCTTTCTTGCCTTGACAGAGTACAAAATCGACTTCGCAATCTAGTGGAGGAGTGATCTCTTCTCTTCCTTACAGCCCGTTTATCACGGAACAGACATTGCTAGTCTTTCTCTACTCTATCGCTTTACCACCACCACCACCACAAAGAACTTACCTTTCTTCCTTTGTGTACCTAAAATCAAAATGAACTTTCTATGAATAGAGACTTTTTAAAGAACTTCTCATTTTTGGAACACAATACCACAAGACTGCTTCCCTGTTGACCACAACACATTCGTCTTCAAGTCAAATGTCAACAAATATTTGTTGAGCTGTCCTCTTAATCCTCTCATAGTATTGTTCATCATCCAACTGACAATCTATTTATCTCATTAACCCTTGTCCTTGAGCGGATTTTTGGCCTTGGGAAATGGTAATTCATTAGTAAATGAACACAAACAAAAAATAGCAAAACAAAACAGATTACCATCTTTTTGCATGTTTGCAAAATCATTTTAGTAGATTAACCCCCTTAGCACGGCTGTCACAAAATAGCAACAAGTCTACCACCTCTAATAGGGCTAGGGAGAGGGAGAAGGAAGGGGAGGGAGAAGGAAGGGGAGCTCGTTCCAAAGGATGTGCTAGGGGTAGAGCAGGGGGACAAATTGACTAATATGAGCATGAGAAAATGTCAATTTTCCATTAGTGGATGGTTGACCTCATTATAAATTTAAGATGGCCGCCATCACACTATGCAAATTAGTCAAATTTTACAAATTATTTTAATAAGCTTACTCATATGCTACAAATGTCATAGACATTGTTTGGGCATACCGTAAAAATTTAAGCTTACAGAGTCTTTTTAAAAATAAGTGTAAAAAATCATTTTTATACAAAAAAAAAAAAATTCAGGGCTCAGAGGGTTAAGACTTACTTCAAAAGAAGAAGTTGGAAATAATTTAGTTTCTTTTTCAGACTAAAGCCGAAGGAATTTTATGAATATGCAATTAAACAGTTTATTGAGCGGGAATAAGTCATAGAGAAGAATGATGACTACATTAACTATTAAATAAATATGATCGTGTTGTTTTATTGTTTTACTGAAGCTTAAAAATAGACAGAACCAGCAATCTCACAGAATATATATAACTAGCTGTCCCGACCCGATGTTGCCCGGGAATATTTATCCTTTCATTTTTATTTCGCTTTTTTTTTAAAACTTTGTCGTTTTTTATTCTTGTAATTTAAGCATTTATCCACGATATAGAAAATATTCATAAATAGAACTGTGGGTCATAGTAAAATTAAAACAATCATTGAATAAGAAAACAGTAAAAACGAATAGTTAACTAATGATATGTCCTTTTGCAAAACAATATGCAGATTAGTTAACCTTCGGACATCGATCACATAAACATTAGAAAGCTGTTTTACTTTTAGCGTGAATTGGAAGTTAACCTTTTAATCTCACTGTCAGTGCAGTAAATGACATAAATATGCAGATAGGAATATACAACTCTTATTCTCTTGTGTGTACGTAGTGATGTATATATATATATATATCAACCTTGCACATAGATGGGTACTTAAAGCAGCCTATTACCGTTAAGTGCTTGTTTTAATATATAAGGCAACATTTAATTATACAACATTATGTATTATCTCAAAATTTGAGATTTTGATTATTTTATGATCTTCTAATTTCAGAGTGAGATCGTCATTCCACAAAAGTAATACTTTTCTGGGACAAATAATCCAACCAGGACACAGACACACATTGATAAATGCCTACACGGACAGATATACATCCCACCAATGCCTATAAAGACACATCTAAACAGGGTGTTTGAGACAAACTTGACACTTTTTGGAAAGGAAAAAAAAAAGCTTGATATTTTGGCCGATGATATATTCTAAAAATTTAAAGTACATCTCTTAGAGAAACTTTTGACGAATACATCTCACTCAAAGAAGCTGTCCTGAGCCTCCACCACAGCTTTCATGCGGGACCTGAACTTGAAGCACATGACCATCACAATATCGTTCAGGAAACGCATGAACACCAGTTTGATTTTGGCAATCAGCTCGTCCTTGTTATGTTATATAATGATGGACGTAACTTGTGGGATTATAAAAACCTTTATGAGAATGTTATATGATAATGGACGTATGTGGTGGAGAACGGGTGTGGGGTCGTTGGTTTGGCTTGTGTGATTTAGTGCGTGCCGCCGAGTGCATAGAGTTTCCGGGAATCGAAACGTGACAAGTGACGAGACAATGGATGACCCTAGTTCAAAAGGTCATCCTGCACCTGTGTGGTTATCACGTGATATTACGTCACAGTTTTGAGATGTGAGAAAATTGGAGTTTTTTAAGTTAGTTCAGACTTAGGAGACGCGAAGGAATTACGATGTAGCCAAGTCATGTTTTTCCCTAAGAAAGAATACTGGCGTACAAGATGTCCTTCTCGGCCTGTCTCCTCAAATAACAAAGGACTGATTAGACTATAAGCTAGCTAAGAATTAACCACGATATTCGTAAATCTCTCTCTGTCTCTCTCAACGATAGCAAAACATCTCCACGGGCAATAGAACCTGACGCCGAATAAAAAGTAATTAAAATGAAAAGATTGTTGTCTTATGAAGCGGGTGAGAAAGGTCTTTTGTTACAGACAACTCACGGAGATGGCCACTACAGTGCAGAGGCGAAGAAAGTACTCAACCACTAGACGACAGAGCAAACTGAGAAGAAACGAAGGTATGAATTATTAAGGGGCTATGCAACAGTTATAGCAGGTATATAGTATGGTTTGTGTCTTTCTCAACTGTGTTCAACACATAGTAGTCCATGGGATTCAATCGGGCGAATTGGGGGCTTAAATGTTGGGACAGATTAAGTCATGGAAGTTTTCAGGCAGCTATTTCTATGTTTTCCCGCAGCTGAATCATGCTTCCACATGTATGGCCTTCCCACAGCCACCCTCTCCTTCCAGTGCTTGGCCCAAAGTGGATAGCAATTCACTATAGCCATCTGAATTGAATCTGATTCCCTTTTTCGAAGATGTGAGGTGGCATGACGTGGCTGTTGCTGGAAATAAACCCAAAGACCATCACAGTTTGAAAGAGCTTGGTTTTCATGATGCATGACACTGTATGTGAACTGTAGGCTTATGTCTAATTATTCTGAGTATTCTGCAATTGATCCTGAAAAGATTGAGAGCATCCCCGGTTTGAATGGGTGTTTGACCTTGTTGAGGAGTTTCTTGGCTTTTGAAAGGCGGTTCTCTTGGGCCTTGGTAGTGAGTAGCTGACCCTTGTGACTTGCGTATGAGGAGTATTTATTTACCTCCTCTTCAGGAGGTTAGGCACAAGGCCAGTTTTATCTTACTCCCACAAGTAAGATGTGACCCAAGGTCGGGTCGGGAAAGTGGGGTTTGAAAAGCCAGCGCCCGAGAAGGTGAGCACTCTGGCCATTAAAAATTGCCTGGGCAGCCCTGTCAGCATTCCCCGGTAGGGGCGCCTCAGGCAGTAAGCAATAAACTTACTCCTCCCCAAAGAGGGGAAGCAAAGCCTGGGAGGGTGGACCTCCTAGAACTGCACAAGACAGACCCATAGACCAGCGTAAATCAAGCCCCGAAGGCCAAGACAATACCAGTCTATGGGGTGCAGTATCCATCAGAACAGATACTACACTTTGATCTTAGCTAAAAGACCAAGTTGAGTAGGAGTAGCAAAGATTCTTCTTCAGTGCTTTTTTCATAGTTTCCACACCTATGCCTATCTCTCTCATCAAGATCCGCATTGCCATGCCTGGATCTTGCTGTACATTTTTTGCAGCTTCTTTACGAAGTTTGTTGTTCAGACATAGTATGAAAACCCACTGTGATCCTTCTGCATATTCATCACAATTCTGTTGCAATTCTCCAGCCCACATTTCACGGCCTTCAAGGTATTCAAGGAGCACAGCGCTGCAGCTAAGACTCCAGAATTTTTTAATCTGATGCGAATCATCATAATGCTGGTCAAAGTTTAAATGTGTAATGTGAGTCTTAAGGGCAGGCTCAGATCTCATGACCTCAGAGGACAATTAAATCTGGACAGTATAGGAATATGTATGCAGAACAGGAGACTTCGATGGTATGGCCACATTGAAAGAATGGATCTGAGTTCTTGGGTCAGTAGATATAGAACAATTAAGATAGCAGTCCAGTTCACAGAGGAAGGCCAAGGAAAACATAGGAGGAAGTGATAAAAATAGACGAGAGAAAGAGGGATAAATAAAAACCTGCCCAGAGGTAGATTATTTTGGAAATCAGTTTCATAAGGCCGTTCAACATATGTCAGCATGTAAAACGGACGTTAAACCGAATATGATGGTGATGATGATGATTTCTATTCGTCCATAGTCTCCAGCTCTTAAACCTACCAACAGTACACAGAAACAACTATCCGTTGCACTTTACCGTTATTAGATGCTTCAAATGGTTCCGAAATTAAAGAATACCCCAAACTTATCAGATTTGTCTCGAACACACTCTATATACTGAGACAGACATATATGTAAATACAGAGACAGATTATTGGAAAATAAAATTCATTCCAGTCACATACATGGGAAAATCCACTGGGAAAATCCTTGCATTGTATTCCAAGTGCTAATTGCACTAGATGAACTAAATTTACAACTTGGAGTGGATGTAGTAGCGTTTTTGATTCGTTTGAAGAATATGGTAATCAGTCACGCACAACGTTTAAATGAAGACAAACAATTTCAAAGAGAGAAAAATAATTTACATTCAAAGAGATTACTGTCAGTGCATAAATATTCAACTTTTCCAGCTGATATTTCCTACGTAACACGAGTTTAAACAATGCCGTTAATTAGTTCCAAAATTAGACTTTTACTGTTCACGTCTTTTATTTTAAATAGATTTTAATGCAATGTGATAAAAATAAAATTTGGTCTGTTCATCCTTTTTAGAATCTGCAAGGCGGATTTCTACCAAACTTGGCATGCAGATAACCTAAAACCAGGGGAGCGTCATAGGCTATATACATTACTCTCATTTATATCAACTTTATTGGCCATCTTCGTTAAGCATGTAATAAGAAGGTGTTAGTAATAGAGAATGAGTCTATGAGTCTGGATGAAGAAAAACGTTTGAGAGTCCATACTATGGTTGTCTGTTTTGTTTTACGGCATATCAACCCTTTTCAGGTTATTTAATGCCGAATCCGGTCATTTTGGTAAACGTTTTTATGCTTCAAGGTCTTTATATCTTCAAATATTTATTTATAGTGTTAGGTTTAGTTGTTTAGTTTTACGGCATATACACCTTTTTCGGGTTATTTAATGCCGAATCTGGTCACTTTGGTAAAAGTTTTTACGCTTCAAGTTCTTTATATCTTCAAATATTTATTCATGGTGTTTAGTTTGGTTGTTTTGTAGAGGAAAAATGATTTTTTAGTCTGTAGCTTTGCAGAACACGATTGAGTTTTGCAAAGGGAAAGAAAAATAAACAATAACATCAATGTTTTGTGCATTTTAAGTCAGGAAGCCGGTATCTTCGGACAGCCTGATCTATTAGCACCAGGCCATAATATGTAGAATAAATGTCCTATTTGTAGGGAACGGCGAAGAGTTCATATTGTTATCATTTGGAAGTAAGCCTATGTGTCGAATGGTATTGGAAATAAGTCCACGTGCAGCAGGCCGCCATCTTTGTTAGTGAAGCCTTCTTGTCAACACCGAGAGTCCGTGGTTAATGGTTTGTGTCCCAAGAGAGGTTTGGTGGTCGAACTGAGTGACGTGGGTAAATTACACAGTAGGTGCCTTCTCACGGCTAAAAAGAGTGAATAGTGCTAATGCACTCCCTTAAATAACCTTCGGGACTATTTCAAACACGGTTAATGGAGGTTGGTGCTGCTTGCTGCCATTGTTCTTTTAATTATGACTACTGCTACAAGATAACAAAAATAAGATTAAACAAGCTATTTCTCATAAAAGTAAGCCAACAATAAAAAACAATGTTTCATTAAAAATCTAATATAAAGTTATCTTGTGAAATTTTAAAAGTTGAACCTAAATAGCATTTAAGCTGGCATATCAAACTTTGATTCTGACAAGCAAATTTTCATTTTTTATTGTTGTACCATGTTATTGGCACTATAATAGTGTACTTTGCAACAGTTTATTTGATAAAAATTATGTAGTCCCTTCTGAACACCTGGTAAAATGGAAACATTTTAAAATTATGATCGAAAAATCAAAATCACCAAGGGGAATAACTCATAATTTTTATCGACGAATATAAGATATTATTTCTTTTTCTGTACACGGTTAAAAATGTACAAATAAATAAAATTTATAAACTAAAAGGAGCAAAGTGTAGTATCTGTTCTTTTTTGTATATCTGGTCGCTTTGACGTCATACATCCAAAGAGGTAGAATCGATCTCGCTTCTCTGCCACATACTTCTTCCGGTGACGTCATGTAGTCTTAATTCTGAAACTTTACACTTCTAATCGAATTTTCCACTTTTTGACTTACTTACATGGAAATTTCCGATTTTAAACTTATTTTTACACATCCGCATCGGAATAATGCTATACACCCAACCATTTACAGGTTTACTGTTGGCATTCTATTGGGTGGGCCTTGTGACATTCTTTCAGTTTGTTTTTTTAAAAGTTGTATTTCACCCCAAAATTCCATATTTATGGTGGGCATCCCAAGTCAGGAGTTGTGTAGCAAGATGTTTGTTCACATCACGTTTAAATTTCTGCATGTTGGTATAGTCGGTAAAACAGAGAGCAGGGAAGGAATTCCAAAAACAAGCGGTTCGAGGAAAAAAGAAAGTTGTGTTTTAATCTTGGGACTTCTATAGTGAATGGGTAGGATTTAGCTGATTGTCGGATTGGTCGGGGTATTTAAGTGCAGTAAGTTCGTCAGAGCACATTTTGTGGAAGTACTTGTAAAACAAACACAGGGATGCAATATTGCGGCGATAGGACAGGAGCAGGAGCTTGGTAGACAATTGGTACTTAATTGAAATAAATAAACATACACTAACGGAAAAAAATTGTTTTGATGGATCTATAGCGAATAAATGTTTTGGTAACATCAATGAACATATATACCTGCTCTGAATCTTGTTACCGGGGCTCGTTGAGCTTACAATGATTGGCATCTTTTCGGAATTTATACAGAGTACGCAACTCTTCATAAAAACAAATATATATATATATATATATATATATATATATATATATGAGAAAGGAAGGATGAGAGTAATCCGACGTTATGGGAAATGAAAAAGGAAAAACCAAAAAACCACTGACTGACTTTTCTCAACCCGGACCGTGGTTCAGCACTCTTAGTAGCCACGGCTACTACTTTTTCTTATCAACCCAATATTTCGATCTACTTGCATGACATTTTTCTTAAAATTATCATCCTGAGGAAGTCTTACAAATAAAGACGAAACGTTGATGAATATATAAAAATATCTCTTGGTTTTTCCTTTTTCATTTCCCATATAGTGATCATTTCATTGGTTATTCAATAAAAAGAAGAGCGTCGTGATAAAGTTACTTTTGATGATTTTGACGGAAATAGTTTATTGCTTGAATGTAAATAAATTTATTGCGGTATAACAATTTCGCCAATTCTTTCGACGCTTGATTGGTACTTGTTCAAAAAAATGCCAGGAGAGAGAAAGGAAGTAAAGAAAAATGTAAAAAGGAAAAAGAATAGAAAGAAACATGAAAGTAGAGGAAAGGGGAAAGAAAACACGAAAGAGATGAAGAACGGGAGAACGCATTAAAGGAGAGGGGGAGTAGAAAGAAAACGTGAAAGGAGGGGAGGGTGGGAAGTGTAACACGTGAAAGGAAGGAAGGAAAGAAAGAATACGTGAAAGGAGAGAAGGTACAGGGAATTGCCTTTACTTTTCTTGTCTTCCGTTCGTTTTTCCCTCTTCTGTTCTTCTTATTGTTATGCGAGATTTACATCCTGAGAAAACAGACACAAAGTTATTGTTTTTTAGGCGAACAACTAATATTGACTTGTCTCAAGTAGGATCACTTCTCTTTTTCAGGCATTACGCTTTCTTTGTTCTCCATGACCTTTTTCATTTATTGCAAGTCCTGAGTACAAATATTCGCTCCCACGCTCCCTTGATCTTGTCGTGCTCCCTTTTATAACTGAGCACTTAGTAGCAAAACCGGAAGTTCACCCTTCGACAGTTTCGGCGCATGTGGTGGAGATAGACATACTTTCGTCTCTCTTCACGTATCTCCCTTTTCGTCGACCACACTGCTACCAGGAGCAACTGTTGCGACCAGTATAAAAGATACTAGGAGAAAGCATCATCATCATCCATTGCAGCAGACCTACTCCTTGCAGTTCACTGTATTTATTTCTCCAAAATCAAATCACTCTTTTAGTATTTTTGCACACAAGCTTTTCTCATTTTGTTATGTTCCTTACGTGTTTTTTATTTCGAAGTCTATTTGCTTGTGTTTCATGACTCAGTGAATCATCAGGAGTAGAGCTGCTGTAGTGGATGATGATGATTACTCCTAGCAGTATTGGAATCACTAAGGGAGTTAGTTGTACAGCAACTGTCGTGGCCTCGTCGCTCTTGATGATGATGATGATGATTTCTCCTATCAGTATTAGAATGTTACCTGTCATCTGGATTCACTCGGAGAGTTTACTTTACTATAACTGCTGCTGTCATATTTGGGTTGGTGAATCTCTGTCCCATTTGAGGGTTCTTGATAAGGTGCAGAAGCGTGTCTGTAATTTGATTGGCCACATCCTTTCTTCTCTGCACCCGCTCTTTCACAGACGTGATGTTGCTGGTCTCAGTCTTTTCTATAAATACTACTGTGGCATGTGTTCTTCAGAATTATGTGATCTATTCCCTGCTTCTTTTGTTCCAGCTCGTTTGACTCGTTGGTCTACTGGTCTCCATCAATTCGCTGTTTTGATATCTCATTGTAATACAGCTTCTTATTCGAGTAGCTTCTTTCCAGGAACTGCAGGCTTGTGGAACTCTTTTCCTGCTGACTGTTTTCCTCCTACCTATAGCGTTGGTCTTTTCAAGATTAAGGCCAATAGGCATCTCCTGTCTTTGTGATAATCAGATTTCGTCCTTGTTAGCTCCTTACATCAAGTAACTTCATGCCTTGTCTGGAGCGATTTCCATAAAAAGAAACTGGTGTTGCTAAGTAGCTCTTGATATTGAAGTGCAGAAACTAAACTGCTGCAGTGGGTGATGATAATAATTTATCCTAGAAGTATTGGTATGCCACCTCTCGCCTGGATTCACTAAGGGAGTTGGCTGTACTGTTACTGTTGTCACCGAGTCAATGTTGATGTTGTGAGCAGGAACAGAGCTGCTGCTGTAGATGATGATGATTATTTCTCTAAGCAGTATTGGTATGTTACCTGTTGTCTGAATTCACTGAAGGAGTTGGCTGTACTGTTACTGCCGTCGCTGAGTCAGTACTGGCGTTGTGGGCAGGAACAGAGCTGCTGTTGTGGATGATGATGATAGTTCTGTGAGCAGAATCGCTGCAGCTAGTTTTAGTTGTCACGTATTGCAATGTCACATGAAGGCATTCTAGGAAATGCAAAGTTTTCTGATCTTATTCATAAGTTATGAGCATGTAGATGATTCACGTGTATACTGAGACAGCACATATGTTTATCTTTTTAAATATTTTAAGAGCAAAATAGAAACGCTCGTTTTAAAGATGAAGAACATTTGAAGAGTTCGAATGCTAAATGCGATAAATCCAATTTCTTCAAGTTGAGAAAATAGAATTTAAAAGGTGAATATCTAAAATCTAAAATTCGACCGTAAAAGCTCATTTTAATGAAAAGCAAGAATATTAGCTCAATACCAGTTAATTATAACAAAATGGTTTGGAGTATATTAGTAGCGGCCATTTAACAATTTTCAAAATGGCGTTTAGCGCGTTTTGAATTCAAAGTCTTCATTTATTTAAAAAAAGAAATGGTAGCCACACAACAAACACTAAAGATTGTTTTTAATTCTATATTTATTAGTACCCAACACTGTTCTTAAATCGGTAAAAGTGCAGAATAGTTAACACTCGATAATTCGTACCCCCCTCTAAAAAAAACCCACATAATTTATATCAAACTTATTAGTCTGTTTTCTTGACAGTCGACTTACAACTTGGCTGGTTACGTAGAGAATTTCTAATGAAGTTGATATAAATTATGTGTTGTTATCGAGTGTTAACTATTCTGCACTTTTACTCTTAAATCATATTCAATCAAGGGAAATTGAATAGTTGTGAAGGCAGGGTATAAATAATTGAGACTTTTGAGAAAACAGAAATAAAATTCGTGAAATTAATTCAAATCTTTAGTAAAGTTGTCATCTATTCTAAAGTGAACCTCTCCTCCCAAAATCCCACCCAATTAATCGTGAATACATTGCATATCGCTTTCTTCAATCCAACCATATTTGGTACAAATAAACTTCAGTCTATGCCTGACTTGTCCATCAAGTTTCAGTCATGAATGTCCAACAGTCTTTGTTTTATCACCGTTCAAATGATATGCAGGAGCACTTTGCTGATCATCTCATCGGTAGGAGGTTTGATCCTGAATGGGCTTCACACTCACCGGATCGTACTCCGCCCCAGATTTTTATCTATGGAGTTATCTCAAAGATATCAAAACAATCGTGAGACTATTCCTGAACTGAAAAGAGCCATAACAGGGCAGTGCTAAAAGAGGAGTGTGTCAGCGTTATTAGACTGTTGGGCATTCGTGACTGAAACTTGGTGGACAAGTCAGGTATAAACTGAAGTTTATTTGTACCAAATATGTTTAGATTGCAGAAAGGATTGTGAATTTTATTTACGATTCCAATATGTGGAAAATATTTTTTTTTGGGGGGGGGGGGATGGCACCTGTCTGTATTTAATACAACTTAGAAAACTGTTGATGAGATTACGTTGCATGTTTTACAGATTTCAGTGAAGGGGAATATTTATTTTTAAATTGCTAATAATATGAGTTCGTGTTTTTTGCAGTGAAAATATTTTGGGACATTTTCTGTCTTTTCTCTTCTTTCCTGCTCTCTTCCTCTTTCACATTTTTATCTTCTTCCTCGTTCCATCTCTTCGAACTGCTCCTCCTCTGTATCAAGTCTTCCCCTCACCTACTAACTCAGCAGCCGTTTTCTTCATACCAATTCCACTACCCCCACTACCAATGAAAGCGTGACACAAAAGGAAGGAAGGAAGGAAGTAAAAAACGAACGTATTAGCCTATTTCTCTTACTCTTTTTTTCTTTTTCAATATTAAAACAACAAAACACATGAAATATATTGTATTCAAGTACCCACTTGAAAACAGTTAAAAATAGCAACTTTGAAATGACTTGTTATTTTTAGTCTTTTGAGATAATGGCACCGACCATTCTACGCTATCTCTAGTTTTAGTTGTGATAGGCGGGAGCCGAGCAGGCTTTTGAAATTTGAAATTCTATTCATTAAAGTAGAGCAACAATTTTATAATCATTTTCTATTCTTTCATTCTGAAATGACCCATTACATTTCAAAAAAGGGATGGAAACGTTTTTGAAAGCAGCCATTTTAAATCTGCTCCCCCCCCCAACTTTAATTTTTTTTTTCTTTTGTGTTTTAGATGCTTTCATGCATCTATGAGAGTCTCTGTCCTACGTCGATCATGCTTTACTTTGAAACAGTATTTTCATCGCAAAATTCTCACATTGAATGGACGCATCTTATTTTTGATGTGCCCGAGTATCTCAACTTCAGACTCTGTCGGTCGGTGTATCACACCGGAGTTTGAAATATCGTTTTCATCAGCGTGTCACACTGGAATTTGAAATAGCATATTCGTCGGCTTGTAATGCTGAAGTTTGAAAATAGCATTTTTGTCAACCAGCCATACTGAAGTTGAAATAGAATTTTTGTTGGCCTGTCACGCTGAAGTTTGAAATAGAATTTTCGTTTGCCAGCCACACTGAAGTTTGAAATAGAATTTTCGTTGGCCTGTCACACTGAAGTTTGAAATAAAATTTTCATTGGCCAGCCACACTGAAGTTGAAATAGAATTTTCGTTGGCCTGTCACACTGAAGTTTGAAAAAGAATTTTCGTTGGCCTGTCACACAGAAGTTTGAAATAGAATTTTCATTGGCCAGCCACACTGAAGTTGAAATAGAATTTTCGTTGGCCTGCCACACCGAAGTTTGAAATAGAATTTTCGGTGGCCTGTCACACTGAAGTTTGAAATAAAATTTTCATTGGCCAGCCACACTGAAGTTGAAATAGAATTTTCGTTGGCCTGTCACACTGAAGTTTGAAAAAGAATTTTCGTTGGCCTGTCACACAGAAGTTTGAAATAGAATTTTCATTGGCCAGCCACACTGAAGTTGAAATAGAATTTTCGTTGGCCTGTCACACTGAAGTTTGAAATAGAATTTTCGTTGGCCAGCCACACCGAAGTTTGAAATAGAATTTTCGGTGGCCTGTCACACTGAAGTTTGAAATAGAATTTTTGTTGCTAAATAAGTCGATTAAATGGACATATCTTGAGAATATTCATTCTCTTGTTTCACTGAAAAAGATTCAAGTTTGAACTGAGACCGTATTCCACCCCTAAAAAACTATTTTCTTTCAAATGTGGGGTGTGGGAAGGGATAAAAGGAGAGAGAGAGAGAGAATGAGAATGAGAGAGAATGAGAATGAGAATGAATGAATGAATGATCCTAAAAAAGACTAAACATTTTGTTAGATTCTTTTCTTTTCTCCTTGAAATTTATCACAACCGAATGAATTAATATGTTCGCATATCCCCATCCAACCAAATAAAAATTAAATAATAATGTAGCAAAACAATGTACAAAATTAAACAGCAACATCTTCTGCCCCTACTCATCGACTAGGGGCGCTTAACAGCCATCCTCGTTTAACAATGCATTCGTTGTGGCTTAGTTTCAAATTTCTTTGTTAAACTAATTTTTTTAACACATCATTAAATTTTAAAGGAAGTATTAGCTCATTTTCCCCCATCGCCTTTGATAATTAATTTTTGTTATCTTCTGGCATGAATTATTCAATCAAGGCTGCGTATAACAACCAAGTGAAACAACAAAAGAAAAACAAACCGAATTCTTTGTCCAGTCAATCCTACTATTCAAATCAGAATTTCTTTGTAGACAACTACTCTGCATTACTCATGCCTTTTTTTTAGGAGGAAAAATAAATAAAGAAATAAATAAACTGCTCTCGGAATTAATTACAAATCTCAGGGGTGTAAACAAGCAGAATGATTCGAAGAAGATTAATCCAAACATCTGCTGACGTCACAGACTTCTTGTTTGAGTAATTATTGGAGTTTTCATTGTTGTTGTCTTTGGTTATTTTTTTTATGAAGATCGATATAAGGGTTCAAGCGTGTGTACTTTTAAAAATTATTGATTGAAAGTCAAGAAATTCAAAACTCATAATTTAAAAAAAAATTAATGGAGTGATGGTTGAATTTGGTTATTTTCCTTGGTTGGATATTATGATTTCATAGTAATCCCTCTTGCAATCTTCTCCAAAATTTCAGGACTCAATATCTGATCTTTCGAATACGACCAGTTTTTATTCACAGTAAGTGTCTCAGATCCACCTCTTCCGAGCAACTGTTGTCTTGACTTAGTATTTTGGACATTGAGTGCATAATTAAAGAGAGAAGACTGCAATGGTATAAGCATGGTCAACGATTTGAGGGAGCCATCAAGCATGTCTTGGAACTATCTGTGGATGGTCGCCGTCGACCTGGCAGACCCAAGAAGACTTGGTGTGACGTCATCAAAGACGACATTACTGCCTGGGGCCCGGGATTATTTTGACCCCATGAACAGACCCAGGTTGAAATCTGATGTGAGATCAGCCATGCATGCAGCAAGCCAATAAACTGGAAGAAGAACCAGCAACACTGAGATGTCTCCATATCTGCACGATAATGAAAAGAAAGAGAAGTTGTTTTGCTATAGTTAACTTATTTAATTTCTTTTTATATAAAAACATGATTTTAAGTAATAATAAGGGGTTGGGGAGCAATTTCTAAACTGTAAACAATAATGCATCAAGAAATGGGCAAAATATCAATGTTACATACATGTCTCACAAGTCACAATCAATTAAAATACATGAACGTTCATAACATACCTTGTTGGTCGTTCGTTCCAACACACGTCACTTACTGTTATCCTGCCTGACAAAGAAGAGAGAACAGTTGAAGACAAGTACAGGTTTATTCGCCTGGTATCAATCACTAATCAGTGGGGTAGGGAGTGAGACAAAGAGGTAATGACTGGTTAATCAGATTTTTACAGGACATTTCTCAATGGACGCGTTTGCACTACAAAGCTTTCGAATGAACTCCCCCCTCTCCGTCCCTTTCTCTTTGGGCCATGTGACGCCACGCCCACTTATATCAATTCTCACAGTGGGATGAGCTGACATCCGAGTAAACTAAGCTGATCCCGACCGAACCCTATTTACAGTCATTCACAACTAACAAAATTATACTCGCCCAATATTTAACATCAATACAAAAAGTTGTCCCGTTTTGCTTATTTATTCCCATACATTTATTTAGTTCAACACCTGCCAGCATGTAAAACAGACGTTAAATTGATGATGATGATTTTTACGATGACGACAACGATGATGATGATGATGATGATGATGATGAATTTAAAAGTTTCAACGCGACAGTTTTCAGTAAAAACTACTCTTTTTAGCATGCAATTTTAAGAGCCATTTTTTCCTCTAGTTTAAAAAAAATGAAGTAAGGTCTCACTCCGATGACAAATAAAAATGAGAGTCTATTTTATTTCTTTTATATAAAATTTGGAAGTTCATTATGCATAAACATCTATACGATCGGACGTTATTCGTATCCACTTTTTCTTCTTTCATGTGAATCAGATGATTCTGGTGTTGGCATTAGTTTCCCCGATGTTTTTCTAGTTAGAAATCTTACTGGAAAGACATCGGGTACTTACGGGAAGGATCACGAGAAGGTTGCCAACATCCTTAAGTGAAAGTGGTACTGTGGAACCGACTGGATTCGAACTTGGAACACCCAGGTCTTAAGTCCGTGTCGATATCCACTTAACGACCGTCACCTCCCATTCGTGTCCACTAATAGAGGATGTAAGGAGATCGTCTATTTACTTGCGATTCAAAATATGTAGTTTACACCGAATCCCAGAGAGAATTATTCAAAAGTTTAAAAGGTAAGAGAAAATAATTCCTTGTAATATGCAGCACTACAGTCGATCAATTCTTTGTCTCCAGTTGATTGTCTGTATGTCAGCTCGTCACGTACACAGCTAACAGCTGTATTTTGTTTTGCTGACACACAGACAACAGCTCAGTTATTGGTTAACTCAATAAGTGATGACGTCTCTTTGTAGTAGTGGCAGTGATGACTGTGGCAGTGTGTAGATTCGATCTGTCTCTCTCTTTCTTTCTCTTTGTTGTCGTTGTTAATAGCCATAATTGTAGTGATAAAAAAGACATTATTTTTGCTCTGTGATTTTTTTCTGATTCAGGCTATTATTATAATTATTATTGTTATTATTATTTTCAATCTTTTTGTCTCACGTTGAGGTTAGACGTTTCGTGAATGACTTCCAACGTCTCGTGTCTGTTGCCATTTTTGCTTGCACCGCCTGATCTCCTCCATGTCTTAAGTGGCGTACCATTAGCTTTGTGCCATCAACATCAATATAGGGCACACTGGAGCGTTTTGAATGACTAACGGTGGGTGATGTGGCCGTACCATTTGAGACGTTGTTGTGCCACGTAATTTCTCATCGAGTGAGACCGTCAATTTTATCCATCTGTTGCGCTGCAGCCAGGATCATGTAATTTTGACGTTTTGCCATTAACCATGTCTCACAGCCATGCAAGAGTACAGATCAGACATGTGTGTTGTATGCTTCCTCTCTTATTAGGAAAAATCAGATCACTTAACAGTTTTTGTCAATTCCATTTTTTAATCCACATTTGTTTCTAGTTATTTGTTTGAGGACCAGAAAAGATGTGCATCGAGACATTTTTATTTATTGTTTTACAAAAGGCAAAGTACCCGTGGCACAACAGATAAAAGTGCTAAGTAATAATCAGTTCTAAGTGACAGTCTTCTGGAGGTTGAAAGTTCAATCTTCAGTGCAGGCGATGCTTAGACTACAATTACGAATTACTTAAGACTTCTACCCAATCATGGCTGATAGAACGAGAGCAAACTACCCTCGTGGATTAAATAAAGGGTTCCATTTGAAATTCCATAAAGATTCCCAAGTTTGACAAGACGCACTTGAAGATGGTCGGAAGTTACATCGGGCGAAACATTGTGAGAATAATATTCAAGATGAGAACAGTAGTCCGAATCATCTAAATAATAGAAGTTAACAGTTAAAAATAATATATTCGAAGATAATTATACGATTTAACTTCTAATATTTTGGAAGTCTTCAGAAAGATTTAAAATGAATAATAATTTTCTGTTACTCAATTTTCACGGGCAATGCAAAACAAAAATTAAATTATAAATACTTCCAGGGCAAAGCCGGGTCAGGACAGCTAGTATAACATATTTTAGCTTTTGAGCCTTTAAAAGCTCGTAGCAACTAAAGTTATCTGCATCTTTGTTATTTTGGTGAAGAAGAGCATTGCTATGTTGGATTTCAATATGAATATTATGGGAATATATGCAGTACCAGTTAATATTTGTTAAGTATTGTTCTTTTGTTTTGTGTCTTTTTCACTTTTGTTCACCCCAAACAAAGCATATTGCAACTGAAGTGTAAAGGGCAACTGTGATAGAGTCCAGGTTTGTAGGGGGCAACCTGGATGGGGCAGCAAGATGTTTGTTCACATTAAATTAAAATTTCTTCATGTTGGTACGGTCAGAGTAAAAAAGGAGCAGGGAAGGAATTCAAAAGACAAGCAGTCTGAAGAAAACAAACTATTAGAGTAGTGAATCTTCTGACATCGAGGGATCTCTACAGAGAAAGGGGTGTGATTTTGCTGCTAGTCAGGTGGGTTGGAATTATTTACGTACAACAAGAAAATGACATAAATCATTATTTTCGTACATAAAATCCGAAATTCACACCAATAAACTAGGAAATTACACTAAATAAGTCAATGCTTGGTTATCGTGCTTGGCAACGTCTGTGTAAGTCTGAGAAAAAAATGATGTCCAATTCACGCGGAAATTTTAAACTATTAAAATATAAAAAAAAAAATACCAGTTTGTTTTCACTGAAACTTGAAATATTACTTTTTATACACAATAACAAGTCTTCATAAAATTAGAATCGATGTTAGATCTTAACTTGGGTTCCTATTTACTTGCATCTCCATGAGGGCAGGGTTAGACACACAGTCAGTTTTTAATGTGGGGGAAAATCTAGCTCCCCAAAAAGAGGCACTCTGGATTGGAACAAAAATAAAAATTCTCTCAGTCTAGAAGGATTTCTACTTCAGTGATCGACGACAAGAAGATAAAGTGTAGTATCAGAACAGATACTACACTTTGTTCCTAACCAAAAAGCCAATTTATTTATCTTAAATTTTACATCAAAAAGTAAAATTCTCTGTATAAAATTTGAAGATGTGGCACAAGGCTAAAATTGTGGGGGAAGTGAGGGGGGTCGTTGTCACAGTATGACGTAGTTACCTCCCCTTAGATTCCCTTCAGAGGTAACTCTCCGGCAAATAAAGATAGGGAAACCGCTTCTCAAGATGGCGACCCAATAGAACCATACACGCGTGTTTGTTCTCTGTTACACATACTGACCAAGCATGTTATATTAACCATAAATGCATCTAATATCTACAGTCGCCTTTAGTCCTCTTGATCTATTCTCTAAATTAGTTCCAGTCACAAAAATACCACATTCACTCTATGGGCAAACCTACTTAACATTATCCCCAGTGTTTAGTGTTGAAATTTGTTAAAGCCCCCCCCTCACTGATTGGCTGTTGCCATGTCCCTTAAGGGCCTCACGGATTGGCTGTCAGGCATTGCAACCCCTTTTTAGTATAGGTGTAATGTGAGCCAGCCCTTAAAAACCCTTGTATACGGCTTCCCGCCCTCTTTTTCGACGACTCCACTCCAGTCAACAACACATCGGGCGGTCTTCTCAGTGATACAGCCCACGACGGCATCACAGAGAATGATCTCCCGCCGTTACCAGAACTCTAAAACAGATAAGTTCTCGCGAACCACGTTTTCGCAATCATCCTCTCTACCATCCTCTCTACCATCCTCTCTATAATTTACCAATGCCTAAATGAACTTTTTGAAACTGTAAATACTCAATCCAACTTTCCCTTTCTTACTAAATTGATATGAAATTACATCCTTGTGTTTTGTGTTCCTTCTTCAGACTTCCGTCCTATACATATCTTTGATGATTTTATCTGCACATGGTTACCCCATTCTCACGTGGGAGAATTGAACTTTATTTCAGGATTATTTTAATCCCAACATTAGACTTTTTTTTTTTATTTACAAAATGGTACATGTACAAAATTTATCGGTTGGGGGTGGGGTGTACTAAAAAACAACCGAAAATTTATACAAAATTAAGTATAACGAAATAAAATAAGTGTGTTGGTTAGTAAGACCCTCCCAAATCTATCCAAGTATGAGCTGCTCACTGTTTTCCGGTTTGTTTCAAAAGCCGAAAACGAGTTGTTAACTCAAGAAGCATAAAAAAATGTGGGTGGCGGCCTATGGTGAAATTTCGGATGAATCACCGTTCCTTAAATTTTTTATTAGCAATATTTCCCCAAAATAGTTCTGTTCCGATTACAATCGATAAAGGATTAAAGTTCACGATTATCGTAAACAATAAATAATATTTTTTTTTTTTAAATAATTTTTTTTATTTTTACCTTTTAGAGGAGTGGGTGAATCTCGTTTCCGACCTTAATTCGTTGTAAAACGAGTAACTCTTTTCTCTCGAAAAACGAACAAGGGGAAGTCAGTTGATGACGAAAATATAAAAAGCCACATTTCCACTTGGCTTCCCGGCCTGTAACGATCCGTTTTACAATGAATTTACGTTGCGAAGTGCATCCTCCCTCTCCCCCTCCTCTTCCCTCTCCCTCCTCCTCCTAAAAAGGTAAGAAAGTGATTAACATTTTTTTTGTGTCGAATCGTTAGTGAACTAAAATATTTTAAAAACAAAATTTCAAACTAAGATTGGGTGGGTGATTCACCCAAGCTTCCCGCCTGCATCTGGCACCATCTCATTCAAACTATTTGTCATGATTTAAAAAATTACTAGTAAAAAAAAGAAAGAAAAAAAAAGAAGAAAAGTGACCCGTTGGATCACCCGTTGAGCTTGGGTTAGATTGTTTTAATCAGGAAAAAGTGATTAGCAAAGCCAGTTAAATATAAAGCAATAAAAATACAACATTCAAAATTAGTCTCTTTCTGCTCACTATATCCCCCCTCTCTCTCTCTCCTCTCTCTCTCTTGCACTACAGGTTGAATACTATTGCTAGCTGTGATGATATTTCCTTCTGTTTGTAATGGACTGTTCCAACTTTGTGTTTTATAGTTAGTTTTATTATCTTTGACTGTTAATAAACACAAAGAGAGAGGGAGAGAGAGAATAGAATAAGAATGTAGGGTAAGATAACATACGGTGAAAATGATAGACCGAAACTTAGTAAGAGATGGGCCACTTGGTGAGTTAATTGCAAATTACGGCTAATTAGAACAATGAAAATGGAATTCTTTTTTCAAATATAACTCAATCCCAAAACTACACAATATTTTAGTATGCATTTTGTATGATTAAAATATATAGGAAAAAAATTAGTTAAACAATTTGTGAAGCTGAAAATGGAAACCATTTAAAATTCCATTAAGGTACCATAAAAAATAAAGAATCTATTCAAGTTAAAAATCCCTCAATGATCCTTGGCCACCTTGTATGTATGTATGTATATATATATATATATATATATATATATATATATGAGAAAGGAAGGATGAGAGTAATCTGACGTAATGGGAAATGAAAGAGGAAACACCAAGAGATATTTTTTATATATTCATCAACGTTTCGTCTTTATTGAAAGACTTCCTCAGGATGATAATTTTAAGAAAAATGTCATGCAAGTACATCGAAATATTGGGTAGACATGATGGGTTGATGAGGAAAAGTAGTAGCCGTGGCTACTAAGAGCGCTGGACCAAGGTCCCGGCTGCGAGAAGTCAGTCAGTACCCACTCAAAGTCTTTCATATTCATTTCACTCTCTGCTACTGACTGACTTCTCGCAGCCCGGATCCTCGTCCAACGCTCTTACTAGCCACGGCTACTACTTTTCCTCATCAACCCATCATGTCTACCCAATATTTCGATGTACTTGCATGACATTTTTCTTAAAATTATCATCCTGAGGAAGTCTTTCAATAAAGACGAAACGTTGATGAATATATAAAAAAGATCTATTGGTTTTTCCTTTTTCATTTCCCATATATATATATATATATATATGAGAGAGAGAGAGAGAGATTTTAAATGGTCACTCATTTACTTAGTAAATGAATATGTTGATCAATATATGTTTGTTAATATTGGGATTAAACTAACATTATACCCAGCACTTGTTATCTTATTATAATAACATTAATTTTGAGGGTAGAGCAGGTGCTATTATGATGGCAAGAGATAGGAGTGGATGGAATAAGTTCAGGGAACTTCTGCCATTACTAACCAGCAGAGCGTTACCACTGTCGACCAAGGGAAGAGTCTATCAGGCATATGTACGCAGTGTGATGATGTATGGGAGTAAAACCTGGTCAATGATGGTTGAGGACATGCGTTGCATGGAGAGAAATGATATGAGAATGATACAATGGATGTGTACTGTGAGTCTTAAGGACAAGATTAGTTCTGATTACCTCAGGCAAAGATTAGATCTGGACAGTATAGGGAGATGTGTGCAGAGCAGGAGACATTGATAGTATGGTCACGTTGAAATAATGGGTGAGAGTTTTTGGGGTCAGTAGATTTAGGACAGTTAAGTTAGTGTCCAGTTCACAGGGGAAGGCCAAAGAAAACATGTCAGGAAGTGATAAAAATGGATTTGAAAGAAATAGGGATAAATACCATGTACGAAGTACTGTTGCCATATTTTGGCTGGTTAATCTCTGTCCCATTTGAGGCTTCTTGATAAGGTGCAGAAACGTATCTGTAATTTGATTAGCCACACCCTTTCTTCTTATCTGCACCCTCTCTTTCACAGACGTGATGTTGCTAGTCTCAGTCTTTTCTATAAATACTATTATAGCATGTCTTCTTCAGAATTGTCTGATCTATTCCCGGCTTCTTTTGTTCCAGCTCGTTTGACTTGTTGGTCTAGTGGTCTCCATCGATTTGCTCTTTTGATACCTCATTGTAATATAACTTCCTATTCTTGCAGCTTCTTTCCAAGAACTGCCGGCTTGTGGAACTCTCTTCCTGTTGATTGTTTTTCCTCCTACCTATAACCTTGGTCTTTTCAAGACTAAGGCCAATAGGCATCTCCTGTCTTTGTGATAATTATCTTTCGTCCTTGTTAACTCCTTACATCAAGTAGTATCATGCCTTGTCTGGAGCGATTTCCATAAAAAAAATAGACTTGGCTAGAGTTAAGTTTGTTTGGAAGTCAATTTTAAAATAAAGATCCAACGCATGCCAACATGTAAAACGGATGTTAAACCGAAAATGATGATGATGATGATGATGTGCATGTTTATTCTAGGAATATTATTCCATCTGCTGACCTGTCTTTTTCCTTTTTGTCGATATTCATTTTCACTTATTTATTATTCAATTAGTATGAAGTTAAATACTTTTGTATTACATGTATTAACTATTTATACATCACAAATTTTATATAGGATATAATCAACATTTTAACTGCTTATAATAATATAATTATATCTATTCAGATGTTTATTGGTCTATTATATATTAAATTATTAATATATCCTTTAGTGATCACACACACACACACACATATATATATATATATATATATATATATATATATATAGATTGATACGTAGCTATAGGGCATATTTTGACAACGATCGTTGAATACTCTAGTCAGTCTTTTCATATGTGCCTCCCTTCGCATAAATAGAACTTAAATTCCATTCTTGACGTGGTAATGTTTCGTGGCCGTATGATTATGACACTTACTTGTGGAGTCTAGGTTGATTCTGTAGCAGGGGTTCGAACCTTGCGACCGTCTGAGATTATCATTCCTTACACTGATGAGAGCGAAAGCTTGAAACATTGGCATATGTCTGTAAAAATAATTTAATATTATTTACTTAAAATTAATATCGTATATATATATATATATATATATATATATATATATATATATATATGTGTGTTAATATTTAATATGTTCAAATCAGATTCCCAAAATAGATATTCCAAGTCCTTTTTCTGTACATGTGTTTCTGAGAAATCCAAGTTTATTTAATATCAGGTTACATTTTTGTAAAATTTATTTTAAATAATGAAATCTCATCAGCAGCAGGTTCCAATTCTATCATAGTTCTAAAGTAAATCCTCCCAAAGAACACCTTTCCTCAGAAATCACTGAAAAATGTTAATAACATTCTATAAAATCCTTTTCGATAACATCTTATAGAATCTTATAGAATAAACCAATCTCTATATCTTTTCCCAATAAGTTTAAATTAATATACCAGTAAAAACTTAATAAAACTAAATAATTCCACCAGGTTGTTGGACTTGATATAACATAATATCATTTATTAAGTATTAAACTAGGAATTTACACTCTCTTAAGGAGGTATAAAAGATAAGCAATCATAATTATATATAGACTAATAAAGAATATATATTTACTAACATAATCTTAATAATATAGTCATAATGGTTCAGAGAAATAATATTAATTTCAACCCAAGCATTTTAGATGATGAAGCGTACATTAGAGTTACCTTGTATTGACTGAATAAGTTTTGTTGAAAATTGTGTTCTGAATAAAAAAAAATACTTTAATATTTAGTTTAGCGCTACTTATCGCCTCTGATATGAGAAAGGTGTGTTTAATCCAAATAAATATATAATTCATTCATTTCGTATGAATCAGATGATTATATTGTTAGCATTGGTTTCCTAGGATTCGAGTTTGCATGGTGCGTGTCAGTTAATAGACTTTCTTGTATGTGGCATGATGGCTCAAGTGGCAGAGTACTCACCTTGCATAAAAGTGACTCACATTTCGAATATATATATATATATATAATCAAATATTTTGGGATTGAATTTTCCTTTAATTCAATAGTGCTCAATATATTAGTAAAGCTTTATAATAATTATAATAAAATATTTTTGCATTATATATATATATATATATATATATATATATATATATATATATATAGATAGATAGAAGAAAAAAGAGTGATAAATATGTGACGATTGTCCAAATTTATTTCAAATTTCAATTGTTCAATGCAAGGTGTATTCAGTAATATACTATTGTTTATTATTCTTTCCTTAAGCCAAGGCTTTTCAAAGATCGAAATCTTATCATCAGAGGATATATATATATATATATATATATATATATATATATATATATATATAAAGGTGCTTGCTAGGTAGCGAAACATGTGTAGGGAACTATAGTATTACAAAATAAATAAATAATAAAACAAATGATTTTTCGTTGTGATGAATCCTCTCTGGAAGAAAGGGGAAAAATATCTTGGTAAACTCTCCAAATATATATATATATATATATATATATACAAACGTTACTCACTATAAAACTGTTGCTGTGCTGGTACTTTTTGAGTATGTGATCTTGATGTATATACAAAGTATGTGTGTATCATACATCTCTCAAGACCTACAGCGATGCGGGTGTGGTAACTGGAGCTTACATGCCAAGCTTGTAATTTGTCATGTGCAGGCTTGGTGAATCACCAACGAGTGCATGTGTAGCAGAATGAAGCACAGGCAAGAGGCCGCTTCAATTATGGCATCCCATCAGATCATCACACCTGCCACATCTGTGGTATGGTCTGTAAAAGTCTAGCAAACCTAAAAAGCCATATCTGCGCCTCTCAATAAGAGGTTTTGCACTAGTATATACAAAAATATAAAGATGATTATTTTATATTAGATTCTATCGTAATAGGGATTCTAATCGGATTGTTTCAACAACTGTACTGATACATTCCCTACTACAATGACTTTCTGTCCATTATTGAAACATTTTTGGACTATCTTTGCTTTAAGCCTAAGTTAAAATTTTGTTTAAAATTTTTCAAATTAATACTTATAAACAGTTAGCAAATTATTGTTTTTTTCCTTCTGAGGATAAGAGTAAATTCTTTGAAAATCCATGGATTAAAGGTCATTCTCATATTTAATTATATTCCTTGTTAAACACCTGATGATTATAATAAACTTGTAAAGTATGTAACTTTACTTTTGTTTCATTATTTCAATGTTTCCTCTCTCTCTCTCTCTCTCTCTCTCTCTCTATATATATATATATATATATATATATATATATATATGATTTATAAATAAATATTAAATTTTAGAATTTGGTATATTCGAACTACTGTTCTCATCTTGGGTGTTTTTATCACAACGTTTCGGCCGATGTAACCTCCGACCTTCTTCAGATAGAGAAGAACGGTGGAGAGTAACACGAATCAAAGAAGCAGCACATATGTTAGTCAACAATGACTTACTAAGCAGACCTAGTATATAATTCAATACAATATGGGAACCTATAATTATAAATAATGGATAAGTAGTGATCTATAGTTAGATCAAAAACAAGGCTCCCAAAATTCATAAGGCCTCGTGGCGCAGTAGATGTAGTACGAAGTAAAATTCAGTTCTGAGTGACAGTCATCTGAAGGTTGAAGGTTCAATCCTCAGTGTGGGCGATACAAAGAATTGCACATTACTGAAGACTTCTTCCCAGTCATGGCAGATGGAACGAGAGCATGTTACTCCCGTGGATTTAATAAATGGTTCGGACTACTGTTCTCATCAGTAGTCCGAATATACCAAATTCTACAAATTATCAACCCTTATCTAAAAAATTTCGAAACAGAATATTAAATTATTTTTACCTTTCGAGCTTTTTGCTCTCATCAGTGCAGGGAAGTATATATATATATATATACATACATATATATATATATATATATATATATATATATATATATATATATATATATATATATATATATATTATCAATCAATCACTGTACTTAACATTCAAGGTAATTTATAAACATTCTCATGTTATTCCAACATCACCCTCTCCATCCCCGATTGCGAGGCGCCAGAAGAGACAAAGCTAATAAAATCAAGACAAATATAATTTATGTTTTAATTATTTTTATTCATTTTTTAAAACTAAGAACTAATGTCATTCATTGTCAAGATAAATATTTTAATAATGTTCAAAAAATGGCGGGAGATCGAGAAACCACTAAACTAGCATCGAAGTCAAGAGATTTATCTTGACAATAGCTTCAAATAAGACGTAAGAGAGCAACAACTTTTCAAGCAAACATTTGATGGTCCGATAAGAGATCTTTTTGGAATGAGTGAAAACTTTCACAAGATTTCGAGAATTTTTTTTTTTTTTTCTTCAGTGTCAACTTATCTTCACTTTAGTGATTTCTAGGTTTTTGGGCACCATGCCCCACATCAAAATTTAAAAAATACCCCCTACAAACTCCCCCCTCTCCTATACACACTTTAATATGAAAACAAATTGAGTTTTGTAAAACTAAATACTTCAAATAGAGAGAGTGAGTGATACTTTTCTCGATTTGTATTTTTCGGACTACTATTGTCATATTGGTTGTTATTTTCACAACGTTTTGGTCGATGTAACCTCTGACCGTCTTCAGGTACATCTTTTCAAACTTGAGAACCTATATGGTATTTCGAACACAGGGGTAGATTGTTCACGTCCCATCAGCCATGCCCAGGTAGAAGTGTCAATATTTATGTTATTCTTAGTTATTATCGCCTGTAGTAAGGATTAAACATGTCACTGTTACTTAAAACAGATTGTTAATCAATGACTGGACTCATGGCGCAATAGTTAAAGGTGTTTATTAACAATCAGTTCTAAGTGATAGCCTGCTGGAGGTTGAAGGTTCAGTCCCTACTATCGACGATAATAATTAAGAAAAACATGGCTGACAGAACGAGAACAATATCTATAGCTTCCAAATTTCGAAATAAATGTTTCTAAATTTAAAAAGTAGGTTAAAGGTTATATCGGTCAAAACGTTGTGAAAATAACAACCAAGATGAGAATAATAGTCGGAATAATCCAAATAATACCAATCCTCATATGAAAAATTCCGAAACACTAAAATTGTTTGGAACCACTGAAGTAAAGATAAGACGACATTGAAGAAAAAAAAATCTTCTGAAACTTCTCGGCATAGCAAAAATTTCTCTTAACGAATACTCAAATTTTTCTTGCAAAATTATTGCTCCATTTCGAATCTTGCTTGAAGCTATTATCAAGATGAATTAATTCCTAAAGCATGTCAAGAATATACACTATTGAGGGCTTTCAGACGATATTTTTTAAAAAATGTTTCTGCATGGTAGACAGTGGTGTGCAGAGAGGGCAGGGCGAGTGGCAATGACCCCAGGCATCAAAAATGGGGAGAGCCATCCAATAGTATTCAAACTATCTCCCTTTTTCATAATATTTACCAGTACTAGGACTTATACTTGCGTCTTTGAGGCATACAATCAAGGAGTTGGCCCAGGGCATTACCATTGGTAGTAGAGAAAGTAGAAACAAACAGAGAAAATAGATAAACATTTTTTATTTACTTTAAAATAAATTTGAAGTTTTTAATTAATTTTTTGTTTATTAATGTTGAAATTGGAGTGTGTATTTATTTTTTATTTTTAGCAGGTGTGCACCGAGATCTCCATGTAGCCATAAATAATTTAATAATAATAAAAAATAATAAAATACTAAATCCTTAATATAAAATAAAATTATTAAAGAATTTAGTAAATAATATTTTCATTAATTTTTTTTTTAAATGATTAATTTATTAAGCTTAATCTCTCTATATAAAACTCAATGGCTGTGTGTGTGATGTTATAGAAAGAAATGTTAGAGAATCTACATAGAATCTATTCCTATGTAAAATTTACCGGAAAAGACAACGGAAGTGTTCCTGAATCTTTTAGTGTGCCTCTAAGGGGTCTATGAGGGTATAACCTCCTTAAAACTTCAAATATATCCTATTTTTATGAAATTTATGTCATATGTATAAAATTGATATGTATAAAATTTTCTGGAAGACAATGGAAGTGGTCCCGAATCCCTACGTTATCCTTTATGTGACGAATATCTATGTGCTCCCACTTCTAAGTGACCCATGGGGATAGAAACCCCTTAAAACTTCAAATATGTATATCAGATTTTAATGAAATTTAAACCATATGTATAAGATAAATGTGGTGAATCCTTAGTAAAAAAAAGACACTGATTCAGAGAGTTTCCCAACATGTCAGCTTATTCCGACTATATTAGGAAGAGAAATGGGAGGAGGGGGCCAGTAAAAACAAAGAAAGTTAAATGGTGTGATGAGCAGAGTGAAAAAGTACATAGCAGTGATCCTCATTCAATCTCGGGCAGCGTCAGGTCTTTCTGCTAGTATAAAATAATACATTTAGCTTGATGTCTGCTGCATATTGTTTTTATATGTTTAGTAAGTTTTAATCTCCTCATGTAATGATAAGCAGTCAATGACTTTTTCCTTTTTTATGCTTCTCTCTTTTCTTTCTTTCTTCACCTTTTTTCTTTCTTTATTTATTTTTTCTTCCATTTTTCATCTTTTTTTATTCTTTCTTCATTTTTTTGTATTCTTCACCTTTTTTATTCTTTCTTCATGTTTTTCTTTCATTCTTCACCTTTTTTTCTTTCTTCATTTTTTCTTTCGTTCTTCACCTTTTTTATTCTTAATTATTTTTTTCATTCTTCACCTTTTTTTATTCTTTCTTCATTTTTTTTCTTTCATTCTTCATTTTTTTTCTTTCATTCTTCACCTTTTTTATTCATTCTTTATTTTTTCTTTCATTCTTCACTTTTTTATTCTTCATTTTTTTTCTTTCATTCTTCACCTTTTTTTATTCTTTCTTCATTTTTTCTTTCAATCTTCACCTTTTTTTATTAATTTTTTTTTCATTCTTCACCTTTTTTATTCTTTCTTCATTTTTTCTTTCATTCTTAACCTTTTTTTTCTTCATTTTAACTTTCTATCTTCATGTTTCTTTTTTTTCCTTTTTTCCTTACTTCCCCTATTTTCTTTTTTCTTTAACTTTTTCTTCTTTCACTTTACTTTCCTTCATCTTTTTTCATGTCTCTTTCTTTCCATTTATATTCTTTTCTTTCACCCTTTTTCTTTCATTTCTTCTTTCGCCTTTCTTTCTCTATTCTCTTTCCTTCTGCTTTTCTTTTTTTTTACCGTTCTTTCTCTTTTATTTCCTTTAAAGTTTGTCATTTCCCCTACCCCGTCTCGTCTTTTCTTCACGTTTCGCTACATCTTCATCCATTTTCATTTTTCTCTCCAAGCATCCTATCATCTTTCCAAGCCTGTGCCAGCTTTCTTTCCTTTTTATCAACAGAGATGAAGAGCAAACACGTCATCAATTTTACAGAAATATTCTTTATACGAATCCATGTTTGAGGAACATCTTTTTTAGAATGGACATTTTTAGAAACTACTCAGAAGATGTATTTATAAGCCAATCTGCATGTAGATTTATTGTGGGATTTCATAAGAGAAAAACCGATCGATTTCCCTTTTTGTTCTGCGCATTTGAAGAATCCGAAATCCAGTTTAGATTCACCCTGTAATGAAGCGAACATATTTAATGGCCAAAAGGAATTGATCAGCCGTCAAAGAAGGCACGAGAACCGGCTAGCATATTCAGTTGACCGAATAACGTCTTTTAGTTTAACATTGAGTAAAAATAAAAGGCAGTTATTTTTTGTTATCTTTCGAAGAACATAGTAGATAATCTTTGAAACATACGTACTTGTCTTTTGAAAAGTTAACTTTTTTCTATTGCGATTGCTAGTTTAGTATTGTAAGACTGTAACTGGCAGGGTTATCTGGTGTTGCCTGGTTGGACGGATAACACAAAAAGTGTTAAAACATATCTAATCTTTTTTTTTCTTAATGGAAATCGCTCCAGATAAGGCATGAACCCACTGGATGTAAAGAGATGTTTATTGGCCTTAGTCTTGAAAAAAAACAAGGCTATAGGTAGGAGGAAAAACAGCCAGCAGGAAGAAAGTTCCACAAGCCTGCAGTTCTTGGAAAGAAGCTACTGGAATAGGAAGCTGTATTACAATGAGGTATCAAAACAACGAATTGATGGAGATCCCTAATAACCAGTCAAATGAGCTAGAACAAAGGAAGCAGTGAATATATCAGACAATTCTGAATAATACATTCCATAATAGTATTTATAGAAAAGACTGAGACTAGCAACATCACGTTTGTGAGAAAAAGAAAGGATGGGGCCAATCAAATTACAGATACGTTTCTGCACCTTATCAAGAACCCTCTAATGGGACAGATATTCATCAGCCCAAATATGACACTCTAATAATAATATAATATATCTAACATATAAAGTTGTTTCGCCGGCTTTTCGAAGTCAAACCCAAATAGCAATCCATCTGACATATCGATACTTGATTTGGACTAGCCTATTTTTTTCGTTTCTTCCTTCCACTATGTTATTGGCAGGAATATATTTTATTTCACACTAATTTCTCCCTGAAAATACTTATTCTGAAAAAAGAAAACTTTTAAAGTGGAGAATTGCTTTCTTACTCACCGAATATACATTAAAGTGAAATAATCATGCCATGAGTTATTTCCCTTGACTTCTGCAAAACTAAATGTATAAAAACGCATTATATTCTTAAACGAACTTTTAAAAAAAACCCTGTTTCACAAAATAATTTATTTACAAAATTCAATTCATCAAATTACTTTCCGTTTCTTTGTAAACAAGTCATCATTTCCTTTTACTCCCGGGTAACGCCAGGTAGGTAGAGCTAGTATCTGTGTAATAACATAATATAGTTCGAATCCAGTTCTTTCCACAAACATTTATAGCTGTTGTATATATTTAAATGTGAGAAGGCTTTTGAACTAACTATATAAATGGTATTACGTTTTTAATAAATGATTACATTATATAGATGTAATGCGATACAATATAACCTGTGCCTATTGTGGGTTCACAAAAAATGCAGTGATCTGAAAGGTAAGTTAGTCCTGAACTCCGACTTAAAATGTAAGAGATGCATGGGGCAAGCACATTCTATTGACAGCCGTCCCTACAAAGAGATGGTAATAGATGACAATATCCTGGATATTTTTGCAACCAAGTAGATATGCTGAGTGTGGGTGATGGATATGAACTCAGTATGGCCACAAAGGTGACCACAGCATTGTCAACATTTTGTAAACTGTTGCCTCTGATAACATTGCGAGCTATCCCTTCCTATATTCGGGGTAATATGTACTACAGTTGTGTCAGGGACGTCATGTTATATGGCAGTGAATGCTGGGCCCTCACCCAGCCCTTTCTCAGACGACTGCAGCGCAATGACAGATCCATGATCAGATGGATCTGCGATGTGAAATCTGACCAACACATCAGGTCAGAGGATTTACTGAAAGCACTACATTTTCCCAGCATAGAGGTTATCCTAAGGATGAATCGATTACGCTGGTATAGTCATGTGGAGCGTTCATCCTTCTGGATAAACTACTGCAGAAGCATGAATGTCTTAAATAGCAGGAAGTTTGGCCGGTCATGAAAACCTTAGAAGCAAGTGATTAGACACGATCGTACAGAGT
Organism: Sepiola atlantica; assembly: GCA_963556195.1. Taxonomy (NCBI): domain Eukaryota; kingdom Metazoa; phylum Mollusca; class Cephalopoda; order Sepiida; family Sepiolidae; genus Sepiola; species Sepiola atlantica. The sequence continues at coordinate 36,371,835 of OY744525.1, forward strand.
GGAATTTGGAGACAGGTGACCAGCTGAATCGTGAGAAGTGGAGAGTTAGCTTGCGTAATATCAAAAAATGTCTGACCCCTGAGCAAGGGAAAAGTGACGTTAAATCAATAGATCAAAAATATTATGTCATTGTATATATTATATATTATATATTTTCTGGAGTCATAACTTTATTAACGCTTACGATGGCTTCTAACTCACATTATGCTTCTGCCATTGTGTTACTATTTTTATTATCAATTTTATACCCCCTACACATACACACCACACACACACACACCACACACATGTACACACATAAATTCCTCTTGTGGCAATGATAATAAAATCATCTATTCGTTCCGCAATTTACAGGAGTCAAACCTTGATTTTACCCAAAGCATCAACCCTTACACTGAATCGGATATCGAAAGCATGTCCAATATGGAAGAGATTACTAAAATGACAAGATTAAGATGAGGAATTAGAGTATGAACAAAAAATATGTATAAAATATATAAAATATATAAAATATATAAAATATATAAAATATATATTGCTGTTTATTTTTATTTCATCTACCCATCATGAATTAGTAGCTCAGAAGTTTCGATTCTAAGTTTTCTTGTTCCGTGACTGGTTGCTTTCTAAGGCTTGAGAGCCCAGTCTACCCTGCTTTTTTATTCATAGTTAGGAGTAGATAATCCTTGGTCAATTCTTCTTGCGTGTGATTGTTTAATCGTTGGTAATTCAATTATTTCCATTTAGTTTCTTTTTGTTGCTTATGATTCACCATTTATCAAGACTAAAAACTCATCAGGGATAAGAGTTAATGATATAGATAGATTGTCTGTTCAATGATGAAGAATATTATGAGAGGATTGAAAATGATGAATCGAATGAACAACATTTGATTCTTTATGAGGACTGTTTATAACAAGTATTTGTTGACATTGGATTGGAAGATGACTATGTTGTAGCCCGCAAGGAATCAATCCCATGGTAACGTATTAAAAAAATGTGAAATTCTTGGAAGGAAACTTTGTTCATAGAAATTCCATTTGATGTTAGGCACACGAGGAAAAAAAGAAAGTTATTTGTAGTTAAGGTTAGGCACACAGGAAAAAAAGAAAGTTATTTGTAGTTAAGGTTAGGCACACAGGAAAAAAAGAAAGTTATTTGTAGTTAAGGTTAGGAACACAGGAAAAAAAGAAAGTTATTTGTAGTTAAGGTTATGCACACAGGAAAAAAAGAAAGTTATTTGTAGTTAAGGTTAGGCACACAGGAAAAAAAGAAAGTTATTTGTAGTTAAGGTTAGGCACACAGGAAAAAAAGAAAGTTATTTGTAGTTAAGGTTAGGCACACAGGAAAAAAAGAAAGTTATTTGTAGTTAAGGTTAGGCACACAGGAAAAAAAGAAAGTTATTTGTAGTTAAGGTTAGGAACACAGGAAAAAAAGAAAGTTACTTGTAGTTAAGGTTATGCACACAGGAAAAAAAGAAAGTTATTTGTAGTTAAGGTTAGGCACACAGGAAAAATAGAAAGTTATTTGTAGTTAAGGTTAGGCACACAGGAAAAAAAGAAAGTTATTTGTAGTTAAGGTTAGGCACACAGGAAAAAAAGAAAGTTATTTGTAGTTAAGGTTAGGCACACAGGAAAAAAAGCAAGTTATTTGTAGTTAAGGTTAGGGTTAGGCACACAGAAGAAAAAAAGAAAATTATTTGTGGTTAGGGTAAGGCACACAGGAAAAAAAGAAAGTTATTTGTAGTTATAGTAGCAAGACGAGTTCTTGTTGTGAATGTCTTACAAAAAAGGAACCAGAGATTGAAACTCGGTTAAGCATCTTCCAAGAAAATAAAGATAGAGTAGAAAAAGACTAGCAACGTTCTCTGAAAAATAAAGTTTAGAAAAGAGAATAAAAAAAAATCATCCCCCACACCCACACTATATTTAACAAGTAATAGTTTCAAATATGGTAACCAGAATTTTTAGAGAAGTCGATCACCTGGTGATACCAAATGGCAACTAAGGGCAATCACCGAAACATTGACCACGGCGATACTAGATTAAAAATAATGATAAAAAACTAGATTTTTGCTTTTCTCAGTCTGCGCCAATAAACCGTTACCTCACCGACACTTTCATGTGCGATATTTGAAGGTGCAATGGACAGAGCCTACCCCTACCCCCGACGTAAGCAACATAGGATCGTCGGTGCTGTGCATAACGGCTACAGTAACTATGATAAAAGTAGGCAGTTGTTCATACCGGATCAATTGGAACAAGGCTGTAAAACACCTTGAAAGCGATGACGGTTGAAAGAAGACTTGAAAGCGATAACGGTTGAAAGAAGACTTGAAAGCGATGATGGTTGAAATAAGAATTGAAAGCGATGACGGTTGAAAGAAGACTTGAAAACGATGACGGTTGAAGGAAGACTTGAAAGCAATGACGGTTGAAAGAAGACTTGAGAGCGATAACGATTGAAAGAAGACTTGAAAGCGATGATGGTTGAAAGAAGACTTGAGAGCGATGATGGTTGAAAGAAGACTTGAGAGCGATGATGGTTGAAAGAAGACTTGAAAGCGATGATGGTTGAAAGAAGACTTGAGAGCGATGATGGTTGAAAGAAGCCTTGAAAGCGATGATGGTTGAAAGAAGACTTGAGAGCGATAACGGTTCAAGGGAGACTTCAAAGCCACGGCGGTTCAAGGGAGACTTCAAAGCAACGGCGGTTCAAGGGAGACTTCAAAGCCACGAGGGTTCAAGGGAGACTTCAAAGCCACGGCGGTTCAAGGGAGACTTCAAAGCCACGGCGGTTCAAGGGAGACTTCAAAGCCACGGCGGTTCAAGGGAGACTTCAAAGCCACGGCGGTTCAAGGGAGACTTCAAAGCCACGGCGGTTCAAGGGAGACTTCAAAGCCACGAGGGTTCAAGGGAGACTTCAAAGCCACGGCGGTTCAAGGGAGACTTCAAAGCCACGGCGGTTCAAGGGAGACTTCAAAGCCACGGCGGTTCAAGGGAGACTTCAAAGCCACGAGGGTTCAAGGGAGACTTCAAAGCCACGAGGGTTCAAGGGAGACTTCAAAGCCACGAGGGTTCAAGGAGGACTTGGGTTCTCAAAAGAGTTTTACTTGCGAATTTTACAAAGAGTTAGGTACGTCTCTCCTTTTCTTCTTACAATCCACAGAGCTTGACCTCTTCCAAAACATCAGGTATTCAGATTTGTTGTGTCTAGAACCAAGCCATTTAATATTTGACCAAACCTATGTTGTATTCTTATTCCAAATATAACATCAACACTTTACCGTTCTCCCATGAGGTCATGTTATCCCCTCCCCCCTTCCCCCGTTGTTATTTCTTATAACACAAATAATCGTGCTGAATACATTGAGTACTGGCAAATTCCCTTCAGTTTGACAACCATTTGGGGAAAAAATCTGACGTTAACATCGATACAAGCTACATCTTATTAATTTTTATTCTTGTGTTTTCTTCCCCACAAACGGATTATTTAATATAAAAAAACTGTACGGAAAGAATAATTCAAATTAATTCCACAAAACTGAAAACATCGATAATATTTACAAACGATAAACATAACTTTGTAAGCTTTGACATATGACTCACTTGTGATCGATAGAAAGAAAAGTGTACCTTGTGTATATATGTGTGTACTTAAAGTAATGTCAGTTTCTTTATTGTTTCTTTGTCATCGATAGCTTTCTTCCTACAAAATCAATATTTTATTCTGGTTCATCAGTTCCTTTGGTGGATCGTTGCAGCATGTTTTTAAGGAAAATAAAAGGTAATTAGATTTAATTCCTTTCAGAAAATACTTTGACTGGGTCGGAATTATTTTCATAAAGGGGATATAACTCTGTATTCGTCCATACAGAGTTATTTCCTTTTTATTGGAACAAAAAATGATATTTAAAAACAACAAAACAAAAACAAAGCAAAACAACAAAAAACGGTATTGTTTAAAAAAGAAGAAAAAAGCGAAAGTGTTACATAACGAGGACTGTTGTTTGAATGGAAACATCTGCATAACACCTTAAGAGTCAGAGGTGACCCAAGAACATGGAAGTCGACAACACAATATGACTTCCGAGCGGATATTTTATGTCTTTTTACTGGCGAGACTTCAAGGAGGAAAGATGTGTCTGAGGTGCCATTTTCAATGGGGGAGGGCGGACGGGCGAGCATAATATAACGGTGTAGCAGATCAAGATATCCGTTTATTTATCTGTCTGTCTTTCTCTCTCTCTCTCTCATGTATATGAAAGTTACCCGTTTCTCTGATGTTTTCTGTGACTGTTTTCTTTATAATAAACCTTTTTATAAACATCAGTGTCTGAGTAGGTTTATCAGCGAACAAATAGAACCTGGGTTCCCGATGATGATACGGGTGTATTAAGGTTTATATATGCATTGGTAAGCGAAAATATAGCAGAACAAATTATAAATAAATACACTACCGAGCAACGCCGGGTCAGGATAACTAGTTTTCTACAAATATTTCCAATAGAACAATCAATTTAATTATTCATCTATCAGCATAAGTAATTACTGGGACAACTTTTTGGAGCATGTCAAGAATGTAACTTTTTAAAATAATTTACACTGACTGGTTTCATGATTATGGCATAAACAACGAATTACTTTGAGAGTATTGGGAGTTTTCACATGAGTTTTTTTTTTTTTTAAACCCTGAACTTATTGGAAGTTATACTGATGTGGTAAAGACAGAAATACTAGAGAGAAAAAATAATGAAGCACTTAATTTTTTATTTCAAACAAGGGAACAAATTTTGGTAGCCATTTGCAATTTTTTTTATTAGTAACAAATGTAGCCATTTCATTGGCTAATGAACATAGCTGATTAGCAAATGAAATTTGTGGTATATCTGGAATTTTTTTCTACTTAAAGATAATATCGGGCCGGATAAAATATGTAATCGATTCGAATTTTTAAAAATTTATAGAAAGAAAACAGACTGTAATTCCCTGGCTAGGTAGAATCAAATATCGATTTGCCAAATGCAAACTTCAAGAATCCAACTAATTTTTCTTTATATATAAGAATTCTGTTAAAAAGATTTTATAATTAAATTTGAGATGAGATTCTGTACTTAGCCTTGTATGCAATTTAAAAATTATAGTATGCATATACTTAAAATCACTCTTGTTCAATCCTCTCCAATGACTGCAAGATGGTGCAGTCGGCTACGTTTCTACATGTAAGCTGCTTTACCCACACAAAATGCTTACCTAAAAAAAAACCTTCAAACAGTCGTACATAGTTTTAATTACTCTCTTTGCGCTCTGCAGCTTCAAGTTTAGAATGGTAAAAATGCCAATCAGATCAGTGAGGAATGCAGATACAAAAAAAAAATTTTTTCATGGAAATCGCCCCAGACAAGTCATGAAATCAGTTGTTGTAAGGAGCTAAAAAGAAATTACCACTTCAAGATCAAAAACTAGCCAACGACAAGTGTTAGATGGATTGATTCCTACCCAGAAAACAGCAATTCTTCCCCCTTTGTCAGAAACATCACTCATGAAATGTGAGGACTAAATGACAAAATAAGGGAAGCAAGAGTTACGAGGCTGCCGAAAGTAAATCAAAGATCCACTTTTGACTCAACTAAATTCATTTTTTCATATAAATCTGCATGTTATGTTTTTTTTAATAATCGGATACTCACAGGAGGGATCACGTAAAGGTTGCTAATTTCCTTAGTGAAAATAGTGCTATGGATCTGACAGGACTCGATCATGGCATTCTGAGTAATCAGTCTGCACTAGTATTCACTTCACCACAGCCACTTCCAAATTCAGGCTTATAGGCAAAGATTGGATCACTTGGAGACATTTTTCTCTCCTTTCTTTGCCAACAACAATTCAATCTTGTCTTTCAGAGAAACAGAAATTCTTTAAAACATTCCCCTGACCTAAATTAATTTAGAATGGTGCGAAAGCTCTCCAATTTCAGTATCCAGGGCGGAGAGAAAATAAATGAATTTTCGGTGGTTGAGAGCAGTTGCACGTATAAAATTAATAATTTTTTCAGCCACATCCATTAGTTTTTCCATCTGCAACGGTTTCCCCACATCTGTGGCCCTTGGTGTAGACAGTAATGAATAGCGAAGATGGACACATCAAGTTTTTTTTTTAATGGTGGCCAACTATACGCGCCTTTCTCGGAGAACATTGCAGGTGCACACTTGGTTGCCGCTGATACGAGTTTTGGCCAGTCCAATCCTGCACACTCAATGCACTTTTCTATTTGATTAAAAATATCCGGCAATGTTACTGTTCACTTCAAAGGAAGTAAATCTAATCATTTTTTAAAACTCCTCTGTGTAGCGTAATGACTTGCGTGCGATGATCCAATTACGCAGACCACAAAAATAAAATGATCTAAGGAAGATCACCCAGATCCCGAAATACGCCTGTTTTTTCTTAGTACTTGAAGAGTTATTTCCCTTTGATCGTTTCCCATGCTGTTGAAGGATTCCTAGTAACGAATAAAAATAAACACAATCTTTTTATTTCATATTTCTTCTTTAGACAGCAATCTGTTCTCAGAATAATTGCTTGTATGTGTCGTCGGCGTCTGTCAGCTAAAAGGTTCCCGGTCTCTTACTTCCATGGATGACTCCCTTACTGGAGTTCCTGCCTGTCTCTCTCTGTCTGAGACCCAGTCTGACTCTCTCATTTTTCACGATTATATCACGGTCCTTTGTCTTCAATTTCTGTCACGATATTTTTTATTTAAGTCATTTGACCCACTTTGGTTAATTCGTTCACTCCACTGCCTATAGTTTGAAAACTAACATCGTATGAAAGGAATGGCCAACACAAAAAAATGCGTTTTACAAATACCTCCAGTGGTATTTTATTATTATAATTATTTTTAATTTCCCATTACCAGGTTTTGAGCAAAGACAGGAGATGCTTATTGGCCGTAGTCTTGAAAAGACCAAGGTTATAGGTAGGAAGAGAGTTCCACAAACCTGCAGTTCTTGGAAAGAAGCTACTGTAATAGGAAGCTGTATTACAATGAGGTATCAAAACAGCAAATTGATGGAGACAACTAGACCAACAAGTCAAACAAGCTAGAACAAAAGAAACAAGGAATAGATCAGACAATTCTGAAGAACACATGCCATAATAGTGTTTATAGAAAAGACTGAGACTAGCAACATCATGTCTGTGAAAGAGAGGATGCAGAGAAGAAGAAAGGGTGGGGGCCAATCAAATTACAGATACGTTTCTGCACCTTATCAATAATTCTCAAATGGGACAGAGGTTCACCAGCCCAAATATGACAACAGTACTCCATACATAATCATAGTAGATTTTGTTTTCAGCATCTAAATGCAGAAGTTACCATTCTTATACATCTGTTAAGGTCAAATGGAACCATTGAGCCCAGAAACACATTTATTTAGTATCGTATATGTTTCTCAACCCTCCTTGTCTGTCCCCTTCTCTCTTTTTTTTTTTTTTATCTGTCTTCATCATTTATTTCATTTCACCACAAAAACGAATGAGACTGTAGATTTCCTCTTTATTTCATTTTTTTATTTTACCAAATCGTTATTTGTTTCTCTATCTCTATCTACTCTGTCTCTCTCTCGCTCTGATTCTCTCTTTATCTTTTTCATTTTATTTGTCTCTCTCGCTCTCATTTCATCTTTCTCTCTCCATCCATCATCATTTATTTAGTTTCACCACAGAAACGAACAAGACTGCAGATAGATTTCCTCTTTATTTCATTTTTTAATTTACCGAATCTTTTTTTTCATTCCTGTTGCGTTGAGCACCCTACAATGCTTGGATAATACGACTGTTATCTTGTTTGTGTCTGGCAATCTTGCACTTAGCGCGTTCTTGTTATTGTTATTACTGCTAAACAATGTCTACCTACTCAACGCCGACCAAAGTGTCATGATCTAACAAAGGCTTTGATCGAGGCACACCCGCCACTATTTCTGACGCAGTCGTCGTCGTAGTAGTTGTACGGACCCGCATTTGTTCACAACGGCCTGTAACAAATCTACGCTGTTCACGAATGTTCATTTGATGCAATAAGTGCGCAACAACCGTGCAGCCATAGCAGATTGTTCTTGCCGGTATTTTCTAGCTACGCATGGCATATACGTGTCCAACAGAGCGAGACAATAATTGCTTTTTATTGTGTGAGGCTTTATTATCAAGTAACCAACATGGCAGCCAGCTGTTTTGCTTTGATCTCATAGAAAGCATACGGTGGCCATATTGGAGTGTTCCTAGCATCTGCACAAAATGGGGAACAAAATATTGATTAGCAATAAACAGAAGGTTGTCTGATTATATATCTATTTCACCTATATTGCTCATTTTGCACCTACAAATTTGTACAACGATTATATATATATATATATATTATTATTAGCTCCCTTCACCAAAGGCCGGGCACTCTGAGTGACTTTAATAACAAGCAGTACTAATAGCTGCATGCACGATCCGAATACGTTTGTTGATCACTTTAACTGCTTGGGTAAATCTAGCCGCCGATTCGCTATTTACAAAGTTAAATTCCTCCCTAATTATTAACTAATTGTCTATGGCCGAGGGGTTAAGACTCTTGACTGCAGATCAGTGGCGATTTGTGATCAGGGTTCACGCCCGTCGACCGTTGAGAATTACCTTCCTGCACTGAAGATTGCGTTAGCATGAAACATCGATGTCTGTAGGTTTTACAATAATTAATATTTCTTTATAAATATTATATATATATATATATATATATATATATATATATAGTAAGTTCCGAAAATATATTTATGCCAATTAAGCTACACAGAGGCGTCCGCGTTTCATCTCTGTATGGAATCGTCAGGCTTAATTGTCATGAATATTTTTTCATAACTTACTACCTAGCTCTACGCCTGTATTGAGCACTGTTGAAGTAGATACTGAAAATCGATACATAATATCGTATTATATCTCCTAATAATATTATATATGGATACACATACATACCAGGAAGTATGAACACTGAATAGAATCTTAAATAGGCATATTTTCTTTCTATTTCGTAAGGTTATCTCAGTAGCTGAGGGGTCAAAAGTGACTTTAATCCGTCGTTACAACCCAGCGACCAGTGGTATAGCCTTATCTAGCCACATTGATGAGTCTAATTAAAACGAAACATATATATATGTGGATAAATATTTTTAAAATAATTATAGTTATAATGATTATATCAAAGGTATCAGGAGAGCCAGTTTCTCAGATACTAAAGTAAATCCTAATACGATTGGAGATGCTCGATATTACAAATAGAGCATAATTGTAGTTAAAAAATATATAAAAATCAAACAAATATATCATTCAAATTTGAACATAGATTTGTTGATTTTAAATGTTCATTATAAAAGCTTAAAGTCCTTATATCCGGAAATTTCAAAGTAATAAATATACTTATCCCCAGAGGGAAACTATTTGTAGGTTACTAAAAAAAGTCTGAAAAAAGTTTCAATTATTAGTTGAAAAATTGCGTAGAAATATATATACAGAAAAAGGAAGACAAGAATATCATAAAAAACTTTTTTCTCATTGGGCGAGCATCAGCTATTTTTTTATTTTTTTTAATCTTAATCTGTTGAACTTTATTTTGGACTATGTTTAGCAAAGTAAAACTTACTTTGCACAATGACATTGTTTTACGAGTGAAATAAAATTACTGCATCTTATATCAGCCTAAAAAAATCTGGAAATAGCTGAAAAACAACTAAACTCTTGGTCATGACAGATATGGTTGAATTAGTACAGACTTCAGATTTGATTGAAATCTAAAAATTCCAAGTAGCCATTAAAATAACACTCAAACCCTTCATTGATCTATAATATGTACGTGAGTGTGCAGTTATAACCCACACACTACAGGTTTTATAACCCACACACTACAGGTTACCCTTACAGCTGTACATGTATGTCTGCTACGCTTGGCTTCTCTATAAACCGACATGGTCAGCCAATGGATATCCACTCCTCCAGCTAATCCACCAAACTTCAACATCTGCGACATATCACTAATAACAGTGGAATCATTCAAATACTTCGAAAGTTCCCTCTCGGGTGACTGCAGTGGCAACAGAGAGATACTAAACTGAATAGGAGAAGGGTTTTTCATTAAAAGATCCCAACCTCAACATCAAAATATCTGTGGGCAGTTGTCATCAGAGTGTTGAGTTATCTCCCTTTGTATTAGGATATAAGAGTTCTATTCCTTTGTGATAAATTCTTAGAGTGATCTCCCTTGTTGTTGGTGATGGTGGTTATTGACTGGGAAAACAAAGAAGGCGGTTTGGATAAACTGACGTGTAACATGATTGGATTTATGTTACGAGCAAACTAACATGGGTAGCAAAAGCTGTCTTCTTTCATGTGATGAGAAATTATCTTGTTCAGCAAACGTTGAAACACATTTTAAAAAAGATGGCGTCTTTTACAAAACACCAACTATTTAGCTAAATGAAGAGGCATAAATGGAAGCAAGATATAGGCATATGGTCTATATTTACAGATCTATCAAAAGAGAAATGGGGCTTGGCTGTATTTTTGTCGCTACCACAAAATATAAGAGAATGTGTTCGACATTTGGCAATAGCGGATATCGGTGGAGCAAATGGATTGAATATAATTATAAACAAATTGGATGAAATTTACTTACAGGATAAAAACACAATGGCATATATATTTGCAGACTCAGGAGAAGTCTTTCATAAAAAGATCTCAACCGCAGAACCAAAATGTCTGTTGGCAGTTGTCATCACAGCACTCATATACAGCTGACAGATATGTACCCTGTCCTGATAATAATTTTGTATGCAGCGATATTGGATTCTAGCCTAATTAGATAAATAGTTTTTGAGTCATCAACATTTCCATGGAATAATTTCGGGAATACTTCATACAATATGGAGAAGTAAGGTCCAAATAAGACTTTGGCCCATCCTTATGTTGTCAGGCAGTGGTATGTAGTCTCACGGCTGACTTATGTTTTTATTTACTTGTAAGATCTATTTAAAATTAATTGTTCAATTATTAAAATCATACATTTTCTCCTTATGTGCAATGCATGTGTATTGTTATCTAGTCAGACTCAGGACAAATTCGCAGCTGTAATCAAAAGCCATCCCATACTTACCACATTAATTAATTCAACACATCTTAACGAAGAGGAATGATTTATTAAATTGGCTACAGCTTGATCGTCTAGTAAGCTGCAAAGTCTAAAGAATAGAAGGAGGTGAAACACAGAGACAGATAGACTTGTTTTAAATGCATATTGCTTACATTGTGTTATTTGGCGATTCTAGCTTCCACACAGGACTCCTCAAATTATTATTAACCAGCACTCTCTCTGTAATCACGTCTAACGTAACATCCAGCTAAATATAATCGCTTACGATTTTCAAAAACTCAGTAATCTCTTCATGACCATCTGTCTAGAATACATCCTGTTAGCACATAAGACTAGACCCCCCCCCCCCCGAATGAATATATTTTAACTAATATTAATACTCACCAATATTTACTAATATTTCTATAACAGAGATCACACAACTGAAGTTATGAATTTAATTTTGTAGTTAAGCTTCTATTAATTATTGAACGAAATTTGCTCGATATTTTAGAATTCACATAATTTTCCGTCTGTTACTTAAAATTCAAATCTCATTCAAATCAGAATGAAAAGAATGTAGACAGTATGGGTACGTGTATGTGATAGTGGGGTTTATGCTACCCTGAGAGCCCACTTTAAAATTTGCAAAACGTCAGAACCCCAAATACTTCAATTCAATCAAAAATATACTGCTGTGATGAAAATTATATTAAAATAAAGCTTACCCAACTAAAGTTAGAAAAGTGTTGTTTTTTTATAGTTCAGCTCCATTAGATAATAATAAAATGATCAAATTATTTTGAGAATCAATTTAATCTTGTTATAAGTAAACATGGTTTATATTTCATTCAAATCAGAGATAATTGGTTTTTTTTAAGTCTAGAGCTTATACTGCAGATATCTCTTTAAAGAAAATACATAAATATCACTTCATTATGACAATCTGCATGAATTCGTAAGCTTAATAACGTAAAAACAGATGGATAGTTTTCCTATTTCTAATATACAGGGTGCATCAGGTATATGAGAACATCGCGTAATGTCGTTATTGTTACGTTATATTAATTATTTTTATTCTTTTTTTGCAGATAATGAAAAATGGCAGATAATAATGTAACGGAACAAATGAAAAGACAGGCTGTAATTGTCGCAATAAAGGCAGATCATAGCGATTTACAAATCGCACAATTTCTTAAAGTCGCCCGTTCTTTTGTTTATAAAGTTCGTAGGGAGTTAGAAGAAAATGATGGTGATTGTAAGCAGGTTGCTAAACGTAAAAAGCACGACCAACGGTCAGACACGATTAGAACACCTGAATTTATTCATCAAGTTCAGAATATTATTGATGAGAGCCCCCAAAAGTCAATGAGGTCCATCGCAAAAGACCTGAATGTTTCAGAAGCCACAATTCGAAGGACTGTTCATGAAAATCTTCGTTACAAGTCTTATGTGATGAGGAGAGGCCAGTTTATGTCCGAGACCACCAAAGAGAATCGTTTGATAAGGTCCAAGAGGCTGTTAAACAAACTGAAACATCCTGTTGAGCAAGGCATGCTTTGGTTTTTCTCAGATGAGAAAAACTTTGATCAAGATCAAAAGGTAAACAGAAGGAATGACAGATGGCTGTGTAATGACCCTTCCGAAGTTCCAACAGTCATGCATACAAAATTTCCTGCAACTGTTATGGTTTTGGGGGTTGTTAGCAACGAAGGACATGTGATGCCACCACACTTCTTTCGGCAAGGACTAAGAGTCACTTCTGCTGCTTACATTGAAGTCTTGGATACTGTTGTTAAGCCCTGGATCGATAGAGTAACAAATGGAAGGCCCTACATCTTTCAACAAGACTGCACCAGCACATAAGGCTCAAAACACATCACTCCAAACTTGTGGCCTCCAAACTCTCCAGACCTGAATCCATTGGATTATTATGTGTGGGGCGTCGTGGAGAGAGATGTTAATAAACACCCCCACAACACTAAAGATTCTCTAAAAGCATCCATTGTCAGAGTGATGGACAACATAGATGAGGACCATCTCAAGCGCGCTTGCAGTCGGTTTAGGTCTCGAATCGAAGCTGTCATTGAAGTAGAGGGGAATTTCATTGAATGAAATTATTAAACAATACCTTAGCTTACATGTTTATATAATTGTTTTTGATTAAGAATATTTTTGTTTGATTTTTTTTATCATTTAATAAAATGGAAAATATGTTCTCATATACCTGACGCACCCTGTATAAAGTACAGCCAGTCTCTTTCTCACGTTTTTGTCACCCTACAAAGTAAATAATTAAAGTTGTGGTCTCTGTTCGATTATGTTCTTTAAAAAAACCCAACTTAATTCTAATTGGGTTTACTGATTTTTATATTTTATCTGATATTTTATTTTTGAAGAGAAATACTTTGTATGGGTGAATATCAGGCCACATAAACTGGTATCGACTTTCAAAAAGATTTTTTTAAATTTATACATTTTTATTATAATTTATTTTTAATAAATATAATATAATATATTTATTAATATAGATGTCGTCAAAAACTATGATCACTTTTTTTTTATTGATGGCTTAGAGTGAGAGAGAGAGAGGAGGATTATGCTCATCGTAATTAACTGCTTAAAGTGGCGTTTGCCAATATAAATATACATGCTTAGAATTATGATGTATATATAGCTCAACGAAATAGGTCAGATTAGAGAGCTTCAGACTAAAGATCTAAATGGTTCGTTTTCAATTGCGAATCTCGGCATCCATATTTCTTTTTTGTTGTTCACTTTCAGAAAATAATAACAACAAATAATTATAGTTTTCTAAAAATTTGGTTGAGGTACTAATTTAATGACCAAGCGATACTGTACTATAACGATAATAAAAAAAATCGTCGTTTTAAAGTGTCTTCTACGCTCTTGCCGCGCAACAGAAACTGCCCATTTCTCATTGTGACATGTGATGAGAAGTGGATCCTCTATGACAGTCGGCAACGTTCGGCACAGTGGTTGGATGCCAGCGAAGCTCCAAAACACTTCCTGAAGCCGAAATTGCACCAAAAAAAGATTATGGTGACTGTTTGGTGTTCTGCGACCGGTCTCATCCATCACAACTTCTTGAATCCGGGCGAAACTATTACAACGGAGAAGTACTGCCAACAAATTGACGAAAAGCACCAGAAGCTCCAACGTATGCACCCGAGATTGGTCAATATGCAGGGACCAATTCTCCTCCATGACAACGCTCACCCGCATGTTGCACAACTGACCCTGCAGAAGCTGAACGAATTGGGCTACGAAACTCTGCCTCATCCGCCATATTCACCGGACCTCTCGCCCACCGATTATCACTTTTTCAAGCATCTCGACAACTTCCTGCGCGAGAAATGCTTCAAAAGCCGAGATGATGCCGAATCGGCCTTCAATGACTTCATCGCTTCCAGAACTCCGGATTTTTATGATAATGGAATGAGTAAACTTTTGTCCCGTTGGCAAAAATGTGTTGATTCTAATGGTTTTTATTTTGATTAATAAAGTTTGGTATAAAAGAAGTTATAGTCCTTTGAAGTTGAACGTCCAAAAACGCCATTGTTTTTGCACCGACCCAATAATTAAATTTAACTTTAAAATTATGTTTGAAATAAATATTAATATCAAAAATAAACCCTGGCTTACTGCAAATAAAGAAATGAATACTACCGGGCAACGCTAGGTAGGGACAGCTAGTCTATATATAGAAGGAGAAAGAGAGAGCAAAAAAAGATTTGCAGGACTAATCGGCATTGACCATGCATTATATAAAGATCGAACACCAGCATAAATAAATTCAGTGTGAACACTATTCATCATATCACTCCCAATTTATTTAAATAAATGTATTTGCCTGCATATCAAATTAACAGGGCTGCCAATGAGATTTCAACATTTCATCGAGATCAAACCTGAAAGAAAACAGTCAGCGAATTATAAAAATACTAGAAGACCCACCCGACGTTGCCCAGTAATAAATGAGGAACCTTGTGTACTCTTGCTCCCAGCCCTGAACCCTATATTACCATTTTTATATTTATCCGTCAGTTTCAAGTTATAAATAAAATAGAGTACACGTTATTTCATAAAACGACGGAAACAAATGTTACATTTTTTATGCTTCTACAGAATACTAACCAAACTAAACCGATTTATGTAAACAACCGGAAAAGCCGAGTCAAACCGAGCCGTCGTCAAACAATCAATAAGTACTGGATGAAACAATTTTTCTCTAAGTAATAAAATAAAAATTTTTTTTAATCATTTAAAAAAATACTCACCTGAATATATTTTTCTTCATAAAGAAGGATTTATTTCAGACGGACGTCAACAACGAAACAACTTTTCCTCTTTTGTTTTCCACACAAGCAATCTTTTTAATCATTTAAAAAACAGTTTTTGTGATTGTTTGAAGTGTCTCGGTCATAGGCAAATAGTCAATTAGTACATAGGTTAGGGTTAGTATAGGGTTAAGGTTAAAACTAAACAATCAGCCTCTGTACAGTTTTAATTTTAGGTTTGACGTTGTCTTTAATTGTCGTCTGCCACATTTATTTTGTGGATTCTGATTCGTAAACTGCTTTGTTTGTTTCCAGCTGATTCTGGAAATACGATTCAGTAAGAGTCGGTTTGATTTAGCTCGTATTCTATAGAAGTACCACATTTTTTATAACTATCAATCGAGCATATCAAAATATAGGCAACATTTTCATATCAAAATAAAATTTTCCCGGCTAATATTTTCTCGGGTAATATTTCAGTAATATTTGAGGTTTAAAACGTAAATTCGAATTAATCAACATGGTACGATATTTTTTACCGGCTCAATTCTGCTGTTGGCATTGGCTTCACCAATTCTGTATAGAATCCGGTATTTATATGAGGGACCGCATGAAGTTTACCGACATCCATAGTGAAACTGGTGCTATAGAACCGATAGGATTCGAACTTGGAACTCCAAGTCATCAGTCTTCATTGTTATTCGCTTTACTACTACCACCTCCTTATTTTGGAGTGTGATTTAAGATAAAATGAAAATGTACTGCCCTAAACACGGATTGAACTCACAGCCTACAGATGATGGGATGTTTGTTTTTAATACATCTTCCTCTCACCATTTCGTTAAGTGTGCAAGCAAGATTATCAGAGTTTTAGCATTATACAGATATGTAAAACGGACAAATGAATGTTGTTCATGACAGTTATTATTTTAGTGTCTTCACTTCATATTTATTTATAAAAGCTCAATTTGAATGAAAATCGTTAAATTGTTCCGGAAATCAGGGTCTAATGTTTCGATTGAAAATGCCACATTTTTTTCTTTCTTATTTGTTGCTATAAACAATCCTTAAGGTACAGTGCTTTATAATTGGTATGGGTTTTTAGATCTGCAATGGCCGGATGTAAGTGTCAGCAGTTGTCTTTTATATAAATAATAGCAGAGATACCCGGCATTGCCTGGTAAGTAATAAGAACACCGTGTACTCATGCTCTCAGCCCTGAACCCCATATTACCGTTAATCTTATTTTCTTAATTTCTAAAATAAAAGAAGACATTGATTCTGCCATTTACGAATATCAGCGCAAATGCAGACCCCACGATATTATTGCAAAAAAAACCCTAATGCAAACTTAATACCAGCATTAGATTCCTTTTTAGAATTTACTTGAGAAAAAAGGGTACTTTTACTGTTTATGCACCGTGCTATTTTTTAGATAGGATTTTCAAGTTAAATTCAATTTTTACAGTATCTTTTGTTCATTAAATTGTTAGGTGAAAGTACAGAATAGTTAACAAAGCCCCCTCTCCCCATATTAAGAATTGGTTTCTGAATAATAATGTTATTATTTCAGCATGGTAGAAGTACCGAGAAAAGGGTACTTTGTTACATTAGGACCTACACTAACTTTGACCATGACCCTAACACTAAACCCTAACCCTAACCCCCACTTTGACCATGACCCTAACTCTAACGCTAACTCTAACCCTAACCTTAACGACAGGGTCAAAGTTAGTTTGGGTCCTAATGTAACGAAGCACTGAGAAAAGTTATGTTTTGTCTTGGTATAGGTCTTTGTTTTCAATTGCATCACTAGTAAGGGGTAATTTGAATCGTTAATTGGACCTTAGTGGTGCCAGATGTAATCGGAGGAAAATGCGAATGCTGTCATTAAATTCCTTGACAAATGTAACACTTGCTTAAAATAATTGGAATGTTATAAGTGTTAATATATCGATTTGTATAACATCCAAACAAACAGACTTACCATTTTATATATAGATATATTACAACTAAATTTTACAATTAGTTACCGAATTTCAACTATGAGTATAATAGGACATATTTCCTCCTTGAAATAAAGGGGCGGTGGGGGTGGGGGGGGGGGGGTAATTTAAATGACCAAAAAAAAATCTAATTTTTTTTTAAAAATTCTTTACATAAATTAATATTCATTTATTGATAAATACTGGAAATTTTATTAAGATCGGATCATTCTCTGACTTTTGGTGGAATTGTTTTCAATCACGTGTAAAATTCATATTTGGTTAAAAAGCAAAAATTGCTTTCACTTTCATTGCCCGATCCTAAATAATTCTATTCGTACGAAATATAGAAGCAAAAGGTTGAACATACATCTGATGAAGGGACATTTTCTTCCTGAAATATCATGTTATACGTAACTTTCATCGAACCGCACTGATGCAAATAAGACTTTTTAAAGTTTGTTTACATTTTGCATAGACGTTTTTTTCTGCTGGTTTTTTGACTATGTTATAATATCTTTTAAATCAAACTTTGTTTAAAATATGGTATCTACTGTATTCTACTCTCGTTTTCAAAATCATTTTTGAAACATGTATTTTTAATTTTTTTCTGAAATAAATATAATTTCCATTGCTCTACGTTTATGAATTGTCTCTCTAGATGAATTGATAATTGTATTTGTTGACAAATTCTTGTAGACAAATTCGCCAGACACAACTCGAAAAGAAGAGACCTATTTTTATAGTCGATTCCATAAGCGAACATTTATTGATTTGTGTAATTCGGACACAGAATAAACTGCAATTATTCAATGTTTTTATTCCCTCTACTTTCGTCTCTCCATTTATTATTTTAACTAACTGGCCTCATTGTTTCTCATATTGTTTACTGATGCCATTAGATTTGCAAATCTTCATGGAAAAAAAAACAACGATTCTATTGAAAAAGATCTCAATGTTTTGCATTTTTAGGAATGTAATTGTCTAGAATTTGATATTTATGAGGTTGGTTTCTTGGTTGGTGAGATTTTTCGGAACGTTTCGGCCGTTGTACTTTCCAGCCTTCTTCCTATCTGTTGCTATTTCACTTGTTTGCCCACCAGGATTAGGGAGTCATCAACTGATCTCTCCCATGTCTTAAGCGGCCTACCACGTAGTATAATAATAGATAAACAGAAACAGATTTAGGCCTTAAGAGGCTTCTGGGCGAATAGAATTTGGGAGCCACTGTGTAACGTTCCCTCCTACCACGGCATATTAACATTTTCTAAAGTGATTTTTAGATGATGCTATTTTTGTTGTTGTAAAACATGAAACACTTCAATTGAAATGTCTGATTTTGGAACTCATCCAATTTATTCCTAGAAAGTTTTAATATTTTAGATAATATTTTTTTTATTGCGCAATTTTGTTTTTTTATAATCTTTATTTTGTTTTGTCTAAATGTGTTTGATTATTATATCACTCAATCTAGCCCCCCCCCACCCCCAATTATTTTAAAGTGTTTCAAATTAGTTTAGAGGAGCTCCATAAAATCTGAAAATAAACAAATCTTCTACATGGACATGTGGCGCAACAGATAAAGTTGTTAAGTAATAATCAGTTCTATGTGACAGTCTTCTGGAAGTTGAAGGTTCAATCCTCACTACAGGCGATACTAACTAAGACTAAAATAACAATTACTTAAGAATTCTACCCGGTTCTTCTTCTTCTATTCATTTTTTTTATGGAAATCGCTCCAGACACGGCATGAAGCCACTTTATGTAAGGAGCTAAAAAAAATGCTACTTCAAACTCAAAGACATCTCTTTTGCCTTGTTCAGGGATCAGACTTTTTTTTTATATTTCGCAAGCTCACTCTTCAGTTCTCACGGTTCAACAGGTCAACTTTCTCCAAATTCCACTCTATCTGGTCTTGTCTGATCACTTACTTCCAAGTTTTCCTTGCCTGGCCAACCATACTAGCATAATCGATTTGTCTTTAGGATAACCTTCATGCTGGGCAAATGTAGTGGTTTTAGCAAATCCTCCGACCTATGGCTGACAGAAAAAAAAGGATTCAATTCAAAATTCCATACAAATTTAAAGATTCGACATAAAGAGTCCCGAATTTGATACACCTGAAGAAAGTAGGAGATTCACAATCCTTTCTGCAATCCAACCATATTTAGTACAAATAGATCAATTGCTCTTTCTGCCTCTTGTAAAGTCGGTTCTCGCTATCGCTTCTAACACTTTCTCACGCCTGAGACTATCCTCTATCTCTACAAATCTACTATCAGACCATGTATGTATGGAGTACTGTTACCATATTTGGGCTGGTGAATCTCTGTCCCATTTGAGGGTTATTGATAAGGTACAGAAACGTATCTGTAAGTTGATTGGCCCCACCCTTTCTTCTTCTTCTCTGCACCCTCTCTCTCACAGATGTGATGTTGCTAGTCTCAGTCTTTTCTATAAATACTACAGGGTGGGCCAAAATAAGGGTCCTATCTTTAAATTTGAATAACTTGAATTTGAATAACTTCCACAAAATAAAAGTTAAACTCACCAAACTTTATGTGTGTGTAGACTGACCCTTCCGAGATTTTTTGAAATACACAAAACAAATTTTAGCCGAAAAACACTTCTTAAAACTTACAAAAACTAAAGTATTGTTTTTTACACTGTTTTGAGTTTTTTAAGCAAAAAACATGTTTTCTAAATGAGGGTGCGTTCCTTAGGGCTAATACGGCTCATGCTTGCTTCGGAAGGGGTCCTTTACTTATTCTAAAAAAAATCAAAAAAAAAAATCAATAAATAAAAAAGTTATGAATTTTTAAAAATAGGACCCTTATTTTTGCCCACCCTGTATTATGGCATGTGTTTTTCAGAATTGTGTGATCTATTCCCTGCTTCTTTTGATCCAGTTCGTTTGATTCGTTGGTAAAGTGGTCTCCATCAATTTGCTGTTTTTATACCTCATTGTAATACGGTTTCCTATTCCAGTAGCTGTTTTCCAAGAACTACAGACTTGTGGAACTCTCTTCCTGCTGACTGTTTTCATCCTACCTATAGCCGTGTTTTTTTAAAGACTAAGGCCAATAGGCATCTCCTGTTTTTGTCTTTGTGATAATCATATTTGTTCTTGTTAGCTCCTTACATGCTTTGTTTTGAGCAATTTCATAAAAAATGAAAAAAATTAAAGAAAATAAGCTTCAGTCTTTGCCTGACTTGTCCATCAATTTTCAATTATGAATGTCCAACAGTTTCTTTTGTTACCGTGCAATGATATGCTCCAAATATGCACCTTTGCATTGCAAGCACACCTGGATTGGGCTGTGATAGATCCTCTTCAGTTCAAGAATGGTCTAAGAATTGTTTTGATAGACATTATCTTTGAGATAATCCCACAGATAAAAATAAAGTAATAATTAAGAAACTCCGGTCTTTGCCTGACTTGCCCAACAAGTTTCATTTATAAATGTCCAATAGTCTTACTTTTATCACCTTTTAGTAAAATGCTCCAAATATGCACATTTGCATTGCCCCATCCTGTTGAAACCATTATTCATCTATCACAACACCTTTTCGTTTGCCCAAGGCTGACCTAAACTTCTTAAGGACGTCTATGTAGCACTTAGCATTGGTCATGACTGACCGTTCATTCTCGTCTTCAAAGCGATGAGGATCAATGATCTGATGTATTGATATTGCAAATTATGCAGCCCACTTGTTGGAGTGCCGTGGCCTTTGCAGACGATCTTCTGGTAGGGTTGCAACTATTCACACTTCAAATGACTCGTTGGAATAGCTGTGGAGAAACATCAATAGAAGGTGTGATCCTGAATGGGGTTAACACATTTAGAGCACTTCTTTGAACAGTGATAAAAAAAAAAACTGTTGGACATTTTTTGATTGAAACTTGGTGAACAAGTCAAGCATAGACCGAATTTTATTTGTAACAAATATGGTTGGATTGCAGAAGGGATTCTGAATTTTAATAACGATTCTATTAGTGGCATTTCTGGAAACGAATGAACAAAGTGACATCGACTCTGAGCGGGTTGAAGTGGCTTTCTCCGAAGGAGGAAGTTTCTAAGGAATATCAAATTCACAAGCTGTCCTCAGTCAGGGGAGATGACGACATTAGGTTTTTGCAGTTCTTGCAGGAAGTTATTGAGGTGCTTCTACATACAGCGCCTGGTATTCCCAAATGGTCACCCATCTGCTACTTACCAGGCTCAACGTTATTTAACTTCGGTGATCTAATGAGAACCGGTGTGTCAATGTGATTATGCTGTATATATTTTCTGGGAGGTTCACCCTGAAAATGTTATTTACTTAACTAAATGGATCTCTATTTCCTTAACTCAGAGTTTCTTTCTGGACTATCTTCTTTGGACCAATGAAGGGGCCGTGTCCCTTATTTCTCAAGACCTTACATGTAATTTAGCTGAAATTCTGACAGCAACTGAATTTAACTTCAATCTTCAAATCTTTCCTATGTCAGGTGATTAAGTTAACCAATCAACTGTCAACTTTCCATATGGGGTTCTAAATAAACCTAAACCCCTTCCAGTCAATCATCTCGAATTAATAATCGTACCTTGCAGTGTATCAGCCTAATAACTGTGACATCAACAAGAAGTAGAAACAAAACTAACCCCCTTTTTTTTTGTCAACTTGATTTTTATGAGAGAAAAACAGAAGTATTTAACACATAATATAATCACATTGTCACACTGCTTCCCGTTAGATCATCGAAGTTAAGCAACGTTGAGCCTGGCCAGTACAAGATGGGTGACCATTTAAAAATACTAGGCACTGTATGTCATCTCCCTAACCGGTGTATACATGCTGACTTGGGACCGCATGTGAATTTGTATTCCCCATAAACTTCCACTTTCAATGGAAGACGGACTCCCGAGGCTGGGCGAATACCACAAAAAAGTGGTGTTACCGGTTATTCAATAACAAAGTAAATTTAAATCTTATTCACATATGCAAATAACCTTTCTTCTAATGACAATGCACACAATTATAATGGATATTTCATGTCTGTCTGTAACCGAAACTATGTCACATTACACAAATATATTATGTTATATGTTACGTTATAGCTTGCCCTTGTACCAGACTTTAAACTTAAATTTTGTGACTAGACGACCGTGGTCTAATATGTTACTAGGATAAAATGTCAAAGATAAGTGAAATAATAAAGGGTTTTATAGATTAAGACATGTGTGGATTTCAGGAGACTTTATTTGATGTGTGTGTGGAGGGGTCATAAGATAGAGAAAGCAGACGACCTAGACCAATCATAATGGGATTCTTGCAAGAGATAGATGTGGTGTGAATAGAAGGCCAACTCTCTCTCTCTCTCTGGCACAGTTAGAACAAGGTATCACCTACTATATAAAGTAAAGGCGGTCTTTTTGTGCATATGTAACCGCTAAATAGCCTTTCCCATACATGGTTAATATTAAATTCTGTTTAGCTATGAATAACTAGCGGACATCTAGTCATGTTTTAAAAAAATCGTATTTCTAATCAATTTCATCAAAAACCTACTTAATCCACTTCAACATTTTATTTCTTCTTCATGATATTAAGAGGAAGTGGAAGGAGTTTTTCTCTCAAAAAAACAGAACAAATTTAGTAACTGTCACTTTTTGCTGTGCACCGTTATTTAACCTCTGCAATAAATGGAAATATTAATATCAAAATACATTTTGTATTTTACAATAAAAAATAACACATTTCTTTGATTTTAATAAATAATATAATATAATAAGTAGACTTAATAAAGACTGTATTTTTGCTAATCTTGATAAAATATAACATCAAATATTCTTATTTTGCACTTCTTAGTCAGTCCGTCTAATATGCAAATGTTTAATCCTCTGCAATTCAATCCTCCCCCATGTGGTCTGCTTAACAGTTTCGTTTTTTTTTTTAAATTTTACTTCAGTGTAAAGTCTCAGAAATCAACGGTCCCCTTCCTGTGGCTAAGACTTGATCTCTATATCAGATAGATATCTGAGAGTTCAACTAAAGTTCTCTTTTACCCCTCAGACGTTGAGTTAGTAAAGAAGTGAAGAACATTAATTTTCCTCTCCTTAATTAACCAGTTAATTATGTTATAGTATATCTTTCTTTTGGTCTCTTGGTCTTACCGGATTCCAGGACAAGACTTTATCTGGTCTGGTGGAGTACCCAGCTAAGTAACATCACTTGGAGAAGGTGCACCATTCCTTATATGAGCCAGTGTATAGCCGTGCCGAGGGGATCTTATTTAGGCTTTTGAATATTTGGTCAGGGTTTACTTGTAGGGGGAAGTATCCTCATGTAAGGTTGTCTTGACTAACCCCTGTAAGAAAGACCTTAGACACTCGAGGACAGTGTCTAGTAGGTATTTAAGTTATCTCCAGTTTTCAATATGGCTACCAAAATGTTATAGAAGTCCATCTCTAGCAGTACAAAATAGCTATTAAGGGCGATAATCAAACTTGAAAAAGTGTCTCAGTTTGTAAAATGTGTTTCCCATCGTTTGATAACGAGAAACCGCAAAGCACGGCTGAACATTTGCACTTCATGCCATAAATGAGTCTCACCTTTTTCTAACAGATTAGTAAATGATGATGAAAAATGTATGCGGTATGTAAACTGATTACCTGTGTGTACCTGTGGATAATAGTTATTTAACTAATTCATTACCTCTGTGTACCTAGAATCATATTAATTAAGTGATGAATTATGTCTACCTGCATTTAAAAAAAACAAACTTTTGTGAATTATCTATAAAACAATTTTTTTTCTAATTTTTTTTTTCTTATTTTGCAGGTAAGTGAAGCAGAATATTCAAAAATTTACTGAGAAAACAAATCAAACTCTGCGGGTTTCATGGATCCTTAGGTTTGTGCCAAATTTTGCATTTAATATAAATTCGTTGAGAAGACAGTTCTTTCTGTTTGAAAGCTAAATAGACAAAAGCTATAACATAGTCAGGTTTCTTTGATATGAAAACTAAATCTTTAAATAAAGTTAAAATTATAGTGAAAATTGAAATTTACTATAATGAATTGAGGATTATTTTTATTGACAATGGTTCCTGCTTTAATCACAAATCACTAGTAGTAAACTATGGAAAGTGTTTATTGGTTGTTACAGCAAACAGTAGCTTCACAAGTAAATACCAAGTTACTAGCTGACCCGACCTGACGTTGCTCAGGATTATCTGATTGCAGTTAGTGTAATCTATGTTTACAGTTATTTAAATGTTGTTATTTCATGTGTACGCTTTTAACTAAAATATTGAGAATAATTGCGAAAACCCTTCTAACGGAAAAAATGTAAAAAATAAAAATAAAAAATGCGTTGTTGGCTAATTTTAAAGATTTGATTTTCCCATTATATTTTTGAACTGATTATTTAATATTTTGGTAAGTTTGAAAAGAATTATATGGATGGGAAATTTATTGAAATATACTTTTTTTGTTGTACGAATATTTACTTTCTTCCACTCTATATATGCGTGTATGATTATTATTTTGCTATGAATTTTTATGGGGGAGAGGAAAAGAATAATGAGTGAAATTCAAAAGGTGTCCAGGCCTCTGCTCCATATCTAATACGTGATATCCAATATCTGGATACTTGAATGGTACAGGGTCTTTGGGATCTGCCCT
Organism: Sepiola atlantica; assembly: GCA_963556195.1. NCBI lineage: Eukaryota > Metazoa > Mollusca > Cephalopoda > Sepiida > Sepiolidae > Sepiola > Sepiola atlantica. The sequence goes on from OY744525.1 coordinate 36,396,951, forward strand.
ACAAAAGCCAACTCAAGAAGCTTCACCTTTTCTCCCTGGAGCACTGATGCTTATATGGTGATCTCATTTTGGTCTATAATTTCCTCAATGACCATTATGATCTCTCTCAGGACCTACTATTCACTCCTGACCCAGAAAGAGGTCTATGCAGACATTACCAGAAACTGTTTCACCACTGATTTCGATTGAACCGAAGGAGGAACACCTTCTCAACCAAGATTCCTGGAGGTTGTGAAATTCCAGAAGATGTAGTAAATGTGATAACAATGCAGCAATTCAAAGTGAAATTGTACAGATGCTGATTCACTGTATCCATACTATGTAAATTTCTACTACCCTTTCCCTATATGGCAACCGAAGCATGTTTGTTTTATGTTTTGCCAAATTTATTGAATTGAATTGATATTGTGAGAGATAAATATTCCTCTTTGATCATCTTAGTTGCTTTATCTGGTCTCCACCTGTTGATTTGCATCTGGATTTTGTTCTTTATAGTGACTGGATTACACTGATGAAATTTATGACTCTTATGACATAAAATATTTATAATATTAATTTATTAACTGTCACTAGCCAGGTCATAAATTCCTAGGACTTGACACCGTTTATTCCTTTTTCCAGGGTCGCCATGAGGAGATCGTCTATGCTGTACATCTCTTGCTAACTTTGTGTATCACCAACTCATTACTTAACTGACTATTTATTTAGGAAATATCTTCTCTCTTCACCCTCACGTGATATTGTTTGACCAATCAGAGCCTTTGGTATCTTTAAGCCATTTCTGTGTAACAATAATCCAATAAGTGCATTGTCTGTTACCTGCCTCTCCGTGAGGGCTGGATGTGATATAAGATTGAGCTTATTGTGGGGTGTAGCCATTACTGAATGCCTTATATAGACTTTCATGACTGGTAACAACTATCCATAAAACTTACCTCAATCTGAGAAGATGGCTTCCTCAGGCTAAAAACAGAGGTGTAGTGAGCAGAGTTATCTCCCTTTGGGGAAAAATTGTTTTCTAGACTGGAATTATGCCACTTAGTAAAAAGGCTTAGACTCTCTTGGTAAGAAAAATGATTGCAATATGTAGTTTGGGAACTCTTACGCCACACATGGTTACGAAATAAGACAAGATTTTATTCTAATTTTCTGGCGAAATGTTTACAGGCAACTAAAAGAAAAAACGCCACAAGAAAATTTAAATCTTAATTTTATCTTTTTACGTAAATAACTTGTGCATTTTTATTGTATAGGAACAATGTATTTCTGCATGTAATTTCAGGTTTTACTTGTCCCAGTTGTTGTTTTATTAGTTTGTTGTAAAGCAATTGTGCTAGTGTCACATATTTTTTACTCTCTTACGCCATCTTGTTCTATCCTCCATCTCACCAGGAAGATCTTCATGGGTGCCTTGTGAGTCCTCTACTAGTTTCTTGATATACGTTCTGTGCCGTCTCCCCACTTAATTACAGAATGAAAGGGAATATCACTACAAGTATTAATATTATTTACCCCACAGCTCGAAGGAGAAAAAAGAGAAATGAGGGGAATATAACAAACAGAAAGACTAATTTTGGATTTTGTCTTTTTATTTAAAAAAAATTGAACTGGCTTTGCAAACTCACTTTTCCTGATTCAAACAATCTAATCCATGCTCAATGGGTCACATTCTTTTCTAGTGTTATTTCAAACTTAAGTGTACATGTTCTCGGTGATCAGTGAAGGAGAAATCTTTCTAGACTGAGGCAATTTAAATTTTTATCACAAAATCCAGCTCCCCTTTTGGGGAAAGCTGGACTTCCCTCACCTTAAAAACTGACATCCTGCTTAATACTGCCTTCGTGAGGAGGCAAGTAAATAGGAATAGAGCCTTTTATAGAGATGCCTGGATGCGTCTAAAACTACCCTGATTTTGATTGGCTGAATGAATTAATTTTTATATTTTTTTAATTTGTTCTGCTCAGTGTCGTGAATTATTAAAAGACATTAAACAAAAGTTGATTCAATTCCATTTTCTTTGAATTTGAAGTGTAAAGAAGAACTCCTATCCCGAAAAAAAGAAGAATCTACTGATCTTACATCTGAGAAAGACAAGTTCCCATTTCTTAAAGAATTTTTTTCCATTTTCTTTGATTCAAAGATTTGAAGAATCTCCTGAAATATTTTGAACACCCGGATGATAACAAAAAAAATGGTGTTCTTTCTTTCAAGAGCAATTGACGTTCATTGAATATGTCATTACAAATATCAATATGCAAAATGGAAAGTGAAAAATCCTCCACTTGAGAAATAAATACACATTTTACAAACAGGAAGTCGAGGGTGGAGGCGGAGAAAAGAAAGAAAGAAAGAAAGAAAGAAAAGACATATTGTGAAAGAAACAAAGAAAGAAAAAAGTTAAAAATATAAGAAAAATATTAATAAGAAAAGAAAAAGAGAGGGAGGGGGGGGGGTAAAATAAGTCAAGAAGGAAAGGGAGTAAGAAGTAAAAGAAGAGAAAATAAAGAAAAAAAATGGAGAGAAAGAATAGATAAATAGTCAGAAATAAATAAATAAAGAATAGTATTGAAGAAAAAGAAGGACATAGAGAATGAGAAAATATTGAGGAAGAAAGTGAAAAAAAATTATAAGAAAAAGAAAGATGAATAAAAAAATCGGAAGAAAAATGGAAATATTGAGAAAAAAGAAAGGAAGGAAGGAACAAAGACAGAGAGAAAGGAAGAAACAGAGGAAACAAGAAAGTCTTGATAAATGATAAAAATAGAAAGGTTAACAAAAAGAAAAAGAAAGAGAGAAGGGTTCAGAAAGACTAGAAAGAAAGAAAAGGAGAATAAATATTCTGAAAGAAAGAAAGAGAAATATGAAGAAGTCACAAAGATCAAAGAAAAATTGAGAGAAAGAAAGATAAACGAAAAGAATGAAAGAAAAACCATTGCGAATATTAATGAAAATGTTTTAAAATATATATAGTAAATATCAATAGGAAAAAAAGTGAGACGGAAATAAAGAAAGAGTGTGAATGTTTGGTTTGGTTGTTTTGTTTTACGGCATATCAACCGTCATTTTGGGGAGAGTTTTATGCTTAAAGTTGCTAATATTTTTAAATATTTAAAGATTAATTTGCTTCGTATACATATATTTTATAAATAAATAATTGGCAAACAATAGATTCCATTTAAAATTATAGATGGTACATTGACATGTGCTATCACTCCGGGTCAGAGATAATGGCAACTAAGGCATAACTAAAAAGTCCCTCAATACTCCCAAATTAGGGCCTCACCTTCGGATGTAGTTTACAATTATACTCAGGATCGGGTTGGGGTAGACATAGTTTAAGAGAAAGGCGGGGAAAAAATTTAAATAAAAAAGGTAAAAAAGGGCTGGGAAAGATAAATTTTGGGGTGCTTGGGTACATCTTGCCCCAAATTGTCTTTTAAGGGAGCTGAATTTTCCCCACCCACATTAGAAACCGATTTTGTCCAACTTTTTAACATTTTTAAATTATGTTTTTTAAATTTTTTGTTCACCACAAACAAGGAACTGTTGCCACTGATACGTAAGGGGCTACTGTGATTAGGGGCCCGATTTATAGGGTGAATCCTAAGTGGGGAGTTGTGTAGCAAGATATCTGTTCACATTACATTTAAATTTCTGCATGTTTCTATATTCTGGGGAACAGGGAGGGAATTCCGGAGACAAACGGTCCGAGTAAAGAAACTATTTGAATAGGAAGTTTTCCGACATCTGGGGACCTCTACAGTGAAGGGGTGGGATTTTGCTGCTAGTCTGGTTGATCGGGGGCATTTACGTTAAGGGGGAACAAGTGCAGTAAGTTCATTGGAGCACATTTCGTTAAAGTACTGGCGATGTGACAGGAGCAGGTGCTTGGTAGACAGTGTGGGACCTATTTGGTTAGAGACTCTAGTGGTTGGAACTTCAGCCCAGATGCAGCAACAATACTCCATGCATGGGCGAATGGTGGCTTTATAGATTGAGAATACTAGCAGGTGTAATAAGTTTTCTAGCCCGGTAGAGGGAGGTTACCTTTCAACAGACTTGACAGTATCTTCCATGTATTTATTTTAATTCATGTTGGCTGCGAATGTTAGTCCGAGCAGTTTGAAAGTTGGACTCTCGGGAAGAGCGCTATCAGCCATGACAATCAGTGTTTGATCTCGTGGGGAGAAGCAATTAAATAAGTGACTGACAGACGGAGTCTCTTATAGAGATGCGTGGGCGTATCGAAAAAAAAAAAAATGAAATACAAAAATTCAAAATGACAAGACAATTTTCTTGTGTTAATGAAATAATGAAATTCTTAATTCACTTGAATATTTTCAATTTGCAATGTGTAAATTCCCATCTTGACGGGAAAAAAGTAAATGAAGAAAAATAAATGGAAAAGACCCATTAATGTTACACTTGTGTAACTAAACAGTGGCGATGCCTCATTTGCATAGTTTATCAGTTCCGAGAAGTTAATTATGTGTCCAACCTTATTTGCATAATTAACTTCATCATTATTGATCTTCATGAAGAGTATGAAGTTATCATTGCGAAGAGAAAGAAGAACAAAACACAATGGCCACAGAATCAAACGTATTTTACATCCAACCGTTTATTTATTGTCTCCTTTCTTAGATTAAATATTGTGATTAATTTTTTAGTTAATTTTTCTTTCATCTAATTTTTCTTACAAGTTTACATCTTCTCTCACTTACATATATATATATATATATATATATATATATATATATATATATATATATATATATATATATTCATACATATATATATATATATATATATATATATATTCATACATATATATATATATATATATATATATATATATATTCATACATATATATATATATATATATATATATATATATATATATATTCATACATATATATATATATATATATATATATATATATATATATTCATACATATATATATATATATATATATATATTCATACATATATATATATATATATATATATTCATACAGACATGTACAAAAAGCAGCTACACTGGCATGTCGATGTTATCGATCATCAGGCCGAAAAAAAGTCTGATCTTTTACTCAGATCTTCTTATTTAGGCCATATATATATATATATATATATATATATATATATATATGTATTACATATCTAATCCTCTTTTAATTATATTAAAATGGCACAGTATGTAATGGTACAACTGGAGGTAACAAAATCTTAATGTATTATATACGTTGTTTATGCCCTTGTTAATAATATAGAAATGACGGTTAAAATTAACTTATATCTCTTGTATTTGGACGGTTTAAACGTCACTAAACAAAGTAATTCTGATAGTAAATAATAAAGAAATATATATATATATATATATTTATTAATTTTTTTTATGGAAATCGCTCCAGACAAGGCATGAAGCCACTTGATGTAAGGAGCTAACAAGAACAAATATGATTATCGCAAAGACAGGAGATACCTATTAATCTTAGTCTTGAAAAGACCAAGATTATAGGTAGGAGGAAAACAGTCATCAGGAAGAGAGTTCCACAAGCCTACGGTTCTTTGAAAGAAGCTACTGGAATAGGAAGCTGTATTACAATGAAGTATCAAAACAGCGAATTGATGGAGACCAACGAGTCAAGCGAGATGGAACAAAAGAAGCAGGAAATAGATCAGACAATTGTGAATAACACATTGCATAATAGTATTTAAAGAAAAGATTGAGACTAGCAACATCACGTCTGTGAGAGAAGGGGTGTAGAGTGAAGAAAGGATAGGGCCAATAAAATTACAGATACGTTTCTGCATCTTATCAAGAATCCTCAAATGAGACAGAGATTCACCAGCCCAAATATGACAAGTTAGTTAATTTTTACGTACATAAAAAGAATCAATGGGCACGGGTTTCTGGCTAACAGCTGTCATCAGCATGGCTAACCTGGGCAAGGATCGAACCTAGAATATTACTGTCTGCAGCCTGGCATTTTACCACCAGACCACAAACACCTTGCCGAAATATGTCCGACTTTTATATCGCCATAACCTTACGCAGTTTTTGTCATTGTTTTTTACTAGTGATAGAAACATAGATGTTTTCTTAGTATTTTATATATATATATATATATATATATATATATAACAAAGGTAAAAAAACATGAAAATGAGGAATGACGCAAAAGACAGATAAATCTATCTATATACTATTGAAAAGTCATGGTGTTTTGGGAATTGTTTTCAGCGTGACAAATCAGGAGACCCTCTTCATTTTGCGGAGTTAAGCTCCTATTAAGTTTAAAAGAATCAAAATTTTCCCCAAGTTATATATAAATAAAAAATGAAAAATGTCTGTCTATTTGTCTATCCAATTTCCATACTTTTCTCATCCAATATAAACCTGAAACACATACTGATTATACTGACGATTATTAAATATATAAAAACAAATATTGGGACTTACATGCCCTCATTGATTGATTTTCAATCTAAACACGAGACACTGACTTAAGGACTAATCAAGTGTAAGGGAGACAATACTCATTTTTTTATTTAAGGGATGATATGGTGAAAACTATGAAAATATCGCTCATAGTATTGAAGTAATAAGCTTCTAAAATTTTGTGGAATTCTATCCCGGAATTTGTATACCTCGGCAGCAACATTCCAGTCAGCAGAAAGTATCATCAAAATCTGCAAAGGCGCCATCTGAAAGTCTTTCTCTGACAATCTTTTTTTAGCGATACGGTGGAATCCGTTTTGCTCTTTGGACGCTAACGAAACAGCAAGAAGCATCACTTTACAGAACATACACAAGGATGTTACGAGTTGCATTGGACATCAGTTGGAGGAAATACTCAACTAAGACAACTTCCTTCTATGTCCGTCTTACTAAGAGAGAAGGTTTCAGTTTACTGGTCACACCTCGAGAAGTGAGACAGAACTTGTGAGTGACAAGCTCTTATGGGATTCATTATGTGGCAAAAAGGTTCAACGAGAAGACATCGACGAAGGTTCAACTAGACAAAAAAGGTTCAAAAAGGTTAAACGAGAAGACATCAACCAAGGTTCAACTTGAGAAAAAAGGTTCAAAAAGGTTATACTTGAAGACATCGACCAAGGTTCAACTTGACAAAAAAGGTTCAAAAAGGTTCAACGAGAAGACATCGACCAATGTCCAACTAGACAAAAACGGTTCAAAAAGGTTATACTAGAAGACATCGATCAAGGTTCAACTTGACAAAAAAGGTTCAAAAACATTATACTAGAAGACATCGACCAAGGTTCAACTTGACAAAAAAGGTTCAAAAAGGTTATACTAGAAGACATCGATCAAGGTTCAATTTGACAAAAAAGGTTCAAAAAGGTTATACTAGAAGACATCGATCAAGGTCCAACTAAACAAAAAAGGTTCAAAAAGGTTATACTAGAAGACATCGATCAAGGTTCAACTTGACAAAAACGGTTCAAAAAGGTTATACTAGAAGACATCGATCAAGGTCCAACTAAACAAAACAGGTTCAAAATGGTTATACTAGAAGACATCGATCAAGGTTCAACTTGACAAAAAAGGTTCAAAAACATTATACTAGAAGACATCGACCAAGGTTCAACTTGACAAAAAAGGTTCAAAAAGGTTATACTAGAAGACATCGATCAAGGTTCAATTTGACAAAAAAGGTTCAAAAAGGTTATACTAGAAGACATCGATCAAGGTCCAACTAAACAAAAAAGGTTCAAAAAGGTTATACTAGAAGACATCGATCAAGGTTCAACTTGACAAAAAAGGTTCAAAAAGGTTAAACTTAAGACATCGACCAAGGTTCAACTTGACAAAAAAGGTTCAAAAAGGTTGTACTAGAAGACATCGATCAAGGTTCAACTTGACAAAAAAGGTTCAAAAAGGTTATACTAGAAGACATCGATCAAGGTCCAACTAAACAAAAAAGGTTCAAAAAGGTTATACTAGAAGACATCGATCAAGGTTCAACTTGACAAAAAATGGTTCAAAAAGGTTAAACTAGAAGACCTCATCACACCTACATCACCAATTTGTAAAAATTTCTGGATAGCACTTGGAGGACCTGCCGACAGCGATGTCTGACAGTAGATGGTTGGAGGGAACGAGTCAGGAAAATCCGAGAAGAATTTTCAACCTTAATGATTGATTGAAGTTTAAAAGAATCAAAATTTGCCCCAATTTTATGAATCCAGATAATTTTATGTAATTTAATTATGGTTTGAATCACATTATATATGACCCCTAGGCAGGTGATTATTCTTCTGCAATTTCATGTTCCTATGTCTTATAG
>OY744525.1:36412767-36445267 GCA_963556195.1 Sepiola atlantica
ATAATAATAATATAATATGTAGATGATGATGATAATAATAATATAATATGTAGATAATAATAATAATAATAATAATGATAATATGTAGATAATAATAATAATAATAATAATAATATGTAGATAATAATAATAATAATAATAATAATATGTAGATAATAATAATAATAATAATAATAAAAATATGTAGATAATAATAATAATAATATGTAGATAATAATAATAATAATAATAATAATAATAATATGTAGATAATAATAATAATAATATGTAGATAATAATATGTAGATAATGATAATATAATATGTAGATAAAGATAATAATATGCAGATAATGATAATAATATGTAGATAATAATAATATAATATGTAGATAATGATAATAATAATATGTACATAATAATAATATAATATGTAGATAATAATATGTAGATAATGATAATAATAATATGTAGATAATGATAATAATATGTAGATAATAATATAATATGTAGATAATAATAATATGTAGATAATAATAATAATAATAATAATAATATAATATGTAGATAATGATAATACTAAATGTAGATAATGATAATAATAAATGTAGATAATGATAATAATAAATGTAGATAATGGTAATAATATGTAGATAATAATAATAATATAATATGTAGATAATAATAATAATATAATATATAGATAATAATAATAATATAATATGTAAATAATAATAATAATAAAAATATGTAGATGATAATTATAATATTTAAATAATAATAATAATATGCAAATAATAATAATAATAATAATATGTACATACTAATAATAATATGTAGATGATGATAATAATAATAATAATAATAATAATAATAATAATATGCAAATAATAATATGTACATACTAATAATATTCAGATGATAATAATAATAATAATAATATATAGATAATAATATGTAGATAATAATAATAATAATAATAAAAATATGTTGATAATAATATGTAAATAATAATAATAATAATAAAAATATGTTGATAATAATATGTAAATAATAATAATAATAATAAAAATATGTTGATAATAATATGTAAATAATAATAATAAAAATATGTTGATAATAATATGTAAATAATAATAATAAAAATATGTAGATAATAATATGTAAATAATAATAATAAAAATATGTAGATAATAATATGTAAATAATAATAATAATAATAATAATAATAATAATAATAATAAAAATATGTTGATAATAATAATAATAATAAAAATATGTAGATAATAATAATAATAATAAAAATATGTAGATAATAATAATAATAATAATAATAATAATAATAATAATAATAATAATAATAATAATAATAAAAATATGTAGATAATAATATGTAAATAATAATAATATTAATTCGATATATGAGAAAAATTATTTTAATTTTCACCATTTACTAAAAAACAATGATAATTCTTTGAGACTAAAAGCGGATGATTAGGATCTGAATGCACCAATTAAATTATTGGCTTAAACGCCGTGAATTATTGGTAAACAAGAATGGACAAAAAAATTTTAAAATCAGTTTTTATTTGGGTGTCAAAAAACAAACAAAAAAACAACAAAAAACAAACAAAGATTGACTAATTAGAACGAACCAACTTCAAAGGAAATCCATCCACTTTATTGCGAAACGAATCAAATAAAAAGTAATTAGTCTAATGAAAATATTATTACGTATACCGAAGGCATAATTAGTACTTTTATATCTAAAGATATTTTCGAATTGGTCTTACGTCTTTCAAATGATTTCCTCACTTTCATCAGACTCCATTGTGGTTTGAAAACTGACTCTGGATGAAATGCAAATTAAATAATCAATTATCTTTATATTTGGTAAGAAAATAATGTCGTTTTTTTGTGTGTTATTCAAATTCGTAATTACATTTTTTGTATGTGTTAGTAGTATCATATACCATTTTAAAGCGGAATTTACCTTACATTCCTCTGATAATAAATTCACTCTTTACATCTTGTTGAATATTTGTTAAGTCAAGAGCCTCGGTTCAATAAGGAACTAGAAGTATACCTGTCCCAAGACGGGTAAATTGAATTCCCCCGAACAGAGCACTTTTGCACCACTTTTATGTCCCTTTACAATAATTAAAATCAATATATATATATTACATATATATATTATGTCTAGAATCCTTATTCTAATTCTGATCAAAATCGATTACATGATTTTGATTTTAGAAAATGTCTAAAATTTAAGGGGTCTTAAGAAGAAATTAAAACTCAAGGAGTTATAGATAATTGGAGTCTATTGACTATCGATCAAATTCAATCATTTTTTAATGGGACGGTGTACTCCTACCCTGGCCACTAAAATCCTTTAAAATACTGCAAAAGAAGCTGCTATTTGGGAAATATTTATTAGTTGATGTCTAATACATATTGTTTAAATTTCACAAAAATCAGAAGTATCTGAATTTTAACAAAGGATTTCTAGCCCCTTTTTATCTCCTTTGCATAAAACTAAATTAAATTAAATATAGCCCACATTTGGACTCCTTATGCCAAGCAGCTGTGTTCCAAAATTAATAATGATCGGTTAATTAGTTTAGGAGTGAATCTTGTACATGCAATTACATTAACATATAAGAATACCTAACTTTAAAAGGTAAAGATTACCAAAAAACTGATATAATGGATATTTGCATTTAAAGGTTTATAATGCCTTTACTTTTGGAGAGATTGTTATAAAACTTGACTGGATGGCTGGAAAGGTTACATCGGCTGAAACGTTGTAAAAATAACTAGCATAATGAGAATAGTAGTCCGAATGATCGAAATAGGTATCGTGTTTGAGCATTAACTAACACAAGTGTATACCTCTGTGTGTGGGAGTTCACTGCACAGGCCGTGATCGTCCGCTCATTGTCTTTGTCTCAATACATTGCTTGATTTTGACACTGACCGTAGCATCAATCATGTGGTTGTGGTCACAGCTGTAACAAATGGATTTTCGTTCCAAACAAGATCACAACTCTAGTTTAAAACAAGCAACAATGTTTTATTTTGAGGTTACAATGACACCTGGTTTCTCAACTGAATGACAGACTTGCAAAAATAGACAAACATATCTCCCAACTGAAAACAAACAGTCCATCAGCTTAAGGCCCGAAGGCCAATCTGTCTCTGAAACTCACAGAAACCAAACAGACTTTCCTACCTTGCTCGTCCTGCTTGAATACATATAGATATCACTGCAAGATCATTCCAGATTTATCAGTTGTCAATCTATGGACATAAAAACTGACTGATCATGGCGTCCACCATCTGGTATGAACATTACTTTTGCAAAGTCTCAAATGGGTCACAATCACAGCATGGAACCTCGTATCCAAGAAGACATTATTATTTCAAAGACGCCAGCCCATCTCTTGTGTGCTTTCCTGTCTTAGCTAAGCATTTTCCACTTGCAGATCTGCGGTCTGTAGCATGCATCTATGCATCCAACTATGCATGCACATGCGGCATTGTGCATGCTTACACACCAACAAAAAAAGATCGATATGACATAAAAAAGATGAACCCAACGTAATGCATTTTATCATTCAGCTTAATTTTGTGAGCATGGATGTCATAATACTTTATTTATTTTAATTTTCGTTTTTAAATTTTGTAATACTTTAACATTTTTAAAGAATCTTGAATTTCATTATTATTATTTGGTTTTGTTTAATTATCATTCAATAGGATCTTTCGACAATGAGCATCTTCTTTTATTAGTCAATTCTTCCCAAATAAAAAAATAGCACCCATGGATTCGTTAATAAAATTCACAATCGCTCTTGCAATCCAACCATATTTAGAATAAATAAAATTCGGTTTATGCCTGACTTGTCCACCGATTTTTAGTACTGAATGTCCAACAGTCTGTGTTTTATCACTGTGCAATACGATACGATGTACAGAATCGTCAATAACTCTGGCACACTCCTTTTTAGCACTGTTCTGATTTTGGCTGTGATTGGCCTCTTCAGTTCAGGAATACTTTGAGGATTGTTTTAATAGACATTTTCTTTCATAATAACTCCACAGATAAAAGAAAAAGATTGGGTGGGGGTGTTAAGATCCGGTGAGTGTTAACCTATTCAGGATCACACCTCTTACTGATGAGACGATCACCAAAGTGTCTCTGCATATCATTGGACATTCACTGAAGACTGAAGTTTATTTGTACCAAATATGGTTGTATTGTAGAAAGGAGTGTGAATTCTGTTAACTATTCCATGGGTGGCATTTTGGGGTGGGGGGTGGGGTCAACCTATATTTACAGAGCCCCTTATCTCTTCGTTTATTATTCAATAAATTTATGAAAAAAAACAAAAAAAACCCTCTTAGCAAAACCTAAAGATACAATTTTAAGAAATAACATCCAGAAGAGACATCTGATCAACCCAAGCTCACATTGTGTCTCTATCCCCTGGGTATAAAGATGATGTTAATCTCATTAACCTGATACCCCGTGGGGATGGGGGTGATGGTGGGTAGAAATGGAGACATGGTTTGACTTCTCATTCTCTCACAATTTTATGTTCAAATAAAGTGGAGAATTCTTAACCGTAAATACAAATAAAGAAATCAGTCTCGTAATCCGTTTACACTCGTCCCAATAAACTGGAGATTACGCTTCATTCGCCAAAGCTTTTATCATAATTGGATCTTCAAATACTTTCGATGTAACCAATCACAACTACTGAAAAAAAAAAACGTAAATAAAATCGATATCAATCAATACCAGTTATAAATCACTGTATACTGTGTATTATTTACACCAACCACAGCAAAATATTGGAACTAACATGCTTCTCGCCTTGGCACAGATCGATTTTTTAATCTAAATACTGGACCCTGACTTTAGGACTAATAAAAAGTCTCTTTTCATCTTCTTCTTCTTCCAATTGTAGTATTTACTGTGCTGTGAGTTTCTCGGACTCCGGGATGAGCAACACTAGGCAACGCTCTCCATGCATTCTGGTCCAAAGGGTTGACACCACTTAGGTTGCATACCTGGTACCTGGTGTTATATTGAGCCTGGTCGGATTGAGTTGATTTTTTCCAAATAAGGAAGTTTCTAGGGAATATTAAATTCATAAGATGTTCCCAGTCGCATGTATATCCCGGTGTGGGGAGATGACGACGTTGATTTTTGCAGGTCTTTTTTACAGAAAGGTGTCGCTGTCCTCCAACATACACCCATCTGGTACTGACCAGGCCCAACCTCACTTAACTTCCATGATCTAACAAGAACCGGTGTGTCAACATGATTATTTCATATATACTAACATGAGTGATGGCATTAATCGATTTGTCAATCTAAATAATGGACCCTGATTTTAGGACTAATAAAGTCTTCTATTCTTTTTCTTCATCCAGTTTTGGTATTTAGGGTGATGCGAGTGTTCCAGACTCCAGGCAGCATCCTATGTCTGCTATCCATGCAGTCTAGTCTAAAGGGTTGACATCAGCCAGATTGCATGCGGTTATATCGCTTTTTACACACTTAAACCACATCTTCTTCGGTCTACCACACTCTTTATTACCGGGATATCCAAACGGGTTAGGATCAGATAAGTAAGGGAGATAATTCTATCTTTTAAAAATTTACACAATAAATAAAGTTTATTTTTCTTTATTTTTTTATTTGCTATTTTCTATTAAAATTAGTAAATTTATTTTTCTTCAATTGATAGTTTTATTTAAGTAAAATCAAAACTCAGCTCTCAAGTAGGAGAACTAAAAACAAAAGATTAATACTCTAAGAAGTAGAATTGTGAGGTTGCTAAGAGTCCCAGATGACAACGTTTCATGACGATTATAAAAAAATGAATCTTTTCTTTTCACTGGATCTTGACTTTCAGACCAATCAAGACTAAGTAAGATTCTCTTAAAATGTATGTGAGATATTTTTTTCTTATATTAAAATTTATAAATTCACTTTTCGGTTCAGTTTGATAATGAAAATTGTCTAAATAAAATAAGAAATAAAAGTAAGTATAATGTAGATCCCTTCTGATGTCGATATATGCTGTTTCTCAATCTGAAGTGTAAGTAAAATAAAATCACCTTTAGAGGGTATTTGAGGTGAGATATCAGTTGCAGTGTAAATGTTCGTGAAGATACCAATACTAACGGAAGGTCCTGCTAAATAAAGACATTTAGGCCCTTACGGAAATGTGGTTTAACCAGAAGCAACTCATAGTTAAGGAAATGGATCCATCCATAGTTGAAACAAATACATATTGAGATAAATGGTTGTTGCATCTTTGTTCATGTTTGTACCAGTCTACCTATTACTCTTGTCCCAGGATAAAGAGAAGACAAGATAAACCGATCCACCCCATTAGAGGTCCATATAACATCGGTATGTGTCCATAAAGCATTACTCCATCGTCCCCACTATTTAAAGGTTAACTTTGTCCCTCCTGCCAATTATCAGAAATGTCTTACACTTTCAAGAGAATTGAATACCAGAACCCTGTTCAATATGTAAGACATTACCCAAAATTTTTTTTTTTTAACATAGTTCACCCCAGACAAGGCAGGCCGCCACTGTAGACATAAGAGGCTACTGAGAAGAAAGAAAAGGGAGAAGGTTGGGGGGGGGGGTCAACCTAAATTGGGATCTGCGCAGCGAGATGTCTGTTTACATTAGTTTTAAATTTCTGCATGTCAGTACCGTCGGGGAAACAGAGGGCAGGGAGAGAGTTCCAGAGGCCAGCAGCACGAGAAAAGAAGCTATTTCAGTAGGAAATGACGTCAGAACTGGAAGAGGGGGTGACGTCGCTTCTGCTTTCTCTCTCTCTCTTTCTCTCTCTCTCTCTTTCTGCTGGATCTTGCTTGAAGCAGAGGTACCTTGATGGTTGAAAGGCATGCTTCTTTCCCAACCCCAATCAGGAGGAAATTTAGGGACACTTTACCAACCACAGTTCACTTCTTTCATTTTATAGAAATATAAATAAACTTGTGAACCGTAGAAACGGTGTTGTGTCTCTTTGATAAACTTTTGTTCCAGGTCGATACATGCATAATCCTAATTAAAAACAGCTCGCCGAAAGAACCAAAAACTATTGGACTATGAGAGTCGAATCAAAGTAAGAGGCATCTGGGCTGGTGCACCAACCACTAGCCTCTTCCTCTTGGACAAGGTGCAAAAAAAACATTTTCTAGACTAATAGCTCTCGCTCTTTCTGCCAAGCTACACTCCTGTCGCATCACTGCAGTGTTGCGTCTTTGTGCATTCATATGATGTAAGAATTATGCAAACGGGGTAAAAAATCGGTGGAAGCCCTTTGTAAAAATTCAGATACCTCCGATTTTTGTGAACTTTTAACAGTAGATAAAATATCAATTAATACATATTCCCTTAAATTTCAAGCTTTTTTTTTTCAGTTATTTGAAAGGTTTTAAAGGGCATAATATGGATATAATCTCCCATTTGAAAATTCAACTATTTCAGATTTGCATTGAATTTGATCCATATTCATTAGACACCAATTAAGCAAGATTCCCTGAATTTCAATTTCTTCTTAAGGCTCCTTAAGCTTAAACCTTAAATTTGAGACATTCTCAAAATAATGTAATGTTTTTTTATCAAAATTAGAATAAGGAGTCTAGACATAAAGCTTAGTATCATTATATGTTGATTTTAATTTTCGTAAGGGGACATAAAAGTGGTGCAATTTTACCTGTCCTGGGACGGATATTTTTCTAGTTCATTACAAAAATCTTTTCTATGCTCTGATATCAAGTTTTGTGATCTATATGTAATTGTAATCACCGTATTATTTACTTTGCTGTCGCTTACAAAATACACAGTACTGCCTGAATTGTCGGTATAGACCATAACTCAATAAAGTTATTATTTATGTTTGACACCCTGGCAACGCCGAGTGACCCTTCTAATGTAAAACATTGAATGAGCAAAAAGGATCATCACATTCTAACAATGATTTGAACATGGTTTTGACTATCTAAATATCACTCTGTGTCAGACACTCCAACTGAGAGATCTTTTTAAGATTCTAACCATCCCATTAAGTGCAGTGGTTTGTATCTCTCTTTCACTTGGTTCATCGGGTATATTTGCCAGGGAGTTTTGAAATTCTTTTTCATGAGTCCGGTTGCTCCTATAAGTACTGGAATGATGAAGACCTTCCTAAGATTCCAGTTTCTATTCATGTCGTACATAAGACCATGGTATCTTGTTATCTTTTCCCTCAACTCTGTTTAAGCCAGCATCATTAAGGAAACTGACTTCAACTAGGGTTGCTACTTTCTTCCTTTTTGTCCTATATCACTATGTCAGGTTTTACAGCTCCGCCATTACTCCATCTCGGTGTGCAATGGAAGGTTAACTTTGGTTCACCCTACCCTAAACACATGCCGATTATCAGAAAGAATCGTGTCTCCTCCTCTTTTCATTATACTTTCAAGGTAATTAAATGCGAGGACCTTATTTAATATGGAAGAGATTACCAAAATACCATCCCCAAGACGAAGATGGAAAGAATAGAGTAAAAAAAAATGTATAATTAAAATCAAAAATTTGTGCTGTGTGTCAAAAATTTGATTTTAGCCATTTCAAAATGAATTGTTCTAAAATCGAATATAACGCCATAAATAGAATCCTGTCGTCATATTAAACAGTTTTAAAAGCCTACTCTTTGCATCATTTTTTTCTTAATTTTCTGTTATCATCTTTATAATAATACGCTAAGGCATTTTATTTATCTACCTCCCACAGATGTGACACAAGGTCGGAAAGTGGGATTTGATAAGTCAGCACCCTAGAGGAAGAGCACTATGATCTTTTAAAAATTGCCTAGGCAGCCCCGTCGGTATTCCCCGGTAGGGGCGCCTCAGGCAGTAAGCGATAAACTTATTCCACCCCAAAGAGGGGAGGCAAAGCCTGGGAGGGTGGACCTCCTAAAACTGCACAGGACAAACCCACAGACCGGCGGAATCAAGACCCGAAGGCCGAGACGATACCGGTCTATAGGGTTTAGTATCGATTGGAACAGATACTACACTTTGATCGTGGCCAAAAGGCGAAGAACAATCGTATGTATGTTATCACCTTTCACACACATTAAAAATAAAATGAAATCGTCCGATGGTGATTAGTGATTAATCTGATGTCGCTAAGGTAAACAATTCCGACTTTATCCATTTTAAAATGAATCGTTCTAAAAATGATCAAATTATGTTGTTCCGTCGACTATAACCGTACAATTTTAAATAAACATATTTTTAAAAAGTGACATTCGTTTTTATTGATTTGAAAAGTATTTAGCTGACAATTATTTTTACAATAAGAAGACAAAATATTTATTGTTTTAAACAGAATTAAATTGCTACAATTTTCAATAAATAAATAAACCGTTTTATTCATTTAAAGAATACTTAGCTGACAACGACAATGTTTTTTTAGCAAGTATTTACCAGGTACTGGCTAAAACGAGGAGAAAGCAGACAAACAATGTGTAGTGCAGCACTTACTGTACAACCGAGAATATGTACTAGTCTTTGAAAAGAATATGTACTAGTCTTTGAAAAAAATATGTACTAGTCTTTGAAAAGAATATGTACTAGTCTTTGAAAAGAATATGTACTAGTCTTTGAAAAAATATGTACTAGTCATTGAAAAAAATATGTACTAGTCTTTGAAAAAAATATGTACTAGTCTTTGAAAAAAATATGTACTAGTCTTTGAAAAAATATGTACTAGTCTTTGAAAAAATATGTACTAGTCTTTGAAAATAATATGTACTAGTCTTTGAAAAAAATATGTACTAGTCTTTGAAAAAAATATGTACTAGTCTTTGAAAAAAATATGTACTAGTCTTTGAAAAAAATATGTACTAGTCTTTGAAAAGAATATGTACTAGTCTTTGAAAAAAATATGTACTAGTCTTTGAAAAACATATGTACTAGTCTTTGAAAAAAATATGTACTAGTCTTTGAAAAAAATATGTACTAGTCTTTGAAAGAAATATGTACTAGTCTTTGAAAAAAATATGTACTAGTCTTTGAAAGAAATATGTACTAGTCTTTGAAAGAAATATGTACTAGTCTTTGAAAGAAATATGTACTAGTCTTTGAAAAGAATATGTACTAGTCTTTGAAAAGAATATGTACTAGTCTTTGAAAAGAATATGTACTAGTCTTTGAAAAAAATATGTACTAGTCTTTGAAAAGAATATGTACTAGTCTTTGAAAAGAATATGTACTAGTCTTTGAAAAAAATATGTACTAGTCTTTGAAAAAAATATGTACTAGTCTTTGAAAAGAATATGTACTAGTCTTTGAAAAGAATATGTACTAGTCTTTGAAAAGAATATGTACTAGTCTTTGAAAAGAATATGTACTACTCTTTGAAAAGAATATGTACTAGTCTTTGAAAAGAATATTTACTAGTCTTTGAAAAGAATATGTACTAGTCTTTGAAAAGAATATGTACTAGTCTTTGAAAAGAATATGTACTAGTCTTTGAAAAGAATATGTACTAGTCTTTGAACAAAAATATGTACTAGTCTTTGAAAAAAATATGTACTAGTCTTTGAAAAAAATATGTACTAGTCTTTGAAAAAAATATGCACTAGTCTTTGAAAAAGGATTGTTTAAAAACACTTAAAATTGCTCATCTTTTTTCTTTAGTGTTTCGGGCGCGATTTACAAAGAAACAAAAAAAACATGGCTGACCTTGTATAAACAAAAGAATTAGTTTCTGTGTTGAAATCATGCTGGTGTTACTTGAACCTAACATTTTGACACCACTTGAGCATTTTTAAATAAAATGTCATACCGACCGAGATTTGCCATTTCCGGCTAATAATATGTTCAGCAGTCAGCTGTGAAAATCACTTCCCTGTGTAAAATACACATACACATGAGAAAATCTAGGTCAACGCATAAGAAATTGTGAAAAGTGATTTCTTTCGGTGGAAATTTTGAATTTTATTTTTATTACAAACTAGCAAATATATGCTCCCTCTGGTCACATAGTTTTGGTTAGGATCAAAGTGTAGTATCTGCTTTCAGCATCCCAACGACATCAGACGTTTTACTATCAACGAAAATATTGTGTATATATAAGAAATTATGACAATATAACTTACAAATGTATATTACAGAATATTAATTAATTATAAACTGTTTATAAAATAAATATGCAAATCAAGAATGTCTAAGAATGTTTGTGGGTGTTTGCTAATTGCTATATACGGTATTTTAAAACTTTATGTTGTATCACAGAATTAAACAAGCTAAACCCATTTTAATGTTAATATAGTTAATATAGGCAGAACAAACTTTCACATTTATTCATTTAGATATATTTATTATAAGTGGAATGTTTTCTTTCTTACAAACACCCAAAGGAAATATTTTTAACAAAGCCATCCCATGTTAAGAATGGTTTTCTATATAATAACGTTATTATTTAGAAAACCATTCTTAACATGGGTAGGGGGCTTCGTTAACTATTCTGTACTTTCACCTAACAATTTAATGAAGAAAAGAAAATGTGTTTTTGCGCCAAAATAAGAATAGTTAACAAAGCTGGAACAAAATATAGCATGAACTGACTTTCGCAATTCACCGCTGACTGCTGAACACATTCTTAGCCGGAAATGGCAAATCTCCGTCGTTATGCCATTTTACCTAAAAGGCAAATATATATTTCTTTTTCTGTGTTCCTTCCTTTGTTCTTCTATTTTCTTCTTAATAGTATTGACCCTGACAGACATTTAATATTTCGAATGGAATATTATCATTAACAGTAAGTTATACGGATTGGTGTAGAAAATAACGTGGAATTTCCACGGGGTCATCTCGCTAGTTTTAAATAAATGAATTAAAAACGTGAAATTCGTTTTATTCATTTAAACAATATTTAGCTAACATTGACAATTATTTTAAAGAGACAATTTTTTCCGGGAGAAACAAATATTTTAACAGTAAATTATACATACGTCTTTGCTTACCACACACACACACAGGTAGAGATGACCAGAGGACGACGGATCCTGATGCTGACTCCTGGATACATTATAAAGAAAGCAACTGTGGAAGGTCCTGTTAGTTATTGTTATTTACTCACAAGGACTTTTCGCATTAGTCATTAACAGTGTTTGCTCATCGGTAATAACAAGTGGTCTTTTCTGAGTGACAACAAATTTCCCTAAATTTCCAGCTCTCTCTGCCGTTTTCAATCACCGTTTAAAATTACCTTGCGTTATCTCAACAGCTGTTTACTATTGATTTTTCACTGATAACGACCGTTGGCTTTCTTTGCAAAATTCCAGCACTCTCCATGACCTTTCAGTGGAGGTCTGAATAGTGCTTTCTTTCTTCCATCTTTTCATCCTCTTTGACCCTTCACGACCATTTTGTGTTGTACCAACTGAGGCTAGTGCCACTTCTTTTTTTTAGGGGGTGGGGATCGGATTATGGGGTTTCTAGCAATTTCAATTTCTTTGGATTCATGTAATGTTCATTCTAGATTCATTGTTTTATGTCTATTTCAACTTACTTGTAGTTGGTCAGATTTACCTAGTTATGTAGGTTTATTTTCGCAATATATCTCAGCTGTTTTAATCAGTGCCATGCATTGTATCGTGTCAATCCTCCCTTTTGTTCCAATTTCTCTTAGTCGTTTTTCCAGCTTTTTCGAAACTATTCCTAGTGCTCCTACAATTATTGTTTTTTCAGTAATTTTCTTTGTGTTCCATATTCTTTTCAACTTTCTGGCGGGTTTTATACATTTGCTTCTGTTGGAACGGCGAAATCAATAATTTGGCAGGATTTTTCCTTCTTGTTGATTATTATCTTGTCCGGTTTCCTTGCTTGGATATATTTGTCCTTCCATGTTCCAGAGGATTTTCATTTTCCACTACTGGCCTCTGTTTGTGTTTATGCCAGTTATCTACATGTTCAAAATGGACTGCCTTTCCAGCACCGTCATGTGTTAGTTTTGGACTAGTTTGCTGCATTCACTTTTTATATGATTTAGTGTTCCATCAGTTTGTCCACAGAGTCTACATTTACTGTTTTCCTGGTTATTGTTTATCTTCGCTTTTATATAGTTTATTGTGATCGTGTTGTTTTGTGCAACTGTCAGTAGCGAATGTGTTTCTCTGTTCAAGTGTCCTTTTCGTAGTCATGTCCATGTGTTTCTGTCTGTCTTTTCTTTGGTCAGTCTTATAAAGCGTCCACATAGCTGCTTCTCTTCCCATTTTTCTTATCTCGCTTTTTTATTTCCACTCTAGCTGTTCTCTGTATTGTTCATTTTGGCAGTGCTTTGCGCAGCGGTAATCAACCTGTCTGTGCTTTGGGTTATGTACTTTTTTCTAGTTCTTTTATCGTATTATTATTATTATTATTATTAGTAGTAGTAGTAGTAGTAGTAGTAGTATTAGTATTATTATTATTATTATTATTAGTATTAGTATTAGTAGTATTATTATTAGTAGTAGTAGTATTAGTAGTAGTATTATTATTAGTATTATTATTATTAGTAGTAGTAGTATTATTATTAGTATTATTATTAGTAGTAGTATTAGTAGTAGTAGTAGTAGTAGTAGTAGTAGTATTATTATTTACTCACTAGGAGTTCTTACACCAGTCATTATCAGCGACCGCTCACTGGCAGTAACAACTGATGTCCGCTGTCCGCTTCAGTCTGAGTGACAACAAGTCTCCCCACATTTCCAGCACTCTACACCTCTTTCGATATAATCATTGAAAATCAATTCATTTCTCCCTAATAAGAACCGTTGACTTTCTCTGGAATTTGAGTCGCAATAAGCCTCTATATGATTCCATTGCTCTCCATGCCCTTCCAGTGGAGGTCTGGATAGTGCTCTCGCCTTTTCCATTCACCTTGACCCTTAATTACCATCTTTTGTGATGCTAACCGAATCTGGTGCCACCATTCTTTTCTTTCATTATTGTTATTATTACTATTATTATTGATCCGGGATTATTCATATGCGGTATTGATCCAGCGACACTTGGAAAGTTGATCCTTCTGCTGATCTAATCACCCAGATTCTCACCCATAGGCATTGCTTGGCAATGGCACTTGGTGAAAGGCGACCTTGCTGTTGGCTTGATTTCCTTTTTTTTTTCTCTCTTTTTTTATGATATTTCTCTCGCTTCTTTATATTTGTATTGTTCTTATGCCTTCTTTCTCTTGAATTAAAGAAGATGTTATTTGAGGAGGAATAAAAAATGGAGATTGAATATTTTATGGAAAGAATTTGCAATTTTAAAATCCATTAACAAATGAAACCACCAAACTTTAAATAAAATTATCTACAGATTCACATCATATTTACTTAAATGTTTAAAATGCTTACATTTGCCTTCATTCCTATCGTCTACATAATCTATGTTGTATATATATATATATATTTTTTTTTATCATGCATCTTTTATTTTAATTAATATTTCAGTTTCAACATTTAAAAAAAATATAAACAGAATATGTATGCTTATTTACTTCCTTTGCAGGAGGTTAGGCACAAGGTCAGGTGGGCTTTGAAAAGCCAGCACATTAGATGCAGTGAATTCTGGCTTACAAAAAATGCCTGAGCAATCCCATCGGCATTCCCTGGTAAGGGTGCCTTAGGCAATTAGCAATAAATTAACCCCTTTTCTAAGAGAAAGTAAAACCTGGGAGAGTAGACCTTCTCGAACTGAACAGAACTCTACCTCAACCCGATAGCAACAAAGCCACTGTCGGACTGATTGTCAAGGACGTACCCCCACTGGTACGAATAACACCTACTCAAACTAATGTGACACGTTGGGTCATTCATTCAACTTGGTGTAGTGTTTGAATCAGGAAAAAGTGAGTTTGAAAAGCCAGTTAAATATTAAAAAATAAAAAGATAAAATCCCAACTCTTTCAATCTTTTTATTCTTTCCTTACTCTATTACTTTCAACTGTTAATAAACATATATATATTTTATGGAAATCGCTCCAGACAAGGCATGAAGCCATTTGATGTAAGGAGCTAACAAGAACAAAATATCAGTATAGCAAAGACAGGGGATGCCTATTGGCTTTAGTCTTGAAAAGATCAAGATTATAGGTAGGAGGAAACCAGTCAACAAGAAGAAAGTTCCACAAGCCTGCAGTTCTTGGAGAGAAGCTGCAAGAATAGGAAGTTGTATTACAATGAGGTATCAAAAGAGCAAATTGATGGAAACCACTAGACCAACAAGTCAAACAAGCTGGAACAAAAGAAGCAACGAATAATTTTGAAGAACACACTCCATAATAGTATTTATAGAAAATATAAGCTTGATTACTTATGGGGCAATTTATGACAAGTATTTACTGACATGGGATTTCAAAATGATCATGTTGTAATTTGTAGGGAAACAGCGCTGGAGTATTGTGTTCCACAGACGGAAGGCCCTTGAAAAGAAGCTCTGTACGTGGAAATTCCAAAGGTTTATGGAACTCTCTTCCAGCTGACATTTTTCCTCCTATCTATAGCTTTGGTCTTTCCAAGACTAACGCCAGTAGGAATCTCCTGTCTAAGATATGGAGGAAAAAAGGAAAGTTCTTTTCAGTTGCGGTAGAAGAAGAGTTCTTACTTTGAATGTGTTACAAGTTTGAACCAGAGATTGGAGCCTCTTCCATGGAAATAACGATAGAATAAAGAAAGATTGGCAATATCTCTTCTGCGAGGATAGAAGGGATCATGCCCCCACTAGATTTCGAAGTCGATTTTGTACTCTGTCAAAGCAGGAAAGAGGTCTCTGAGTGATGCCTCCCCAGATGTAGGAGCAGTACTCCATCTTAGGACGTACCTCACTGTTATATAGATAGAACAGAGAGCATCAGGAGTCAGGTATTTTCTGGAGTAATAGAATGATCCAACCATTTTTTTTCTAGCAAACTTGGCAACAAACTGGATATACGTCTTTCATTTTAGATCTGTAGTGAAAGTCAATCTCAAGAGTTTATCAAAAGATCCATTCATTTCGAGTGAGGCAAAACAAGGATCCGAGCGTTCGTGGTGAAAGGAGAGAAGCTTGGTTTTAGACGTGTTAAAAATAAGAAGCCACTTTTTCCCGGTGAACCACATGTTCCAGATCCGAAGAGAGAGAATCAATGGGATATTGATCACCAGTGCTCTTCGAGGTGCTGCCATAAACAGTTGGGTCATCCGCATATAAAATAAGAGTGAGGGGGGCAAACAATATACAATAAGAAAGGGAGAGAGTGATAGACAGACACTTAGTAAAAGATGAGTTACTTAAGGTGAGTAAATTGCAAATTGCAGATAATTCGAATAATTAAAATGGAAGTTTTTTGCAAACATGTTAATGTAGTAACAATAAAAGGGAGCCTTCGGGTCACCATCGATTATGGCCGATCTATTTATTTATTATTTAATGCCAAAGCAAAATATTTATTCTAAACGAGACATTATATATGCTTAATTGATTACATGTTACTAGTGTACCAACATTTGGGGTGTTACAAGTTCATGTCCTATTGAACTAACTGCAGTAGACCTTCTGATTAAATTTGAACCAACTTTGTTGCCTAGAATACATATTCCAAAATTCATAATAATCCGTTCATTAGTTTAGGAGATTATCCTATACATAGAAATATATATATATATATATATATATATATATATATATATATATATTAAATTCCCGAAACAGTTTTTCATGGTAAACAACTGATGATCCCTTAAAATAGTGTTAGAAACTAACTAATATAATAACTGTAAAAAATAAATTGACTTACATGAGTGATTTTCCACTGGAAGACTTGAGACTATAAGTTTTTTGGTTTTTTTGTTTGTTTTTTTATATATCTTTTTTTTATATAGTTTTAATGGTTGAGAAACTTCCGAGACTATATATATATATATATATATATATATATATATATATATATTAGTATAAATTCTTTTATTTATACAAACATTTTTGGCTACAAATATGCATTCATGTTTCGGTTATGATCTCTTTGGAATCCAACTTCATCGGGCCATCTTACAACTGAAATGACACTGGAGTTTCATTGGATTAACATCTAGGAAACAGCAACAATACTATATATATATATATATATATACCGTATTTCTTAATTGGGAGAGTTTCCCAGCAGAGTGCTGAATTATTAATGCAAAAGTAAAATTAACTAGATAATTAATAAGAGCATAGTATTTATTAATATTAAATAAAGTGTTACAACAACATCCGGACCAAGGTTTCAGATCCGAGAAAATCGGACCTTCATCAGTTTTCCATAACTGACCACGTATATTCCACGCACGTGACAATTTTAAATCTGAAAGTGTTCCATCTTTCCAACGGGCAATGTTTTGAAATTCCTGGCGGTTGTTCTCACTCATTAAGCTATACGACTCCGCTGATGAAGGTCCGATTTTCTCGGATCTGAAACCTTGGTCCGGATGTTGTTGTAACACTTTATTTAATATTAATATATATATATATATATATATATATATATATATAAAGTGGTGTACTAAAAGCGAACTTTTAGGAAAAGTAAAACCTATTGTGAAGAGTATGCAGCTCAATATCCAGGATAGAGCAGGTAGAATGAAGAAGAATGGAAAAGAATTAGAGAAGCAAAAGCCAAATCATAATACATAATACATATATATATATATATATATATATATATATATATATATAATTATTTATAAATAATTATTTATAAATAAATAAATATTATTTTCAAAATAAACCCATATACACATGTGTTTCATGCCAAACCTGCAATCGTCAGTATGGGAGGAGACGATCTCTGCCGGTCACACAGTTCGAACCCCGATACGAAAGTCATGTTCGATTTAGTAGCCGAAGTGCATACCAATGTTCCAACTCGCATTTAGAAATGGGAAGTAAGTTAACATCAAAATAGCAAACACAGCGGCAGAGAGAGAGAGAGAGAGAAAGAGAGAGATAGAGAAAACAATGTTTGTGCGTACGTGCATGTGTGTTCCTTATAGAAAATAAATCCCGAGCAACGTTGGGTCTTCCTGCTAGTAATTTGATATGTAGTGAGAAAAAATGTTTGGCGAAATGTTTATGTCGTAGCATTCAGGCTAGAATTAAAGTTTATAGGCCAAAGTTGAGTATTATGGTTCAACTGTGCTCCTGAACCAAAGAAAACCAGTATTGTTCAACCGTGCCACTATTGTATAAATGAACTATCTTTTCGTCAGCCTTCATTTTTATCCAACTGAATACATCAGAGAGAGAAAAAAAAATCTTAAGTGACATTAGATCTAATAAAATTCCAATTGACTTTTAATGAAATTTTATGCTGAAAACCTCGGTTCAAATGTGAAGGAATTTGAACCCAGTTTCGTCGACGTTCGGCGAACATTCATCTCCAACACTGCAATTGCTGTACTTAACTAAATTGAAATGCGTTATGCAATTAAACAGTTTGATGATAATTGAATAGGAAATAATTGGCCGCTTCACTGGTTGAGTCTAAGAGCAATCTGTACACACACTGCTAGGTCAGTGAAGCTTGTTAGCAGTCCGTCATTCAAGTAGAGAGAAGTTGTTTGCAAACTTAAATTTAGAAAACACTAAGTGACCGCATACTTTTGTAAACCCGAGGTGGGGGGGGGGCAGTTCGGAATGGAAATATCAGTAAATGATAGCCTTGATAGAGTACAACACCGACTTCGAAAATCTAGTGGGCGATGTCCTTTTCTCCTCCCTACTATCTCTTTCTCACAGAAGAGACGTTGCTAGTCTTTCTCTACTCTATCGTTATTTTCAGGGCAGGTACTCGGTTGAGCTTCAATCTATGCCCCCCCCCCTGTAAAACATTTACAACAAAAACTCGTCTAGCTACAACCACTGTCAATAATTTCCCTATCCCCCTCCCTGTACCTAAAAATAAAGGAAACTTCCATGAGCAAAGTTTATTTCCTAGAACTACCCGTCTGTGGAACTCAATATCGCGGGGCTGCTTCCCAGTTGACTACAACATAATCGTTTTCAAGTCTAAAGTAAACAAATTCTTGTTGAGCCGTCCTCCTAAATAATCAAATTCTGCCAAACTTCCACCATTATTACCAATCATCACGGTGTTGTCTCACTGTCCACCTGACACTCATTAACCCTTATCCTCGAGTGGTCTTTGGGCCTTGATAAGTGGTGACTCTTTAGTAAAAAAAAAAAAAAGATATGAGGCAGGGGAGGTGAACACTAGTACTGCTGCCACATCTTGGGAGGTTCCGCTCGGAGCACTCTTTCTTGCTTTGACAGAGTACAAAATTGACTTCACAATCTAGTGGGATATGATCTCTTCTCTTCCTTACACCCCCTTTTCTCACAGAAGAGACGTTGCTAGTCTTTCTCTACTCTATCAGTATTTGCATAGTAGGCGCTCGACTGAGCTTCAAGCTTTGGTTAGCCCCCCCCCCCTTACCTCCATAAAACCTTCTCAGAAAGAACTTGTCTTGTTAGCAACACTGTAAAAACTCTCCTTTCTTCCTCTGTGTACCTAAAATTAAACAGAACTTTCATGAACAGAGTTTCGTTCCTAGAGCTTCCCATCTGTGGAACACGGTAAAGCGGGAATGTTTCCCTACAGACTACAAAATGGTCGTTTTCAAGTCCAACGTCAACAAATATCTGTCAAGTCGTCCTGTGAATTGATCCTAGTTCTCAATCTTTTCATAATACTGTTTCATCATCCAACTGAAAATCTCACTAACCCTTATCCTTAATTGGCTTTTGGCCTTGGTAAATGGTGAACCATTAGTATAAAAAAAAATACTCACTAAAAACTGAAAGAAAAAGCAGTTATGATGCAGGAGTGGAGTTTATACTTAGTTCCAGCTTAAAACGTGCCCCATTTTAGGAGATAACCTTTCTTTATATGGACTACTAGTTGTACCGAATAAGCGTTGCCGGAAGTAAAAGTGCAGAAGTCAAGGGAAATAACTTATGAGATGATTATCCTCTCAAGGTTATCTTATCCGGAATAAGTCTTTTCAGAAAGAAGCTGGCACGAAATGAAATGTGTTTGTGCCAATAACATAGTGTAATGTCGATTTAAATCGTTATGCATGACATTGCTTCTTATGGTTATGTGTCACATAGTCATTATCTTTATTGAGAGGATTCGTTTATAAGTCGTCAAGACTTCATGTATAAAAAGGACTGAAAATATAAAGTTACTAGAAAACTCTTAATTAACTTCACATTATTCTCGAGTCAATCATGGTAATATTGTGAATCAACAAAAAATACGAAGAAAAATATATGAACATAGAAATTAAAGTTAAATGAGAAAAGTAAAAAATATATAATACATGTGTATATCTTTAGATTTTTTCTGTAAAACATTAAAACATAAAGGACAAAAATGACATTATTTTCCCCCAAGTAGTGAATTGAACAGGAACTCACAGCAACTCAGATGGTGATAAAATTGGTAAAACTTCAGTGTAATTAAATCTGAATTTTTATCAATTTAGTCGGCAGGCGATCGTCTAGTCATTTTGGCCAGCATTTTTTCCAGTAGCTGAGAACACAAGGAAGACTTGAAACACAAAAACAGATTTTATGTAGTTTAAGTTTTATTGCTTACTTTCACACTCATGTTCTGTGATCTCCCTAATGGAACAAAGCACAGGACGCCCTCGCTTATCAAAATAAAGTAAGTCTCATTCGTTTTCCAAACAGCTTGTATTTATCTTTCATTCTGCACACTGTTCCCCCATCTCTGACCCCACATGTATTGTTTTGTGCTTTTTGTTTTACTCTCAAGTTCCCTCTTACTTTTTCCGTTTGTAATATGTTCTCTCAGGGTTAACGCTAACATTTTCTAGGCTTTTACATATCGGAAGAAGATACACGTTTTACCAAAATGTCAAATGAATTGAATAAAGTCTATTTCAAAAAAGAACCTTACACCCCCCCACACACACACACATATATATATATGTGGGTGTGTGTGTGTCAAAAAAGACCAAGGGAAAACAAATTTAAATACAGGATAAAAACACGAGAAATGAGAGATTTGACCAGTTTCGTTCGTATCAAACGAACGTCTTCAGAAATAGTGACTCACACTACAGATATGATATTTTTTCTGAAGACGTTCGTTGATACGAACAAAACCGATCAAATCTCTCGTTTCTTGCTTTTCTCCTGTATTTAAATCTTTTTTCTATTAGTCTTTTTTTCACACATTTTGTCTATCACGGCAGTTCATTTTCATGACATATCATGCATTTTACCCTATATATATATATATATATATATATATATATACTAGCAGGAAAATTCAATGTTGCTCGGGATTGAATGGGGATCCTTACTATGTGCTTTTTTACTATTCTCATAAAACCATATTACTTTCTTTGTGTTTACTGCCTCCCTCCTCCCGTTTCACCCCTTAATATAGTCGGAAGAAGCTGAAATGTTGGAAAACTCTCCGAATTAGTTTCTTATACATATTGTTTAAATTTCATTAAAATCGGATATACATATTTGAAGTTTTTAAGGGGGTTCTGCCTCCATGGGTACTTAGAAGTGGGGACATGTAGATATTCGGCACATAGAGGGTAATGTAGAGATTCGGGACCACTTCCATTGTCTTCCCCGGAAAATGTTATGTATATGATTTAAATTTCATAATAATGGGATATATTTGAAGTTTTAAGGGGTTATATCCTCCTCATGGCCGTCTTAGGGGTGCACTTAGAGAACACTTCCATTGTCTTCCCTGGTAAATTTTACATAAGAATACACTTTTAGATTTTATGTAGATTCTCTAACCTTTCTTTCTATTGGGAACACACACATACACAGAGACATTGAATGTTTTATACATGTAGAAGATATATATACTAGCTGTATCAACCTGGCGTCTTTTCTTTTATTTTTTGTTTTGCTTTGTTATTTCTTTTCTTTTTTACCAAATCATTATTAATTTTTTAAATAAGATTTTGAAAGTTAAATTTAAGTATTATCATATCGTATTAAAAAACCCTAGAAACATTTACTTTTTAGTTTTGAAAGTTTAATTTAATTATTATGGTAGCGTATGGTCATGTATACGTTACATACATATTTACATGAGTAATTCGTTACATTAGTAATACAGGACCTAAAAACAAAGATTATTTATTGCATAAAACAAAAAGGAAAAAACCTGTTATTTCAAACTGAAGCGTGGCTGACGGAGGACCGACAGAGTCCTACATAGAGATTTGAGGACATTTCTAAAAACAAAACAAAAAAGGTTACTTCTTTGTTATGTAAATAAACAAGAAAGAATCAAAACGCAAATTACCAAAACTCAATTCCTTTTTTTTTTTTTTGTACTCCATGAAAACATCTGCAATTGAGTTGTTGGTTGCTTTTTATTCAATCACCGAATGCAACTTTATTTCCCCGAATGGAGAAACATTATCTGAGCATCTGGAGCATTTAATAAAAGCCGAGACTTTTTTTCTCAGGTGAGAGATTCAATCAGACAGGTGCGCGTCTTTCCTCTGCAATCACCTTATGCGTATTACCTGCCTCCACCTTTGTCTTTCATTAACCCGTTTCAAGCTGACAACGGGTTAAAGTAAAACATAAAGAAACAACAGCTTTTTGCGACTAAGATGACAAGAAAATGATTGTTGTTTGGTTTGATTAAAACTGTAAAGTTCCAAATGTGTTTTTTGAAATGGTAGGTGAAAACATTCAGAGATTAAATTAGTAAAATCTTTTTGGTATAAATAACTTTATTAAAAATACAAGATTTTACAAATTTAAAATAAAAAAAAATGAAAAGGTTAAACCATACTAATCAATAATTTAAGTATAGCAAATTATCAAAAAGAAAATGGCCGCCATATGTAAGAAAATTGGGTAAATGATGAGTTTGAAGGGTTAAGCAGTTTCTTCATAGGCGATGATATATATATATATATTTTTTTTTAATTATGACATTAAGAAAGTTTTGGGGTTAAAATCAATTTAGTATTACGTAGTAAGAGGGGAAAAACATTTTAATGCTTGTTTCGTCTTGAGCGATACAAAAAACAACATTACAGCATCCTGTAAGACTCCATTTTCTGAAAATCACGCTTCTTGTAGTATATTTACACATTTCAAACGTGTTTGTCTTCAGATTACATGCATTGTACTAAATAGGTTTTAAGTCGAAATATCTGGTGATACCAGATCAGGCTGTCTGAAGATACTGGCTTCCTGACCTAAAATGCTACAAACACTGATGCTATTGTTCTTTTCCTTTTCCTCTGCAAAACTCATCATGTTCTGCAAAGCTAAAAGCAAAAACAACAATTTTCCTCTACAAAACAACCAAACTGAACACCATGAATAAATATTTGAAGATATAAAGAACTTGAAGCATAAACACTTTTACCAACATTACTGCATTCGGCATTAAATAACCTGAAATGGGTTGATATCCTGTAAAACAAAACAAAACAACCAAACCTTAAATCAAAATGGTTCCTCATTAAATATTATTTAAAAAAACAACATAAAAGTCCTTTTTATCGCTTATACAACATTTTTTATCGCATTAGGTTTACTCCTTCGAACTCATCATTTATCAAAAATTGATATAAAAGTTCAATTTTATACACGTTATAAACTTAATGTAAACATTTACTTTGTTTCCGTCATATTCTTAATTATCTGTTTCAACAAACAGATTTTCAAAAGCCTTTATGAATATATCTGAAACAGTAGGAAGTTTGATTAGATGTACTGCTGGCTTGACAGGCCGAGAGCATGTTCGACCACTCCTTCAAATAATGGCAATCTCTATTGTCATTATTTGAATGAGAGCTTAGAGTGGTCATAGCACACAATGAACTCACAATGGTTCCCAATGTGGCACATTGGAAGACCCAAGCTGTTGAGGAAGTCCCTACTGGTGGAACCAATTGCTACACTCATCTCCATGGTGATCGGTTGGAATGCGAGTTTGTCTAGAAGATCGACATATTTTCATCGCTTGCGCCTCCCCGCCCTGCTGATAATGCAATGTAATAGTAGTAAAACAATATGTTTTGCTTGATTAAAAAACAGTCAAAAGTGAAATTGATTTTAAATTGATTTCACTCAATGACAAATATAAAATAGACAAACGTAAGAAAATCGGAGCAAATATTTCTGATATTATTTTATTATGGAAATCGCTTTATACAAGGCATGAAACCACTTGATGTAAGCAACTAAAAAAAGACACTTCAAGAAAAAAAAAATGGGCAACGATAAGTGTTAGATAGATAGATTCCGACCCAGAAAATAGCAATTCTTCCCCCTTTGTCAGAAACATCGCTCATAGAATGTGAGGACTAAAAGACAAAATAAGGGAAGTAAGAGTTACGAGGCTTCCGAAAGGTCCACTTTGAACTCTCCTCTATAATAGCTAATTATTTGTATGCTTAAACTGTTTAACGATTGCGAACCGTTCATTAAGCAATTCATTAGCAGTGAGGAAAAGAAACAATAACCACTTCTCTTCGATGAATCAATCAACATTTGTTCTCTAGGGCTTTTACACTATATATTTTGATCACACAAAATACATGTTAAAATATTCTTTGTTTTGGGGATTTGTTATGTTTAAAAAAAAAAATATTTAAATTATTCTAATCAGGCGTAATTTGCACCCGTGGCGCAGTGGATATAGTACTAAGTAAAATTCAGTTCTAAGTGATAGTCATCTGAAGGTGGAAGGTTCAATCCTCAGTGCGGGCGATACGAAGAATTGCGAATTACTGAAGACTTCTTCCAGTCAGGGCTGATGAAACGAGAGGATGTTACCCCGTGGATTAAATAAAGGGCTCCGTTCGAAATTCCGTCCAGATTCCCGAGTCCAACAGAAATATTCCCGAGTTCGAAAAGATACACCTGAAGAAGGTCGGAGGTTACAGTGTCCGAAATGTTGTGATGATAACACTCAAGATGAGAACAGTAGCCTGGATAATCCAAATTACACAAACTAACCCCAAGCAGTAATACTATTTAACCCTTTGTTGAAGAAGAAGAAGAAGAAGAAGAAAAGAAAAAAGAAGAGAGATAGTGAGCAGAAAGACATTAATTTTAGATTTTGTCATTTTTTTAAATATTTAACTGGAATTGAAAACTCATCTTTCCTTGATTCAAACAATTTAACTCAAGCTCGATTGGTGACCCACAAGTCGACAATTTCCCCAATTTAATATGAAGTCCTGTTTACATTTACACATCATTTGTTTTATAGATACAAGGCGATTGGAAATACGGCATAATCACGTTGACACACAGGTTCTCATTAGATCACTTAAGTTAAGCGACGAGGAGCCTGGCCAGTATCAGATGGGTGACCACTTGGGAACGATAGATGCTGTATGTCATCTTCCCATGACCGTTATATACAGGGTGGCGCAAAAGTCGCGCATTGGTTTGTTTAGGTGATAGAAACTAGGCTTTTCTGATAAATAATACATTTACTTGGTAATTTTGTTGCAGTAGTTTTCAAAAATGATATCCTTTAAATGGCCACCATTTTCGGCCTCACAAAGACGGGCTCTAGTTAGGGCATTTTCCATTACACTCCTTAGAATAACTGGCTCTAGTTCTTGGATTTCATGTCTGATATTGTTTTTAAGCTCTTGAATCGTTGTAGGCTTGTTCACATATACCCTTTCCTTAAGATAACCCTAAAGGAAAAAGTCAGGGGCTGTTAAATCCGGTGAACGTGAAGGCCAGTTAAAATCAGAAAATCTGCTAATTAAGCGCTCGCCAAACAATCCCGCAAAAGTTTGAAGCAGTTGTTACTGATTCAAACTAATGCGTGACTTTTGCGCCACCCTATACATGCGGCTGGGAACAACTTGTGAATACAATACTCCCTGGTATTACCGGTTCGGTTTTGGTGATTGGAAAGTACCTCCCTATTATTAAGTGCTCAGAATTAATTACTGAAACATAATTCTTACAAGAAATGAATGTGATAAATATGCTTTATTTTCGTTACATCTTTATGTATGTAAATAAACAAAATTAATATTAGAAGACACTCTAAAAATGATGTTAATTTTCTTCATAATGTCCTCCATTAGTCCTTTGAAAAAATGTATGTTTTGAAAATAGACAGAAACAATCGTATGAATAAAAAAAAATTAAAAACAAATTCGTAACATATAAACCTTAGTTAACACTCCATATTTCCTTCAAAAACACTTTATTGACAGACAATTGTTTCTGCCCATATCGAATAGATATTAAATATTAAATGACATAGTTTTATTTAATATATTTTTACATTATAAATATTATGAATAACCTGATGAGATAGAATGATAGTTAAAATAAAAATGAGTAAAAATTAATGATTTAAGCCAATTACTATAGAAGCTGTTTATGATTTGACCGGAATTGATTTGTATGCGATTGATAGACAGCTACGTCGTGAATTTGGTGCCCTTGCAAGAAACAAAAACATGAAAAAAAAAAAAAGAATGAAGAAAGAGAAGAAGAAAGAAATTAGAAAACAGTTGGTGATAAATAATTATTCTTTATATGTTCACTTTGAAATATGGCTTTTATCGATTGAATATGAACACTTTAAACAAAAGAGAAAAACAGATATGATAAAAATAATACACTATGAACTTTTATATATAAAAAAGCAGACTTGAGTAAGGTTTCCCTTCGAATTTGAGTGAAAAAAAAATAAATATGTATAAATTAAATGAGTGTCGGATACATTTAATTTTTCAGTCTGATTGTGGGATGTTATACACTGATGAAGTCTCTTCAGGAATATTTGTGATATTTTATATATCAGAAAAAATTATGTACTCGATATGAGCAGACACAATTGTCTTGCCAATAAAGTGTTTTTGAAGTAAATATGGAGTGTTTCTCTGAACAACTAACGTTTATATGATGTTAAATTAAGAGCTCTAGTCGTACACCCTTTAGCTATTATATATATATATATATATATATATATATATATATATATATATATAATAGAGAATGGTAGTTTGCTTGAAGCATTGCTGGGAATAGTAGTAGTATGTTTTTAAAAGGCTGTGGGCAATGCAAATTCCGGGTAAGATGTAAGCTGGAAGAAACAAAAATAATAAATCGAATACGAAATGTGACTTACTATTTATTTTTTCTTAAAATCTTACATAACAGCAAGTGTGGTGTTAGCTGTTTGTGTGACGTCCGGATGATTATAAAAATCATTTATTTATTATTTCGGGAAAAGAAACTTCCCTTTGTCAAAAATAATAAACACCAGAGGAAAAACTCCGTCTGTACAGAGAATCTGCCAAAATGGATAAACAATTAAACACAGGAAAAAAATCACGAAATATTTACCGTCTTCAGAAGAAGTGAAGATTTTAAATTTATTGTGTGTGTGTGTGTGTGTGTGTGTGTGTGTGTGCAGAGAGAAAATAAAAATGCTGAGAAAACTGTTGTGATATAACAATCACCAGTGAAGCCAGAATGGATTGTTTAACCAAATTCTGATCTAGCTAATTAGAGTAGACTTATCTTTAATAACCTTAAAACGATATAAATCTTTATCTGTGAAAACTGCGTCTTATCATCAAGAATCTAAAAAAAAATGTCGTTTGTCATCTACAATTACTTATTTTCCTCACATTAATTTATGATAAATGAGTCTACTGGTCGACTATTTCCTTTATTTATCACAATTATTGAATCGGTAGGTCTGCCATACGTTTGGGTCAATGACACTTACCGGGACCATTGATTTACTGAATAGATACACACAAATCTTTAATGTAAAAATAGTTTTTTTTTTTTTTGCTTACAATCTGTTTGATTTGATAACTGTGTTGTAAGATAATTTATACTAATGAGTCACCACTTATCAAGGCCAAAAGGTCACTCGAGGATAAGGATTAATGATAACCAATTTCATCTGCTCAGGTTGTGAAAAGGGGGTCGGGTGCAATTCAATTTTTTGTGGTACCTGTAAGCATTGGGTATTACAAAAAGTACAGTGGAATAACTAGTGAGTTGAGAAGGGATAACCAGTTTATATGCAGAAAGTGCAAGACAATGGAGATGGAGGAGAACTCAAATATGAAGAAAGTATATCTGGATAGCAAAGCTATTCAGGTTGTTGAGAAGTTTTGTTATCTTTGGTGATACCATGTGAGCACAGGGTGGAGCAGGTGCTTGTGTGATTGCACGAATTAAGAGTGGATGGAATAAGTACAGGTAACTTCTGCCATTACTAACCAGCAGAGCGTTGACACTGTCAACCAAGGGAAAAGTCTATCGGGCATGTGTACGCAGTGTGATGATTTATGCAAATGAAAACTGGCCAGTAAGGGTTGAGGACATGCGTTGCATGGAGAGAAATGATATGAGAATGATACGATGGATGTGTAATCTGAGTCTTAAAGGCAGGCTTAGTTCTAATAACGCCAGAGGAAGATTAAATCTGAACAGTATAGGGAGATATGTGTAGAAGAATAGATTTCGATGGTATGGTCACGTTGAAAGAATGGATGAGAGTTCTTGGGTTAGTAGATGTAGAACAGTTGATGTGGCAGGTTCGGTTCATAGGCCAAGGAAAACATTAGAGGAAGTAATAAAAATGTACCTGAGAGATAAATAAAGACCTGGCCAGAGATAAGTTACTTTAGAAGTCAATTTCTTAAAGCCGTCCAACACATAACACTTTCCTCGTGCTGCTGGCCTCTGGAACTCCCTCCCTGTTTCCCCGACAGTACTGACATGCAGAAATTTAAAACTAATGTAAACAGACATCTCACTGCTCAGATCCCAATTTAAGCTGAATCACTAATCCTTCTCCCCTTTTCCTTTTTCTCAGTAGCCCCTTACGTTTACAGTGGCGTCCTGCCTTGTTTGGGGTGAATCATGTTAAAAAAAAAAAAAAAAAAAAAAAAAAACACCATGTAAAACCGAAGATGATGATGATCATCATCATCATTATGAATATTGTCTTCTTTTGTCTACCATTACCTCGTCTATATTTCTTTCAACTTATACGGTGTCTTCAATATTGTCATAACCTTCGATATCTTAAAATTTCTATACACTGTACAGTATTTGTTGTGTCTCTGTTTGTCTTTCTGTCTCTTTCTCTCCCCCCCCTCTCTGTTGATGCAATTGAAAACAAATCCCTTTACTAAAATCAAACACAGCTTTTCTTGAGTAAAATTTCATGAGAAATCTAATGGTGATATTAGTTTTCTATTAGCAGCTTTTTTTGATAATATCATGAGGTCTGCATTCACGCTGGGCATCCATAAACAGCAATGTTTTCTT
This sequence comes from Sepiola atlantica, assembly GCA_963556195.1. Taxonomy (NCBI): domain Eukaryota; kingdom Metazoa; phylum Mollusca; class Cephalopoda; order Sepiida; family Sepiolidae; genus Sepiola; species Sepiola atlantica. The sequence continues at coordinate 36,442,154 of OY744525.1, forward strand.
TATATTTATTTTATTTTATTTATAACCTGAATATTATAGAAATAAAACAAAAATAACAATAAACATGCTAACATGAGGTTTAGGGCTGAGAACAGGGTTTCTCATTGATTTATATAAAATTACCCCCCCTCCTTATGATTCTTTATCATGTAGGCAATCTTTCAGGGGTGTCTATTTTTTCTCTTGGGAAAGAAGGGGACCAACCAACTGCATAAGAAACGCGTTCTTTTACTGTGGTAATGTCTTCATGTTTTCTTTTGTGGTGGTAGCGCGCTTTGTAATTCCGGCATTATTTACAGTCAATGATAACACGAAATATTGAACATTGTAAGGTCGGATGTACTCTTATCATACATAAAAAAAATCAATACCATGCACCGGTAGAATTTTTAATTCACACTTTCAAAAATATGAAAGCTTTGGCATATTGAACGATTCAAGCTATATCCTGTCAAATTATTTTACTGCACTCGAATGATATTTAAGAAATTTGAAAGCCAAAATAAACAATGTGAATTTTTTATAAATAAATTAAATTAACAAACCAGAAGAATCCCCGACTCAAAGTCCGCAGCAAACAGTGTCCGGTCAGATTCAGTTCCTGATATTAAACTTCATCTGTAATATAACTTCCGGCAAGTTTCAGTTTACCAAATTTATTAATTTATTTATTAAATTGTTAGTTAAACGTACAGAATAGTAAACAAAGCCCCCATCCCCATGTTAAGAATGGCTTTCTAAATAATAACGATATTATTTCAGCACGGTCAGTAAACTGCAGAAGTAAAAACTGGTCTAGCAACAACCACTGTAAATAATTTTCTTTTCTTCTTCTGTGCACCTGGAGCTAAACGGAACTTCCATGAGCAGAGTTTCTTTCCAAGAACCTGTAAAATATTCACAAAAACTCTACTTTTTACCACCACTGAAAAAGAATTTCCTTTCTTCCTCAGTGTACCTAAAACCGAACAAAGTTTCCATGAACAGAGTTTTTTTCCAAGAACCTCTCATCCACGGAACCCATTGCCGTGAAACGTCTTCCCTGCAGACTACAACATGGTCGTCTTCAAGTCCAATGTCAACAAATACTTGTCCTTTCCCTCCATCGTTTTCAACCCTCTCATACTATAGTTCAGCATTCAACTCACAATCTGCATGACCCTTATCCTCGAGTGGTTTTTGTCCTTGGTAAGTAGTGACTCATTAGTATTGAAAATTAAAAAGAAAAATGTGTTTGTTTTATGGCATATCAACTCATTTAATTCATTTAATACCGAAACAGACAAGTACAAACAATTTTTTAAAAAGATTTATATCTATTAAAATAACATTGATTACTACCGACAAAATTGCTTTTCTGCATTTAAATATTTCAGGCCATTTAAAAAGAAAAGAAAAAAATGTCAATTACAGTTAAAATTAACATAAAAGTTCAATTTGATACACATTAAAAGTTAATGTAAACATTTACTTTGTTGCCGTTCTATTCTCACTGATTTGTTTCGACTGGCAAATTTAAAACAACCTTTGTGGATATATCCGGAACATCAGGAAGTTTGATTGGATGTCCTGTTGGCTTGGCAGGCCGAGAGCAACCAAACAAGTCATTATACATAATTAATTGAATGTAGATTACTATATTACTAGTTATCTCAAACCAAATTTTTATTTTCATTATATCTAAAAACGCGATGTTGTCTCACCACCCACCAGTCAAACTCTTTAACCCCTATCCTTGAGTCAAACTCTTTAAACATTATCTTCGAGTGTTCTTTGGGCCTTGATAAGCGGTGACCTTTAATGGAAATAAATATATATATATAAAAATTCTTTAAGTAGGCACATAGATCTTTGCAAAACAAATAATGATACCGAGTTTATTTTGGTAGCTCAGTCAGCTCAGTTTATTTTGGTAGCTCAGTCAGCTCAGTTTATTTTGGTAGCTCAGTCAGCTCAGTTTATTTTGGTAGCTCAGTCAGCTCAGTTTATTTTGGTAGCTCAGTCAGCTCAGTTTATTTTGGTAGCTCAGTCAGCTCAGTTTATTTTGGTAGCTCAGTCAGCTCAGTTTATTTTGGTAGCTCAGTCAGCTCAGTTTATTTTGGTAGCTCAGTCAGCTCAGTTTATTTTGGTAGCTCAGTCAGCTAAGTTTATTTTGGTAGCTCAGTCAGCTCAGTTTACTTTGGTAGCTCAGTCAGCTCAGTTTATTTTGGTAGCTCAGTCAGCTCAGTTTATTTTGGTAGCTCAGTCAGCTCAGTTTATTTTGGTAGCTCAGTCAGCTCAGTTTATTTTGGTAGCTCAGTCAGCTCAGTTTGTTTTGGTAGCTCAGTCAGCTCAGTTTGTTTTGGTAGCTCAGTCAGCTCAGTTTGTTTTGGTAGCTCAGTCAGCTCAGTTTATTTTGGTAGCTCAGTCAGCTCAGTTTATTTTGGTAGCTCAGCCAGCTCAGTTTATTTTGGTAGCTCAGTCAGCTCAGTTTATTTTGGTAGCTCAGTCAGCTCAGTTTATTTTGGTAGCTCAGTCAGCTCAGTTTATTTTGGTAGCTCAGTCAGCTCAGTTTATTTTGGTAGCTCAGTCAGCTCAGTTTATTTTGGTAGCTCAGTCAGCTCAGTTTATTTTGGTAGCTCAGTCAGCTCAGTTTATTTTGGTAGCTCAGTCAGCTCAGTTTATTTTGGTAGCTCAGTCAGCTCAGTTTATTTTGGTAGCTCAGTCAGCTCAGTTTATGTTGGTAGCGCAGTCAGCTCAGTTTATTTTGGTAGCTCAGTCAGCTCAGTTTATTTTGGTAGCTCAGTCAGCTCAGTTTATTTTGGTAGCTCAGTCAGCTAAGTTTATTTTGGTAGCTCAGTCAGCTCAGTTTACTTTGGTAGCTCAGTCAGCTCAGTTTATTTTGGTAGCTCAGTCAGCTCAGTTTATTTTGGTAGCTCAGTCAGCTCAGTTTATTTTGGTAGCTCAGTCAGCTCAGTTTGTTTTGGTAGCTCAGTCAGCTCAGTTTGTTTTGGTAGCTCAGTCAGCTCAGTTTGTTTTGGTAGCTCAGTCAGCTCAGTTTATTTTGGTAGCTCAGTCAGCTCAGTTTATTTTGGTAGCTCAGCCAGCTCAGTTTATTTTGGTAGCTCAGTCAGC
>OY744525.1:36452767-36493875 GCA_963556195.1 Sepiola atlantica
AAAGTTTAGCCTAATTTCCGATTCCAAAAACGATTCTTTCATTTATTTTTTTGTTTAAAACATAATTTTCCATTGCTGGTACTAATGATAAATACAGGGTGGGCCAAAATAAGGGTCCTATCTTTAAATTTGAATAACTTGAATTTGAATAACTTCCACAAAATAAAAGTTAAACTCACCAAACTTTATGTGTGTGTAGACTGACCCTTCCGAGATTTTTTGAAATAAACAAAACAAATTTTAGCCGAAAAACACTTCTTAAAACTTACAAAAACTAAAGTATTGTTTTTTACACGGTTTTGAGTTTTTTAAGCAAAAATAATGTTTTCTAAATGAGGGTACGTTCCTTAGGGCTAATAAGGCTCATGCTTGCTTCGGAAGGGGTCCTTTACTTATTCTAAAAAAAAAATTAAAAAAATCAATAAATAAAAAAGTTATGAATTTTTAAAAATAGGACCCTTATTTTTGCCCCCCCTGTACTTATTTACTTTTAACTACCAGTAAAACTATAGACTATGATAACAAATTTAGGTAAAAATGACACCAGAAAAAATAGCACCAGAAAAAATAGCACCAGAAAAAATGGCACGGTAAAAATGACACAAGTGGAGAAATAGGAAAAAAAGAAAGGAAAAAGAAAACCGTTTTCTGTCTTTTTTTTCTTCTTTTTTTCTCTTTGCAGTTTTTTCATTTTTAAAATAAGTTACTTACTAGTCTATTTTCTATTTATTTACTTTTACTAAACAGGATCCTGGTCGACAATGTCCAAGTGTTTATGAAAAAATTAAATAACATTTTGTCTACTTATGACGAACTACTGCTTATCGGATTTGTCTCATTATTTTCAATCATGTACGAGGAAAACATTTGAGAAAAAAATAGTTAGAAATAGTTGCGTAATGTGCAAGTATATTTTTACTTTTGCGAAAATATATGCACACATTACTTGGGTTTTAACGGTAATCCGAAAATTAAAAAGAACATAACTCTATAACTGAATATTTTAACAGAATCGGAATCGGGAATTTAAAATAGAATCGATAATTGTATCGGAATCGGGAAAAATATTGGAATCGTCCCATCACTAATCTATCTCTATCTCTCTCTCTCTCTCTCTCTCTCTCTCTATATATATATATATATATATATATATATATATATATATATATATATATATATATATATATATATATATATATATATATATATATATAATGAGAGAGATGTAAGAAAATATGTTTGTCCATATACCTTTTTATTTTTTATAGACCAACCTTTTCAATGTAAAAGCTCGATGATCGCTTACATTTAACAACAGAGCCTATATCAATAGACAATATTAAGCTAAATTCCAGTGATCAAGATTTTATTCATTTTACTGTTAATTTTTTCAAAATTCAAAGCTAAAGGCGAAATGCTCCATCAAAATATACTGAAGAAAAAAATGAACAGTAAAATAAAATCTTGGTCACTGGAACTTGGCTTAATATTCTCTCTCTCTCTCTCTCTCTCTCTCTCTATATATATATATATATATATATATATATATATATATATATGCTTATTTTCACGGAGACATTTTGTCGAGGACAAACATAATAAGGATGTACAAACATTGATATATATAAGGTCGTGAAAACCACAGATGTAATTAATAACGGAAAAGCTAAATGAAAAGGTTACATTAATTGTCACGGCACAATCAAAAGTACATGTATTGTCAGGGTAAACAAATAGAGAGAGATACAGTGAACAATACAGAAGTAAATATGATTTATTTTGTTGTTGATATGTGGGAACATATAGCTGCAACCAGTAAAATAAGGTTATGAAAAGATGGTGATCTGTCTAGGAATCTTGTCTGACTGCGACCAGAAGAGAGGTAGTCTGGAAAACTATTTGGGTTAATGAAAGGCAGCTAACGGTAATGATGTCAGAGTTGTGAAAACCATGCCAAGATGGAGAGCCGATCCAGAAAAAAGCAGATATTTTATTTATAAATTCGCATTAGGGTTAAATTTTGTTTTTACTCCTCTAACGACAGAAAGCAGATTTTTTCGTGGCACTGGACAGCCAAAAGTCATTGATTTCATGACTTTTTTTTAAAACAAAAAACAAATAACAACAAAGGTATGCAGTTGTGTTTGGAATTTTCACTCCACTTTGAAAAGAATGTAGTAAATATCTACTAGAGACTTCTCCACTTACACTTTTCTTTATAAATGTTAGTAGTTTGGCTTCAGGCTAGCGACCTGTTCCTGGAAAATATTCTCGCTTCGAAAATAGTCAAAAGTATGCCAAATTCAAATTCTTATGAATGCAATGGATCACTTTGACTGACTCATCTGTCTCAGGACATAAGAGTGCCTAAGTAAGTAGAATTTGATATATTTTTGGTTTTATGGAAGTTGAAGATTGCATTCTCTCGTTGTCTAGTATAATTCAGGGTAAATAACATAGATCTGGTTAAAGAGAGATAACTCTCTTATAATTCTGAGCCAAAAATAAGAAGTAACTGTCAAGAGTGCAAAAACTTTGACATTTATGAGCGGAAAAGAAATGGAAGTAAGGGACACGTGAGTCATGTGACGTGATCGACAAACTTATGTAGGAGTTTTAGTGAGTTCCCAAGTGAAAGCGAACGAGGAAGGACCTGTTTAAAGATGTTTCAGTAAAGTATACTGTCTTTATTTTTTTTCTTTCTCTATCCTTGCCTCCTCTTACTGTCATAACTCTTCATGTTAATTTTGATATGTTTCTTTGTACCTATTAATCAAAATTAGATATCACTTTGAAAAAGTCATTTGGTTAATAAAGACGAAATATCAGTCATGCACATGAGTTTAATTTGATTTGCTTTTCTATCTTTGATGTTACTCGCTTTTTCTACTTATTTTCTCAAAATTCTTTTGGATTTAATACATATTGTTTTCTCCATATATAACGTCGGTACTCTTATAGAAAACACACCGCGATTCTGTGACTTTGTGTCGTCAACGTTCGAGAGTTGACGAGGCGAAAACTGCCAAACGATAAATTGAAAACTGTCAGACGATAAATTCAGACAAAGAAAATCAAAGTAAAATACATATATAAAGATAAAGAACGAAGAAACCATAGCTAAACAACCGTTATTGATTAGATGTGTATTTTTTTGTCCAAGGAACCATTGTTAATCAAATGTTTTTAAATAAAATGGGTTTTTTTTTGTGCACCGAAAAGTTTCAAAAGATGATATTCTTTTATATAACAAACAACGAAACCACTGTTTTTAACCAATTTCTTGTTTGCTTTTTTTTCATTATTTTTTTAAATGTTTTTTTTTTAACATTTTCTTTCGCTGCTGACAGAACTCAATGAGTCCTTCGGGAGATTCAACGCGCTGACACAGATCGTAATAATTCATTTTTTTTTTTAACGCACTGCAGATCAAAGAAATTAATTTCTTCCAAAAGTTATCGTCTGCTTGCTGCAACCTAATTGGTTAATAGTTTCCTCAACTCTCGGGCACTTCCGAGACCTGCCCGAACGTTGACGACGTGAAGTCACGGAAACACAGTGCGTTCTCTATAAGAGTACCATAACGTCAGAGTTTCGTCTATATTCCTATTTGTTCATGTAAGCATTTTTGTATTAAATATTATAGACATCGTGTGTCTATTTGATCTGTTGAACATTGTTTCTAGAATTCTAACAAACTTTCGTAAGTAAGAATCTAAGGTTAATAAAAAGAAAATTCTAAATGTCATGTTTTGAACTTTATGTTTATTTGGGGGGGGGGGGATGCATCTTAAATAAAATGAATTAAATTAAAAATATGTTGAGAAAATAAGTAGAAAAAGTGAGTAGCCACAAAGATAGAAAAGCAAATCAAATCAAACTCGTGCGCATGACTTATATTTCGTCTTTATTAATCAAAAGACTTTTTTTCAAATCAAGATCTGATTTAATTCACTTATAATATAACGAGCACTTTCTCTGTCTGTATGTCTGTCCGTCCTAGAGAATTTTTGTAAGCGTGAGGGGGGGCGGGGGTAATTACTATTTAATCAATTTCCAAGTCAGAAAAATAAGAAATACATTAGGGCACATATTAACAACTAAATATACAATAAATAATTCGTCAAATGGTAATTAGGTCGAATTTGTCCGATACGCTACCGACGGCGCCAATGGAACAAGTTAAAAATAACATTTTGATTTAACTACTTTTTGTTTTTTCTTCCTTTTTAAACAGAAAATATTGGGAGACAATTTTTTTTTTAACTAAAAATATCTCACCACCCAAGAACGCGGCAGCCTAGCAAAAATAGACGACCGTCAGGGAGTCTATTTTTGCTAGTCATCTAAAATAAAATGCATCCCTCCAATCTCTGTGTGCTTAGCAATTGTTACGAACAGACCAACGAAAATATTATTTCGAACTTTTTATTTATTTTTTTAATTTTTCTATTTTTTTTTTTAACTTTCACCAAAAACAAGGCATATTGCCAGTGAAACGTAAGGGATTACTCTGATTAGGGGCCAGATTTATAGGATGCATCCTAAGTGGGGAGTTGTGTAGCAGGATGTTTGTTCACATTACATTTAAATTTCTGCATGTTTGTACAGCCGGGGAAACAGGAAGCAGGGAAGGAAATTCCAAAGGAAAGGGGTCCGAGGGAAGAAGTTATTATAGAAAGTAAAAAGTTTTCCGGCATCTGGGGACCTCTACAGTGAAGGGGTGGGAGTTTGCTGCTATTCGGGTTAGTAACGGGTATTTACGTTGAGCGGGTACAAATGCAGGAAGTTCATGCTAGCCAAAACCCATCTAAAAGGTGACTTTTAATCTAGCTTCTGCAGAACGCTGTTAAAGGGGGTACAAGTGCGGGAAGTTCGTTTGAGCACATTCCGTGGAAGTACTTGTAGAACAAAACACAGGGACGCAACATTGTGGCAATGGGACAGGGGTTGAAGCTTAGTAGAAAGTGCAGAACTTATTATGTTAGACACTCTTTTTTGCACTCTGTCTAAGAGGGAGAAACTATTGGTTGGTGCACCAGCCCAGATGTTGAAACAATACTCCATGCATGGGCGAATGGTAGTTTTATAAGCATGACAGACCAACGAAAATGTTATTTTGAACATAAGTGTGACAAACTAACCTACTGACATATAGAGATACGAAAAAACATAAAAAATAAAATAATGAAAAAAATAAGTAAAATAAAAAAGACAAAATGAAATGAAATAAAAGAAAGGAAAAAATAAAGCAGACGAAGAAAAAAATGTTAAACAAAATGAAGGATAAAAATGTCTGGAAAACAATTGAAGAAAAAAGACAGAAAAAAAGTTGAACAGAAAAAACAAAACAAATAGGAAATTAAGAAAGAGAAAGAGAATGGCAAAGAAACTTTTCAAACAATGTGCAATTTCTTCAATCGGCAAAGAATACTAATTGATCAGAATGGAATCAATTTTCTGATGACTTAGTGAAACAAAGTATTTTTTGAATTTCTGAATCTGCAGAAATAATGGTCTGCTGCTGACTAGTCAGACAGTTTGAAAATTTATTTTTGACTCACTTAATAAGTTTTTCACATGAATGTATTTCTTCATTCATTGACACAGTGAAGACATTCACTGCAAGATCTCGCCTACTTCCCACAACTGCAAATAACTTTCCATTCTTTCTCCAGATGCCTAACATCAAATGGAATTTCCATAAACAGAGTTTCTTTACAAAAGCTTCCCATCTGTGAAGCACATTACCACAGTATTGCTTCCCTTCAAAATATACCATGGTCGTCTTCAAATCCAGTGTCAACATATGTAATCAAATTTTGTTCATTCCATTAATTTTCAATCCTCTCATAATATTCATCATCATTCAACTGACAATCTATCCATCTCATTTATCCTTGTCCTCGAGTGTCTTTTAGCCTTGATAAGTGGTGACTGACTCATTAGTAAACAAAGTCTATCAGAAAACCATGAATTGGGGAACATTTGCAGAAACACTGAAAACGATTTTATTAAACACAAATTATTGTATCTGTAGCATTGCGTGAAGAGTTATTCGACCCCCCCCCCCATCAGATAGCCCGTCATCTTCTCGTTGACACATTGTAAATAGTTGCTCAATGGAAAGTGACGTCTCTCAGTCGTAGTGGCAGTAGCAGTCATAGTGATGTTCATTTTTCTTCTTTTTTATTTTATTTTTTCATTTTGTGACTGGAATAATGAAAACAATTGAAAATAACAAATAACCCCATTATTTGCTCTTTTCGTCTTCAGACTGACAACTTAGCTCCTGTGAACGAGACTATACCAGAGTTACTATATATATATATATATATATATATATAGAATATAGTCATCCACAATCAGCTGTTTCATCGTCTACAACTCATCAATGTAGCTAGGCATAGTGTAATACGTCCGGTGCTTTATCAACTTAGCCACTGAAATTGCTACTTGAAGTGTGAGAAATTATATCGTATTTGAATTAAATTATTCATTTGTTTTGTTTACATTTTTTTTTACAATACTGATAACCGAAAGGATTCAATTTCTTTTGCAGAAGAATCTTGCTTTATGCTAAGTGGAAACCATTATTTCTTTCACCAGAGTGCTTCAACCATATAAAAATGTTAGCATTTCTGAAGTATATATAAAAATAAGTAGACGCATAATTTAGCATTATTTATTTTCATTTTATTTGATAAATTTATGTATCTACTTATTTCTATATACATTTTGAAATACCGACATTTGTTTTTGTAATGGAAGTTTAGTAAGTTCTGAGACATCATATATTCCATATTTTGAGCAAAGATAGAAAGAAGAATAAGCATATCCAACTAGAATGTCAAAAAAATTCTTTTAAATTGAATTTTGGTTTCATAACTTAGAAGTAAAAAAGGCAGAAAAAGTGTTTTCGTCATGATGGTGCTGATATCGATCCTGACCCAGTTTTCGTGAGGTTCGACTCAGAAGCGTTCGGCTGTCCTACGCAAACGCCCTGGAGTTGACGAACCGATTTGTACCAGACGACAATTTTGATACGGTGCTGCGTCCTATGATAATAATGTTTTGCTTGTTTTTTTTTGTTTTTTTTGTTAGGGTTTAGGGTTAGGGTTAAAAATATTTATTTGATAACAGTAATTTCGCTCTGTTTTGCTTGTTTTATTTGTTTTGTTGTTTAAAAAATTTCTTGCAACTATAACTAAAAATTATAGGACGCAGCAATGTATAAAAATAACAAAAAATATTTATTTGATAACAGTAACTTCGCTATGTTTTGCTTGTTGTGTTGTTTTTTTTTGTTTCTTTTAGAAAATTTCTTGAAAATATAACTTACAATCACAGGATGCAGCACTGTATCAAAATTGTCGTCTGGTACCATTCGTCTCGTCAACACTCGGGCGGTTGTGTAGGGCAGTCGAACCTCATGAAAACTGGGTCAGGATCGATATCAGTACCGTCATGATTTGTATGAAGCCTTTTTTTATGAAAATAAGGGGTGAAAGCACACGACCAGAAAACGCCAGGATGTAGAAAGTGACATGACGGATCCAGTCTGTACGACCTCTGAGCATAACTCCCTCTTTATCTTCATTACTCTGCCTTAAACTGAAGATATTCAGCAAATAGACATAGTAAAAGTTACATAAAATTAATTTATTTCTTAATAATACAAAAGCAGTTAATAACTTTTTTTTCATAAAGCTACATTATGAATTCCACCATTCTCCACGAATATTTGAATTCCAATAATTTATTAATTGAAAAATTATTCAGTTGTCATTTGTTGATAAAATGTAAACAATTTAATATGGAAAATAAATATTCATATCAACGCAGAATGAACCTGTTCAGAGTTGAGTATTCTTTTAGTCTTACATGTAAGAATGTTACCAGTATCACTCTAGTTCCACACATATATAACAAATTAATGAAGCAAGTCGGTTGGAAGTCGTTAGGTATTAAAAATTTAGTGTTCAATATTAAAATTAAACAGATATCGAAATTTGTGTAATGTCTAGTTAGTGTTTAATATAGAAAGTTAACAGATGTCGAAATTTTCGGAGTTGTCTAGTTAATGTTCAGTTATAAAATTCAACAGATGTCAAAACTTACTTGTGTATATATAGTGTTTACTATAGAAAGTTAACACATGTCGAAATTTGTGTAGTATTTAGTTATATCTAATATAGAAAGTCAACAGATATAAAAAATGGCATCGTGTCTAGTTAGTTTTAATATAGAAAGACAACAGATGTCGAAATTTGTGTTGTGTCTAGTTAATATTTAATATAGAAAGTCAACAGATGTCGAAATTAAGGTTATGTCTAGTTAGTGTTCAATGTTGAAAGTCAACAGATGTGAAACATATTTGTGTAGTGTCTATTTAGTGTTAATATAAAAATTCAACAGATGTCGAAATTTTTAAATATTTAGTATAGAAAGTCAACAGATGTAAAAAAATGTGTAGTGTCTATTTAGTGCTTTATATAGAAAGTAAACAGATGTAAAGATTTAAGCATTTAGTTAGTGTTTAATATAAAATGGAAACAGATGTCGAAATTTGCCTATTATCCAGTTAGTGTTTAATATTGAAAATCAACAGATGTCGAAATTTGTGTAGTGTCTAGTTAGTGTTTAATATAGAAACTGAACGGGTGTCAAAATTTCCCCAGTATTTAGTTAGTGTTTAATATAGAAGGTCAACAGATATCGAAATGTGTGTAATGTCTAGTTAGTGTTTAATATAGAAAGTCAACAGATGTCGATCTTGTGTTTTATATAAAAAGTTAACAGATGTCAAAACTTTCATAGTGTCAGATGTCGAAATTTGTGTAGTATCTAGTTAATATATCTAATATAGAAAGTCAACGGATATAAAAGAAATGCATAGTGTCTATTAAATAGTGTTTAATATAGAATGTCAACAGATGTCTAAATTTGCATAGTTTCTAGTTAGTATTTTATATAGAAAGTAAACAGATGTATAATTTTCATAGTGTCTTGTTAGTGTGTAATATAGAAAGATAACAAATGTCGAAATTTCCATTGTATCTAGTTGGTGTTTAATATAGAAAAGCAACAGATGTCGAAATTTGTGTTGTGTCTTGTTAGTGTTCAATATTGAAAGTCAACAAATGTAAAAATTTAGGTAGTATATAGTTAGTGTTTAATATAGAAAGTCAACAGATGTCGAAATTTGTGCAGTATCTAGTAAATATTTAATATAGAATATCAACAGACGTAAAAAATTGCATAGTGTATATTTAGTGCTTTATATAGAAAGTGAACAGATGTCAAGATTTACGTAGTATTTATTTAGTGTTTAATATAGAAAGTCAACAGATATCGAAATTTGTGTAGCATCTTGCTCATGTTTAATATAGAAAGTAAACATATGTCGCAATAGGTGTAGTGTCTCGTAAATTTTGAATATTGAAAGTCAACAGATGTCAAAATTTGTGTAGTATTTATTTAGTGTTCGATATAAAAAGTCAACAGATGTCAAAATTTGCGTAGTGCCTAGTTAGTGTTTTATATAGAAAGTTGAGAGATGTCACCATTTTTGTTAGAGTGCTATCAGCTAAATGATAATTATAATTATTATTATAAAATGATAATGAAATATATCAATAAATAATTTATTGTTTGAATTTATTATTATAAGTGTGGATTTCCTGTGAAACAGATCAGTAATTAGAAACAGCTTTTAGATTTTTCAATGGATCTTTATAAGAGACTTCTTCCATTCGTTAGTCGGTCTGTTATGCTTACGTCTGAAATAGCATTTTTTGTTGCTCTATGACACTTTAGTCTAAAATAGCATTTTTTTAGATGCGTCCACACATCTTTAGTAGAGGCTCTGTCTATCTGCCGATTGGTCTGCAGGCTTCAGTATGAAATAACATTGTAACAAGATTGTCCCTGGATAGTTAGAGAAAATGATAATAATACTAATTAAAATAATTATAATAATAATGATAATTCGTAGTTAGTATTATTATGACGAGAGATCTGGAGTTAAAAAAGTTGGCTGATAAAATTAAGGGAGGCGCGAGAGCGCTCTATCCCTTAATAGACTTCACGAATGGCCTATGCTGGAAATCTCATTTCTTTGATCAATCAATAACTCAAAAATCAATAAACCAAATTAGTTAAAACTTTGCACAAAATGTTTATTTGATAGGTTCTATAAGTGTGTAGAATTTCAGCATCATTAGTCAAGGCAACCCAGAGATCCAGAAAGTTCAATCATGAAATCATGTTATCTGTGTGTACGTACGTACGTATGTGCCACCCTGTATCTCATCAACTATTTGATGGATTCAGCTGATTTTTGGCAGAGATAGAGGTTCTAGGGTCTAGTTGATGGCATTTTAATTTCAGTTTACTATATACCTTAGTTTTCCAGAAAATTCCAAAAAACCTTATGAGAAGGCATTGTATTGAGGCATAGCCTTTACAAAAGTAGTGACATTCCATGAAAAATGCCAGTATACTGAAATCATGTGCTCTTTATAGGGTTAAGATGAAAATTCATATACACTAAATGTACAAAAGCAAGGAAATTCCCAAATTTTTACACTTTTATTGTCATTAAGGGTATGACTACATATCAACCAAACCATTTCATTATCACATCACTACAGTATAAATCTCTATGCATGAGTGGATGAAGTGTGTGAGGTGCGCCGAAGAAAAATTCCTACCAGTAAAATACATAGCCCTGTTGTGCTCGCATACCCTTAATGACAATAAAAGTGTAAAAATTTGGGAATTTCCTTGCTTTTGTACATTTAGTGTATATGAATTTTCATCTTAACCCTATTAAGGGCATATGATTTCAGTATACTGGCATTTTTCATGGAATATAGGTTAAAATTAGAATGTAATTCTGGAATTTCAATTTTATTTTTACATGTTGTGAGTTATCAGTTGAATTGAAAAATACACATTTATCGTTGTTTAGAGAAGGAATGCATAAATACAAAAAATATTGAAATGCTCTCAGTAATCGAAAAAACTGCACTTGCTTCACTGGTGAGGGATGTCAAGGCACCCATCATACATAAAGAAACGATTGAGAGACTGCAATAATGGCGATATGTACCAGCAATAAAAGTAAGATATGTAAAATCTTTTTTTTTTATTTGTTTTAAGTCTTCATTTGTGAACAAAACTGTAGAAGAAAATTCTTCAGAAAATGCGAAGAGAATTCTTCAACTGAAGAAAAATAAGTTTGTGTTTCATTTCAGTTATATGTAATGTGGCATTCCCAACGAAGGTATTTGCGCCGTGACACATAATTATAAAAAGCAACGTTACACCTGACTTTCATCAATCTGTCATGCTTAAGTTTTAGATATCATTTTTCGTTAGTCTGTCATGCTGAAGTATAAGATATAATTTTCCGTTTGTCTAGCATACTAAAGTTTAAGATATCATTTTTGGTTAACCTATCATGCTAAAGTTTTAGATATCATTTTTGGTTAGTCTATCATGCTAAAGTTTTAGATATCATTTTTGGTTAGCCTATCATGCTAAAGTTTTAGATATCATTTTTGGTTAGTCTGTCATGCTTAAGTTTTAGATATCATTTTTGGTTAGCCTATCATGCTAAAGTTTTAGATATCATTTTTGGTTAGTCTGTCATGCTGAAGTATGATATCATTTTCCGTTTGTCTATCATGCTAAAGTTTTAGATATCATTTTTGGTTAACCTATCATGCTAAAGTTTGAGATATCATTTTTGGTTCGTCTATCATGCTAAAGTTTTAGATATCATTTTTGGTTAGCCTATCATGCTAAAGTTTTAGATATCATTTTTGGTTAGTCTGTCATGCTGAAGTATAAGATATCATTTTCCGTTTGTCTATCATGCTAAAGTTTTAGATATCATTTTTGGTTAGCCTATCATGCTAAAGTTTTAGATATCATTTTTGGTTAGCCTATCATGCTAAAGTTTTAGATATCATTTTTGGTTAGCCTATCATGCTAAAGTTTTAGATATCATTTTTGGTTAGCCTATCATGCTAAAGTTTTAGATATTATTTTTGGTTAGCCTATCATGCTAAAGTTTTAGATATCATTTTTGGTTAGCCTATCATGCTAAAGTTTTAGATATCATTTTCGGTTAGCCTATCATGCTAAAGATTTAGATATCATTTTCGGTAAGTCTATCATGCTAAAGATTTAGATATCATTTTCGGTAAGTCTATCATGCTAAAGTTTGAGATATCATTTTCGGTTAGCCTATCATGCTAAAGTTTTAGATATCATTTTTGGTTAGCCTATCATGCTAAAGTTTTAGATATCATTTTTGGTTAGCCTATCATGCTAAAGTTTGAGATATCATTTTTGGTTAGCCTATCATGCTAAAGTTTGAGATATCATTTTTGGTTAGCCTATCATGCTAAAGTTTGAGATATCATTTTTGGTTAGTCTATCATGCTAAAGTTTTAGATATCATTTTTGGTTAGTCTATCATGCTAAAGTTTGAGATATCATTTTTGGTTAGTTTTTCATGCTAAAGTTTGAGATATCATTTTTGGTTAGTTTTTCATGCTAAAGTTTGAGATATCATTTTTGTTGGTCTTCCATGCTTAAGTATGAGATATAATTTTTATATTCATCCATATATCTCAATTAGGGGCTCTATCCGTCTTTTGATCTGTCAGTGATGCTTAAGTTTGAAATCTCATTTTGATTGCTAAGCGCCCGTGTTGAATTGACAGCATCTTAAGAATATCCGTTCTTATTGCACTTCCGGACAACTCTTTCCACACGTGCACAAAGCAGCCTTAAACGATTCCTTGCCTGTTTTGCTGGACATTATCCAACGAACAATGATTTCTATCGATTAATGACCTATATATGTGAGAGCAAGCACCTCGAAACCACTGGCGCAATGCCATACGAGTTTGTCCCTCGCCTGTGCACGACGACCATTTTACTTTGGCCCCGTCTGCTTTGCATTCATTTCAGCTGTTGTCATCTTTTCTGATATGCTGTCCATTTCAATTGACTTCACAAGAAATTAAAGGAAATGAATATTTACAAAAGACTAAGTCTGTCACAGGGTCAATTTTATAGAGTGCCCAGTGAGAATCAGAATCAGATTAAGACATTGTGTTCAAGATATTCCATCGAAGGGGAGGGGTTTGGGCTGGTCTCCCGTCAATATACTTCTCAGTTGTTAAATGGAATCATGTTCACGCATGAACAATCAGCATCAACATTATCATCATATTCAGTTTAACACCTGTTTTACATGCTGGCATCTGTTGGACGGCTTTGAGAAATTGATTTCCAAACTAACCCATCTCTGGTCAGGTCTCTATTCCTCTTTCTCTCTAATTCATCCTTATCACTTCCTCCCATGTATTCAATGCCCCCCCTTGCCAACTGACCCTGCTACCTCACCTGTTTTACATCTACTAACGCAAGCACTCTCATCTATTCTTTCAATGTGATCAAATCAACAAAGTCTCCTCTTTTGCACACTGTCCAGATTTAATCTTGTTCTGATATCATCAGATATCAGCCTGCCCTATGCTCTAATGATATCACCAAGGTAATAAAACTTCTGAACAACCTTAATAACCTCTCATTCCAAATATAATTTCTCCACATCTGAGTTCTCATCCATCTCTATTGTCTTACACTTCTTACACACAAACTGGTTATCATCTCTCAACCTACCTGCAATTCCACTGCACTTCTTGTGTATCCAATGCTTACAAGTACCACAAAAAATTAAGTTGTTTCCAACTCCCTTTCCACGAACTGAGCAGAGGAACTTTCCTCTTTCTGGGGCCTTTCCAACACTACAATCGCTGATCATCACTTTGGTCTTGGTAACATTCACTCTCACACCTTTACTTTCCATAGAATTTCTCCAAGTCTTAAACTTAATAATTAGCTCATCCATTGTTTCACAAGCAAGTACTAAATCATCAGCATAAAACATCTCTTCCAAACAACCCCTGGACAAAGTTTCTAATATGGAAATGAAAAGCAACGGAAAATATTATTTTATTCATTAAAAATAAATAATTTTTTTTAAAAAACCATTTTAGAAACCCTTAATGACCTATATCGAGGCTTTCTAACACTACAACCACTGATCATCGCTTTGGTCTTGGTAGCATTCATACTTAGACCTTTACTTGGCATTACATTCCTCTAAGTTTTTAACTCAACATTTAGACCTTCCATTGTTTACAGGAAAACAAAAAAACAATTTAATCTTTACCTTACTTTAAAAAAAGGGGAAATGGATCCAGTTGAGCTAAGTGTTGCTTCTGGTGATAAGCACAAGTGATTTTAACACCGCCATCAATTCGAGACCTTAACTACACAATGTCTAGTCTCTCTGAGTTCTGAACCACAGCTAATTATATTTCCCTTTATATATATATATATATATATATATATATATATATATATATATATATATAGTCTCGGAAGTATCTCAACCATTAAAACTATATAAGTAAAAAAACCAAAAAAACCTAAAGTCCGAAGTCGTTCAGTGGAAAATCACTCATGTAAGTCAATTTAATTTTTACAGTTATTATATTAGTTTGCTTCTAACATTATTTAAGGGATCATCAGTTGTTTACCATGAAAAACTGTTTCGGGAATTTAAAAACAAGACAGTATTTAATTTCATGGCTTCCCAGCAGAGTTGATCAGACCCCACTTCCCTTAAAAGACAAAAACATAAACGTTCCGTATACTAAATCTAAGTTTTGTTCCGTATAAACGTTTTGCTAACTTATATTAGTTATTTAAAAAAAGAAAAAAAAAAAAAGAAGTCCTCCTTACCTGTATTGTTCGTCTGTCTAATAAAATTTATCCGTTACTTACAAAAATGTTGCTGCATTTTAAAGTGTTTAGACGAATCCATTACACTACTTTTTATATATATATAAATATATATATATATATATATATATGAATGAATTAATTAATTTTAAAAAATGCATGCATAAATTGATTCATGAATTAATTAAAAAATATATATATACAAAAATTGATAACACGTCCGATTAAGGGCAAATAAATATTCTTAAAAAAACGCTCAAGGTAGTGACAAATAATAAATGCACCGGTAAAACACCGGTGCACTATCGCCAGTGAAAACAAAAAAAAAAATCAGCGTAACATTATAAGCAATAAAAAGTCGAGCATAAAATGTGGCAGGGTATTCTGTTCTAGGGGTAAAACGCTAGACTACGAGTATTTACATCGAGGGTTCGATCCCTGCCCAGGGTAGTCATACTGATGATGGCTCATAGCCAGAAACATGTGTCCATGCAAAACATTAATTCATGAATTCATTAATTTAAAAAAATGCATGCATAAATTAATTAATGAATTAATATATATATATATATATATATATATATATATATATATATATATATATTATTATCTGACTAGATCTACAAATCTATTATCTGCTCTTGTATATCCGGCTGATCCTTGTGTTATTTTATGTACTAATGAGTCACTGCTTATCCAGGCCCAAAGGCCACTCGAGGATAAGAATTAATGAGTTTGTTAGAACAGTGAAACAACATAAGGATTGGTAACAATGTTTAAGACTGGCCAGAAATTAATTATTTTAGAGGATGACTTAAAAAGAATTTGTTAACATTGGACTCCAACATTACCATGCTATAGTCAGCTCAGCTGGGAAGCAGACCAGTGGAATTGTGTTCCACAGACGGATAGTTCTTGGAAAGAAACTTTGCTCAAGGAAGTTCCGTTTAGGTTTAAGTACAGAGAGGGATAAAAGAAAATTATTTACAGTGGTTGTAGCTAGACGAGTTTTTTTTGTAAATGTTTTACAGGGGAGGGGGTCCATTGATTGGAGCTGAATCGAGCACTTACTTTTCCCCATCAATCACACTCGTTAACCTGCTATGCCTACCTTCCCAACACAATTCTGTTTCATTTGTAGGGCCCCCGGGCTGCATGTATTTAAAAGCATATAGTGATATTTTACGAATGGAAAGGAAAAATAAATTAATAATATTTAATTATTTCTAAGGTGAGTTATTGTCATTATTTATATATTAAAGACTGTTGTCATCATCTTGGGTTTGCTTATCTTCATAACGTTTCGACTATTGTATCTTCTTCAGATCTCTTTTGCCATAGTAATTTACTAGGAATTTCGAACTGGACTCTTTATTTAATTAACTGGAATCCAACGAGAGTAGCCTACATCAGTATTTTTTTTTTTTTAATATGGAAATCGCTCCAGACAAGGCATGACGCCACTTGATGTAAGGAGCTAAAAAGAAAATACTACTTCATGGTCAAAAACTAGCCAATGATTAGTGTTAGATGGATAGATTCTGACCCAGAAAACAGCAATTCTTCCCCCTTTGTCAGAAATATTGCTCATGGAATGTGATGAGTAAAAGACAAAATAAGCAAAGCGAGAGTTTCGAGGTTACTGAAAGTAAACCTAAGGACCTTAATTCTTAGTAGGTTACTGACAATGATAGAAGAAATTCAGAGATTAGCCAAAGCGCAGTCGCACTAGAGTAAAGCACCTCCAAGTTGGCCCCAGGTGCGCTCGATACAGTTAAAGACTAAAACGGGGAGATGTTAGGACACCTAACGAAAACGGAATTACCTCCCTTGAACCATTTCGGGAGTTAAGAGTTATCGCCCTTGGAAAAGGTAGTATGCCCGAAGAGAAAGATAAACAAAGTATGACGTCAGACTGTGAAGATATCAATCGCGTCCAGCGGCCAATTGACTCATTAATTCATTCTGTGTTCAGTTTTAATAAATCTGTTAAACGTTTCTCTTGATAGTTCATCCATTTATTTACAAGTTATTATTTATAATTAACCTAGATTACGAGGTTATAAAACAATGATAGAAGTTCAGAGATTAAAATAGGGACGGACAATGAAATTGAGAGTAATTCGTTTTTTACCGAAAATAAAAAAAAAACTCTGATTGAAAAACATGCACTAAAAATCAGAATTATCTGATGAAATTTTCAATATTATTAATTAATTAATGAATGTTAATATAAAGTATTTATTGTATTATAAAATTATAAATCTTTAAGTCACTTTAACTACTTTACATTCCCCTTCATTTTAAATACGAAATAGGCCTTATTATACCCATAGTCGAAACTCAGTGACCACCTTTACAAATTAAGGCAGCTTAATGAAACAAATTAAGGCAGCTTTCGGCAGAAAATGATACTAAAAAATTAGAAATTTAAATGTCTTGAGAGCTTTAAATACTAGCTTCCTTACTTTTTTTCATTCGAACTAAAAACTAACCCTAACCCTAACCTGCTACTTTGATATCTTTGTAGCTACATCTAACTTCTGACTTCATGTTTATGACGTCATATCATGATATGTATCCCTAGTTCTAATTTTTAACTTCTTATTGAATTTTCCACTCCTCTGTTTTATTTAACTTTATGTGGAAAATACCGTTTTTAACACTATTATTACACACACGATCTCAATTATCACTACAAAAAAAGTGAGAGATAGAGAGAGAAGGGCGAAGACAGGGGGTGGGGGTAAACACTTAGTACAAAAGAAAAATTACTCTCCCTAATGCTATTTACAATAACTCTGTGCTCCAAAAATTATCTTTTTCCTCATGATTTTTTTTATATAAACAGATTTTATTGTTGGTGTCAGTAAAATACCACTCTCAATCAATTTCAAATTCTATTAACAAAAAGGTCAGGTCTACAAGGCCAGATTCTGACCTTTCATCTTGAACAAAGGAAAATGTGAAATTAGAACATTTTTAGGAAACGGTTCTAGAGACAAATAAATGATAGGAATGCTAAAAGATACTTGCTAATTAAATTTGGGCAGTTTTAATTCCATCATGAATTTTTATTATTATTATTATTATTAGTAGTAGTAGTAGTAGTAGTAGTAGTAGTAGTTGTAGTAGTAGTAGTGTGTTCATGCCACCAAAATTGACCGCATATTTTTCATTGCTTCCCAACTTACAACTTTTATAATTAAAATCACTTAAAAGAATTGTTTTCTTGTTTACATTAAAATCAATACTAATACTTCAGTAAATTGCTACTGACCTGTCTGTATGCATAAATATATACTAAATTACTTCTCGTATTGTAGCGTAGCCCCCCTACCAATAGACATGTTGATCGAATTCTGAAAGTCTGTCTGTAGTTGATCGGTTAGTTTGCTTTCGTTGCTACTACTTGTTGCTGCTGCTTGTTTGTTATTGATGTTGTTGTGTTGTAGTTCCTGGTTAAACTACTTTGTTGAATCTTGGTTATTCATACAAGACACAAATAAAGAAAACACGTACAACTATGTTTTCGGTTGTAAAAACGGTTTTCCTTTCCTTTTTTATTTTATAGATGCAAGCAACACGAAACAAAAATATGTTGACATTTTATTCATGCTTTTTTGATAAACTGCTATGCTTGCTATGTCTGTTTGAGTTCACCTGACTTAATGTGAACGTGTTCGTTTTCCTTCTCTCTCTTTTATCGTTTTGTGTTTCTTTCTGTCTACCATCTGTATACACTCTACCTGTCTGTTTAACTATATTGCATTGCATTATCATTCACGTCATCCACATTCTTTGAATTAATTCCGGTTGCAAATATCATTTCTTTATCCAATTTCTTATAACTTATCCGACTTACTCTGAAACCTCATGTGTTCTAATTGCCCATTTTCCGTTGACTTACGTCATAACCCATGTCCTAACACATAATTGCATTTCCAAAATCCTAACCAACTGCATTTTAATATTTCTCTAATTTTTTAAATTTCTGATGACTTCAAATCTTCGTCAATAACGTATGATAAATTACACGTCTCCCGTCTATCGTGTTACATTAGTGTTGAGAAAGAAAGAATGAAAAAAAGAAAGTTAAAAGAAGAAAGGGAAGAGTAAAAAAGAAAAGAATGGAATAGAAGAAAAGGAAACGAAAATAAAAAGAAGAAAGTAAGCGAAAAAATGAAAGAAAGGGTAGAATAAAACAAGAATGGAAAGAAGGGAAATATTTCCTTTTCCTTTTTTTTTCCTTGCTTTCATAAAGTTCTCAGAGTTTTCTAATCCATTTAACTTTTAAGCCTTTGTTTATTGTTTTTATCCCATGCCTATAAACAATGTTTCTACTTCGTCTATTTTCCCAAATCTATTATTGACTGCTGCACATGTTCTCCGATGAAGATCCATGAATTAATTTCACCAGAAGATGAATAAAACGACATTGCTGCTGTTTAATATTGTTTCAAAGTTCTGGATATATAAACACTTATACAATTTACAATTCTGAAGCTGCCATTTGCAGCTTCTATGTTTCGACTAAAAACAATCTAAAAAGTATTAGATTTATCCGTGACCCGTTGGGTCACAACCACTATCGCTATTTATTACCTCTCCCAATAAGGTTATGTAGTCATTCAAAATTTGTCACTGTTTGTGTACAACTTAGCATCCATATCACTTGACCAATCGTCACCAAACTTGGTCAAAATATCGGTCATTGTCTAATTTAGAACTGATGTAATTTTCGGATATCTAGTTCAATGGTCAGGGTCAAGGAAAAGGTGAAAGTCACACTTTTGGCGATGATTTTGGTTCTGTTCATCGTAGAGATTCACTATTTGGCCCATATTGTAGCCAATGAAGTCTCGAATCTTATATGACCTTGATCTTGATAAGTTCGATCAGGTTTGACATTTTGACGGATCTTTAACTTACGTTGTCAGATGGAGGTCTCAAGAATGATTTATGTTCTTGATCCACTTTGATTTCATTCGAAAATTCATAAACTGTAACAGACCTGTTAAGACATTCTTCTTGCACAGCAATAACAAGTCTCTTTACTTCTATATCATCCAGAAGAATAATACAGAAGTAAAGAGGCTTATTATTTTGCCATCTAATTCACATACGTATTTGTGGTGTGTACAGACACTATGTACATTAGATAGCAACGCTAAAAAAGAGTCACTTTTTCTTTAAATGTTCAGAGACATTAACAACTAGTAGAGAATGTTTGAATCAACACACGATGAGAGAGTGCGAGATGAAATACATAGATAGCTAAGAGAGAGAGAGAGAGAGAGAGAGAGAGAGAGAGAGAGATGGTGACTTGTTCAGTTAATTACTGTTGTGACCCTGTTTAGGGGCCGAAATGAAGACATGGAACACAGGGTTAGGTGAACAATATATATTGAAGAAAAGAGAACAAGAGAAGTGGTATATCAGTCCATACTGCCAGGGTAGACTGGAGTTCAATCCAATTACTCCTATTTATCTACGTCCCACAAAGTAGAATGTGACACAAGGTCGGAAAGTGGGAATTTGCACTCTAAAGGAAGAGTACGGAATTTCTTAAAAAATTGCCTGGGCAGGGCGCCTCAGACAGTAAGCAATAATGTTACTCCTCCCCAAAGAGGGGAGGCAAAGCCTGGGAAGGGGTTAACCTCCCAGAACTGCACAGGACAGACCCATTGACCGGCATAAATCAAGACCCGAAGGCCAAGACAATACCAGTATGGGGTGCAGTATCCATCGGAACAGATACTACACTTTGATCTTGGCCTAAATGCTTCCAGTATTTTATTAGGAATGGACGAGTCCACTGTTCGTCATATAGGTACGGCACCATAACAATTCCAATGAAACAATTTTGTATCAAGTGTAACTGAATGCCAGAACAAAGGAATATTTTATCATGTATGTTTGTCATTAAAATATACAAATGTTGATGAACTCAGTTTTAGTATAATATTGCATTATACCCTCCTCCTTCCCCAACAAAACAGTACCTACAAGACAACTCACAGGAAAATAAATATAAATAATCGATAAAATTAAAAAAAAAACATTTTTGTACATCTTGTATAAACAGCTCGTCCACTCACATATCACAAACGAACAATATTTGGTTAATCGTACTTAACATTAATTATCTTCAGTAAAACACGTGTTAACTATGCATTTTCCAATAAAAATATTTATAAGTTTGTACAGTATTAAGTCATAGCCAATCACAGCATATAAATGAGCTTATGAAGCCCTCGTTTAACTACCAAGCATGTCCATGCTTTAATCTCTCGCTATATATAAAGTAAAATACCATTTTTCGTCGAATCATCTTCAAAAGCTGGAAAAAAGAAGAGAATTTTAAAAGAAAGCCGAGAAGCACGCATGTGAAGTCAGTTAGACGCCAAAAGAACGGTTTTGCATTGTTCCCGGAAAGATTTTGACAATTGAAATTCCACAACGCCAGAATTAGTGTCACAGGATAAAATTGTATTACATTAAGCATTTTCAAATGTTGTTACTGGTTTCATACGTAATTTTATTAATTGTAGGTTGCTGGATTTTAATAAAGATAGCTTCGAGTATTTTTAGCTTTTTTTATTGGTTTCAGAATGTATTATTTTCGTGTTATTAACTAAAATGTTTCTTAAATCAGAGAAGGAGAACAGTTATATTTGTGTAGATGTTGGCAAATTGAGCTAGAGTTTAAAAGATGCATGGTGAGGCGGTGGGATAGGGTAGTGGTTGTAAAACCAATGTAGCTATTAGCTTTATTATTATTATTATGGGAGTTACATTTTTCCAAAGGTCATTTAAACTTATAAATAACATTGGTTCTTTCTAATGTTTTATCAGTTGGGGAGGAGTTATTTTTTACTACAAAATTGGGGGTCTTAAATTTCTTATAGTAAATAATGAGACTAATTTTATTATTATTGTCAATTGGGTATATGTATCTGTGCACTATATTTTTTATTGTTTTAAGGCAGTACTCTTCGATAAAAATAATTGAATACTTTTCAATTATGAGCATCGTAAATAAAAAATATAAATAAATAAATAATATCATTTATAATGCAATACAAATTCTTGCATTATCACTAGGAGGCTCTTGGCTCAGTTTGTACAATACCGGACATCAGTCACTAGGGTGCCGGTTTCAAATCTCACTAGCTCTACCCCACTGATTAGTCATGGAGACGATGAAACATGTGTCTGGGATAACTATGTATATATATTATATATATATATTACTTAATTTCTGGAGAATTATTACTATTGATCTGGAGTTTGAGTAGCAATAAGTCTACCAAAGATTCCAGTACTCCTTGCGCGCTTCTTGGCCTTTTGGCTAAGAGCAAAGTGTAGTATCTGTTCCGATGGATACTACACCCTATAGACCGGTGTCGTCTTGATTTCGCCGGTTTGTAGGTCTGTCCTGTGCAGTTCTAGGAGGTCCACCCTCCCAGGCTTTGCCTCCCCTCTTTGGAGAGGAGTAAGTTAATTGTTTACTGCCTGAGGCGCCCCTACTGCGGAATGCCGACGGGGCTGCCCAGGCATTTTTTTGTAGGCCAGATTGGTCAAATTCTCGAGTGCTGGCTTTTCAAATCCCACTTTCCCAACCTTGTGTCACATCTTACCGCTGTGGGAGGTAGATAAATAAATTGCACCCTTCCAGTAGAAATTTAGTTAGTGCTCCCCCTCCTCTGTCTTTCAATCCGCTTGTGGTACCAGTCGAGGCTGGTGCCACAACATGTGTGTGCGTGTTTGGCCGGGTGGTGTGGGGGTTCAGTTTATAGGATTTCTAGTAGTTTTAGTTCCCTTGGGCTCGTGTTATGTTCTTTCTATATCTTTGTTCTATTTCTCTTTCAATTTACTTATTTGCATTCATTGATTATGGGTTGGTTTCTGCATTCAAGGATTTTCCTTAAAATTCTTGTTGCCGTGTGTTGTATGGTCGCAATCTTTCCTTTGATTCCAATTTCTCCTAGTCTTTTTTCCATTTTGGGGGGACTCTTCCTACTGCTTCTACAAATATTAGTATTGTAGTGATTTTCTTCATGTTCCATATTCCTTTCAGTTCTCTGGCAAGTTACAAATATTTGCTTCGTTTTTCTGCCTTCTTGGTCTTCACCCTGTTAACTGCCAATTCAGTGAAATCTACGATTTTGCAGGTTTTTGCCTTCTTGCTTACCATTATCACGTCCTTGCTTCGATGAGTTTGACTGTATCTCCATGTTCCAGAAGATTTTGTGCTTTTTTGCGGTTTGTGTTTGTACCATTTGTCTGCATGTTCAAAGTGCAGACGTTTGCATAGTTCCCAATGCACTACCTTTCCCATGCAGTCATGTCTGGTTTTGTATTTGGGGGGGGGCTAGTTTGCTGCATTTACTTATGTGTTTTACACTTTCGTCTCTTTGTCCAGAGTCTATATTTATATTTTTCTTGGGTTTTGTCTATTTTAGCTTTGATATAGTTTGTTCTGATTGTGTTGTTCTGTGCGACTATCAGTAACGATTCCGTATTGTGCTCATGTGTCCTTTTTGTAGCCATCTCCAGGTGTTTACGTGCAGTCTTATAATTCATCCATGTAAATGCTTTTCTTTTAAATTTTTCTTTACTCGTCTTTTTGTTTTCAGTTTCACTGCTTCCTGTATAGTTCATTATTCCGGTGCCTACGGTGTTTCTTGCTGCAATCATAACCCTTCAGTGTGTGTTCTGGGTTATGTATTTTTATAGTTCTTGTTTTGTGTCATCTACAAGGTCTTCTATACTTACCAGTCCTCTTCCTTCTTCTCTCCTTTTTATATAGACTCAGTTAGTATCATCTTTCGGGTGTAGTACATTAATATTTAATCCCAGAACAATTATAAATTAAGATATTTTTCGGCAAAAACAATGGAATCCTTTTTACTGCATGAATGGAAAAAAAAATGGACGTTTTCTTCGTAAATAATATCCTATGTAAGTCGGTTTTTTCCTGCTGTAAATCTGAAGATTCTTTTGTTGATAAAATTCGGACTTTGTTTTTAACAATGTTCCGTTTGTATTGCCTATGATGAAACAGCTGTAACTTTTTTTAGATAAGAACCAATTTTACTTGTTAAGAGGACTTGTTTTTGCCGGAAAGTGTCTTTATATATATAGTAAAATTGGTTCTTATCTAAAAAAAGTTACAGCTGTTTCATCATAGGCAATACAAACGGAACATATATATATATATATATATATATAAATATTAGATTATTAATACTTACAGACACTAGCGTTTGAAGCCTATTGCTCTCATCAGTGCAGGAAAGTAACCATTTTAGATGGTCTGGAGGCGCAAACCCGGTTCACAGAGTCAGCCTAGAATCTGCAAGCAGTCGCCATATCCACTCAGATAACGGAAACTGTGACGTAATTAAGGGAAATTAAGATCTATATGTACCTAGAAGTGGCCATAGACTAGTCGAGAGTGTTCTACGAACTTATTTGAAACTTTGCATTAGAGCTTTTTAACTGTCTATTTTTAACATCCCGAAAGTGCTCAACTTTCATTTCTTAAAGGGGCTTAGTATATATATTAGTGTATGTGTGTATATATATATATATATATATATATATATATGTGTGTGTATATCAACTAAAATACCACTAAAAATCAAACCACAATACCAATAAAAATCAAACTGTATTACCACCCAGCGAGACCTTTGAGAAGTGAGTAAGTGAAATCATGTGCTGCTCTGCAATCGAAAATGCCTCTTCATACTGATTGTAACAGAGTGTGATGAGTTACAATTTGCATATGCATTACTAAACTGATTATTTTCCTTTTAGGATTATTTTCCTTTTAACATTTGTCGAAAAGTTTTGTTACCTTGGTGCTACCATTGGAGCGGATGCTAATGTGATTGCAAGAGTTAAGAGGTATATGGAGTAAATTCAGGGAATTTCTGTCATTATTAACCAGCAGAGCGTTAGCACTGAAAACAAATTGAAGAGTCAATCAGAGTCCTCATATGTACGCGGTGTAATGATGTATGGAAGTGAAATCTGGCCAGTGAGGGTTGAGGACATGCGTTGCATTGATAGAAATGATATAAGAATGATACGAGGAATGCGTAATATGAGTCTTAAAGACAGGCTTAGTTCTGATAACCTCAAAGGAAGATTAAATCTGGACACTATAAGGAGATGGTGTGGCAACATTGAAAGAATGGATGAGAGTTCTTGGGTTATTAGATGTAAATTCGTTGAGGTAGCAGTTTCAGCTCGCAAGAGAAGGCCAAGGAAAACATGGGAGTAAGTGATGAAAATGGACTTGTAAGAAGGCGGGATTAATAACGACCTGGTCAGAGATAGGCTACTTTGAGAGTGAATTTCTTAAAGCCGTCCAACACATGCCAGCAGCTAAAATGGACGTTAAACTGAATATAATGATGAGCAATGGTGCCTGACTGCTTTTCTTTTTTACAATGGTCAGCTTTATCTTTTTTTTTTACTAAAGAGTCACCACTTATCAGGGCCCAAAAGCCACTCGAGGATAAGGGTTAATGCATCCGTTAGGTGTACGGTGAGAAAACACTGTGATGATTGGTAACGATGGTTGAAATTGGGCAGAATTTGATTATTTCAGAGGACTGCTCAGCAAGAATTTATTTACATTGGACTTGAAAACAAACATGTTGTAGTCAGCTGGGAAGCAGCCCCGCGATATTGTGTTCCACTGACGAGTAGTTCTAGGAAATAAACTCTGCTCATGGAAGCTCTGTTTAGTTTTAACTACACAGAGAGAGAAGGGGAATTATTGACAGTGGTTTTAGCTAGACAAGTTTTTGTTGTGAATTTTTAATTTTTTATCATAGATTGGAGCTCAGTCGAGCACCTACCATGAAAATAACGATAGAGAAGAGAGAGACTAGCAACATCTCTTCTGTGATAAAGTGGCTGTAGGGAAGTCTTGGTGAGGAAAGGACAAAAAATGAATTGGATAAAAAAAAATGTTTTTCATTTTGCATAAATTTACGAACATAACATGACACTTCACCTAAGGGGAGAGAGGGAGAGAGAGAGAGAGAGAGAGAGAGAGAGAGAGAGAGAGAGAGAGAGAGAGAGAGAGAGGGTATGGGTGTGACTGTTCATTGATGCTGATGTTTGGCTGGATATGAAAAGGGTTGGGGATGCAGTGTTGTTGTTCTTGTCTGCAAACTTTCTGTCAACTGGGACAACTGCAACTAACCTTTTTTATTTTATGTGTATTTATTTATACAATTCTAGCCAATGTGATTTCAAAACAGCTGGATATTCTCAGGTGACTGAGTTGTTATGCTCAATCCCATGGCAAAACAGTTCTTTAAATCGACATTATTAGATTAAACAGGGCGAAAATTGTCATTGCACAGAAGTGTCAAATATCGAATACAGTACTGTGTTTCTGTTATGAACAGCTCGTCTAAAACAAATTAAGCACACAGCTAAAGTATAATCAATGAAACACAGCCAAATATTAGTTAGGTCAGCACCAAGTCAACATCTTCGTCCATTTCTTGGGCTTTAGCTAGAAGCAAAGTGTAGTAATATATGTTCTGATACCACACTTTATCTTTTTTTTTGTCCTGGCTCAGTGGAGGAGAAATCCTTCTAGACTGAGGCAATTGTGTCTAACTTGACCTTCAGAATTTTCAGATATCAACGTAACGAATTTAAAAGTCCAGGTAAACATTTACTGTGTTGCCCTACTATTCTAAATAATCTTTTTTAACTGCCAAATCTAAAACTAGTGGATATATTTGGAACATCAGGAAGTTTCATCGAATGTCCTGCTGGCTTAGCAGGCTGAGAGCAGGCTCGAAGTCTCGCCTCGAATAATGTCAATGGAGAGGTGCTCATAGAGCCAAGTCAATTCACGATGGACCCCGGTGTGACGTGTCATTAATAGACCCAGGCGGTTGAGGAAGTCTCGCGTGGTGGCTCCACTCATCTCTACAGCGATCAGTTGGAATACGACTCTGTCAAGAAGATCGGCGTATTTTGCTTGCTTGTGGTCCTCCGCTGACCCTGCTACATGTGTCTAACTCTGCTCTCGTGGGGAGGCAAGTAAATAGGAACAACTTGGTCCATGTGTTATATATTATAGCAGCGTCATAAAAATTTTGTAATGCAAGTTTTTAGGGCGGAGACTGGCAGTACTGCCTGCTGAGGCAGTCAAAATGAGAAGCTTTTTCGGACACTGATCCCGTGGTCTTGATAGTTAACAACTGACTATTTCAAAAGTACCTTCTCTCTAACCCATGGTATTATTTGACCAATTACAGCTCCGTAGATATGTTACATAGCTTAGGAATGTCATCAGAATGATCTATGTAATCATGTAGTTCTACAAGTAATTTAATCATTAATATTTTTATCAGCCTAAAATCTTCCTGTGTGCATGTGTATTGCTTTCTCCAAGGACTGAGGCCACACCGTTAGCTGTAATCAAAACGTGCCTGCTTTCTTAATATAATTATTCAATTAATTCAAACAATATGTTTTTAGATGAATAAAGGATTTATTCCCAGATGTTCATCTTGTAGCTGAAAGGTTAAAAGGGATAAAGAAAGAGAGTTACTTATGGTTTAAGGACATTGCTTAATTGTTTATCAATTTGCTAAACCATCTTAAAAACGTGTCTTCTTAGTTCAGTCGTGTCTGCTAAATAAACTGTTGAGAGTCGCACCATGCTACCTTCTCTCTGTCATCACGTATGACATCATATCTGTCTAAATATAATTGACTTCCTTTTTGCACGATACAGCAAGGTCAATTCTTGACCGCTTCATGACCCGTTGTCCAAAACGTTTCCTGTTTCCCCAACATATATCTCAACAATAGGTAATAGCTACTAGTAGATGTACTCCCCATCAATATTTATCACATGTGTAACATCTATTCCATTCTATCTATTTTGTTCTTTCTCACATTATTGCAAAGAGAAAAATAAACCTTTTTGAAGTAGTTATATTATTAATGTTAGTTACAAGATTAATGTCGTCAGATACACGATTTTTATAATTTGGATTATTATGACTACTATTTTCATTCTGCCTGTTATTTTCACAACGTTATGACCGATGTAACCTCTAGCCTTCTTCAAATGCATCTTTTCGAACTTAGACCCATGGCATAACGATTAAATGCATTGATTAACAATCAGTTATAGAGAACAGTCTTCTAGAAGTTGAAGGTTCAATCTTTATTACAGGCGATGATAGCTAAGAATAACATATAAATAAGATTTTATATATATATTTAATTTCAACAATATTTAATGTTTACAATATTCATTTTCAACAGTATTTAATGTTTACAATATTCATTTTCAAACATATTAAATGTTTACAATATTAAATTCCAGCAATATTAAATGTTTACAACATTTAATTTCAACAATATTAAATGTTTACAATATTACATTTCAACAATTTTAAATGTTTACAATATTAAATGTTTACAATATTTAATTTCAATAATATTAAATGTTTACAATATTTAATTTCAATAATATTAAATGTTTACAATATTTAATTTCAATAATATTAAATGTTTACAATATTTAATTTCTACAATATTCAATTCTAAAATTTTAAATGTTTACAAAATTTAATTTCAATAATTTTAAATGTTTACAATATTAAATTTCAACTATATTTAATGTTGACAATATTAAATTTCAAAAATATATGTTTACAATATTAAATTCCAACAATATTAAATTCCAACAATATTAATTTCCCATAATATTAATTTAAACGATATTACCATATTCGGTCTAACGTCCATTTTACATGCTGGACGTTGGATGGCTTTAAGAAATTGACTTCCAAGCTAAACTATCTATGTCAGGTATTTATTTATCCTTCTTTCTCTCAAGTTTATTTTTATCACTTCCTCCCATTTTTTTTCCTTGGTCTTCCCCTGTGAACTGAACCTGCCACCTAAACTGGTCTACATCAACTAACCCAAGAACTCTCATCCATTCTTTTAACGTGGCCATACCATTAAAATCTACTGTTCTGCACATATCTCCCTATACTGTTCAGATTTACTCTTCCTCTGAGGTCACCAGAATTAAGCCTGTCTTTAAGACTCACATCACACATCTATTGTATCATTCTCATATCATTTCTCTCCATTTCAACAATATTTGATTTCAACGATATTAAATGTCAACAATATTTAATTTTTACAAATGTGTTATCTGGGTGATGATGGATTAGGGTTAGCTTTACAATAATCAGGCATCAGAATCTTAAAATCATCATTGAATTATTCATTTAAATGATTAAAACATTTTTTTAAAATATATATATTCACCGCCATTAAGGACGTAAAAAAAAACCCAACAAAACAAACAAAAACACATATTTCATGTCAACTGAAAATGTGTTTTTAATCGGGATTATTATCATTTGGCAAAGCGAGAACAACGTTCAGCATGTCGGTTCAATACATTTTTATTGATCTGAATCGATTTTGATCTGATCCGATTTGTATTGATTGAAAATCTGCAATTCTCCAAATACCTTTTAGCTGCTTTTATTCTTCGGGCTATTATCAGTTTATGGAGATTCGTTTTTAAATGTTTGAACAACAAAAAATTAAAAAGTCTTTTTAAATCACATCAAAGATAAATGATTTAGCTCTAGGAAAGTCACACAGTCCTCTATATGTATCATGGTCGATAATTATCGGATAGCTATATATGTATATATATATATATATATATATACATATACATATATATATATATATATACATAGCATAATATAAAATGAAATAATAAAATAAGGTGCGAATCAAATTTTATTAGAATTCAAAATTCAGGCAAAGTATCTCAACATCCTTAACTCATGAGTTTTCAAAGATACTGCATCGATTGCGGACGCATTTCCCGACTGGATAACTTTTTCGGTTTTTCAGTTCTTTCAATTCTTTCGCTTTTGGACTGTCACTCAATACCTGGATCAATCTTCAATCAACCTCTTGGATATCTTTCCTGAATATGTTTTAATTTGTATGACTTGGATGGATTTTACAACTTTAACAAATAAGTATGTTTTTGGCTTGATATATTTGATGTGTTATGTACTTTTATGTATTTTTGTATAATTTTTATATATTTTCAAAGTGTAGTTTTATCACCTGCAGTAACGTCACTGCGGTAATGGTCCTCTGAGGAGAAGAATTATCTTTGAAAACTCATGAGTTAAGGACGTTGAGATATTTTGCCTGAATTTTGAATTCTAATAAAATTTTATTTGCACCTTATTTTATTATTTCATTTCATATTATGCTATTAATGCTCTATCCAGTATATTGAGCTTCAGTCTTTATCTAGATGTTTCACTAATTAAAAGATATTAGTTGCCTCATATCTTTTGTTGGATTAAGTTCATATATATATATATATATATATATATATATATATATATATATATGAAGTAGAGCTAGTCTATTCACCGTTTCATTATAAACATATGGTTTTCATTAGAATATCAAACTTAAAAAATGATTTCCAATCGATTTAATCGATTTTAATATTTAATCCTATCAATATTTTATTTTGGATTAGTATAATTATACAGGAAGGAATGAGCCTAACTCTCACATAGAACTACTATTCCTGCCACTCATTAAAAATCGTATTTTATTAAATAAGAAACATCCTTTGTGTGCACCAGTGTTATATGCAGTTTGGCTGACTCATCATTTTACATATGGACGCCATCTTGATTATTCTCAGAAAAAAATAATGCATTATAATCTATTGTATTTATTTTTTATTGAATTTCTTACAATTATACATACACTAAACTAAATAGCTACAGAAGTAGATTTTTCTTTTTCATTCGTAGAATTACCGAACACATTTTTGGCTTATTTATCCAAACGTAAAGAAACGAACTTCGATGTCTTCGAAACAGTTATTTATTTAAATAAAAATGCAACAATAAAACGATTCCCGTGTAACGACGAATAGAGACAGCTAGTAAATAATAATAACAATAATAATAATAATAATAATTAATAATAATAATAACATCGCTTTATAAGCTTACCCTCCCCCCCCCCAATAAATTACACCGGCCTCAACTGACACGACACAAAAATGAACTAATGAACAGAAATAGCAAGAAAACCATCAGCTTCCCCCCCCCCAAAAAAAATAAATAGATAAAAAATATACAGCTCCCCCCAAATAAATAAATAAATAAATAAATAAAAAATATTTAAAAAAAAAATTTAATTTAAAAAAAAAAAAAAAAAAAAATGGTACAAGCCTAGGCTGACACCACACAAAATATTTGCATAGGGTCAAGGAGGATGAGAAGACCGAGAAGAGACAGCACAAACCAGACCTCCACTGGAAGTGCAGAGACTACTGGGACCTTGGGGAGGCTTATTGCCACCCAAATCCCAGAGAAGACCAATGGTCATTACCAGCGAGAAATCAATGGTAAACGGCTGTTGTGATACTGCAAGTTTATTTACGGTGGCTAGCGAAAAGAGGTGGAGAATACTGGAAATCTGGGGAGACTTGTCACTCAGACTCCAGGGAATACCACCGGTTGTCGGTGAGCAATCACTGATGACCTATGTGAGAACTCCTAGTGAGATACTAGCAAATATATACTTCCTTTGGTCGCATATTCTTGCTAGTTGTTTTAAGCTACAGAGTTCATAAATTTCATGTCGATTCTGAGTTTTTAACCTTTGAAAAGTGCTCTAGTGGACTATAGAACAGAAAAATCTTAAAATTATCTTCGATATTAGTGTCAATGTTTTTTTTGTGTAATAAATGTATTGAATCAAATTAAATGTTTTTTCTAAACCTCCGTTAAAAACATTAAACACATATGTCGTCTGCTTTGGCTTGTTATCTACGTACCATGAATCTACTTTGATATGATATCTACACATCATATTGCAATCAGCACGGTACAAGAGCCAGGAAAACACTTCTAATTGATTTCGAAAGAATGTGTCGTTACTCAGCCTGGAACCCTAACTCCTAAGCTTAACCCATAACCTTCAAAGAGGACACTTCAGCCAATTATTCAACGAAAAGTCGTTGAAAGCTCAGTAATCTATTCCGACGAATGGAGAGCTTGTGCAAATTCAAACCAACTCAATTTTCGTAATTATCCCGTAAATCATCAGAAAAATTTCGTCGATCTCAACACCAGTGCACATACAAAAGGAATTGAAAAATCATGGCGTGACATGAAGATTTGTATATTGAAAAAAAATTAGACGCATACGATGTAGATCTTTTTTCCTTGTAGATATCAAGCCAAAGCGGCACCCATGCTTTCTTAATATAATTATCCAATTAATTCAAACATGTTCTTTGAAGAATAAAAGATTTAGTATTGATTTTAATATTTAATGCTATCGATATTTTGTTTTGGATTAGTATAATTACACATGAAGGGAGGACGGCTCACCTCTCACACTGGAAACTACTGTTCCTGCCACTCATTAAAAATCTGATTCGTTAATTCTATGAATGTTTCTTATAAGAGACATTCATAGAATTAACGAATGCAATTTTTAGCTTATTTATCCAAACATAAACAAACGAACCTCGATGTCTTCTAAGCCCTTATCCCCCTTAGATAGGAGTTTAAAAATCCACAAAATTAAAACTTTCTAATCCTATGACTTTAGTTGTATTAAGCATAGGAATATATTTCCGACAATATATTATGTATCAAGCTGCTTTTTTATGCTCATCTTTGCGTAGGTAATAACATTAAATAAATGATTAGTCCACGGGACAAGGAATAAACAAAGAAAACCACAAAGAGGTAAATGAGACTCGTATAGAAGTGTTTGAAAGAGGGACCATCTAACACAGCTGTCGTCTTTGACTGCTTCACTAACAAGCCGAACGGTTTCAGAAAACGTGATACATAATATACTGGTAGAAATAAATTCTAATGTTAAATATATATATGTTCTTAAAATTGTCTGATCTATTGCCTGCTTCCTTTGTTTCAGCTCGTTTGACTCGTTGGTCTTGTGGTCTCCATCAAATCGCTGTTTTGATACCTCATTGTAATACAGCTTCCTATTCCAGTATCTGCTTTCCAAGAACTGCAGGCTTGTGGAACTCTCTTTCTGCTGATTGTTTTCCTCCTACCTATAGCATTGGTCTTTTCAAGATTAAGGTGATAATCATCTTTCGTTCTTGTTAGCTCCTGACATTAATTGGCTTCATGCCTTGTCTGGAGCGATTTCCATAGAATTTTTTTTTTTTTAAGTCCAGTGAAAGGTGATAACTTACACATTATTATTATCTATTTAAAATTAAGCAATTATTTATTTAAAATTTAGCAATTATTTATTTAAAATTAAGCAATTATTTATTTAAAATTTAGCAATTATTTATTTAAAATTTAGCAATTATTTATTTAAAATTAAGCAATTATTTATTTAAAATTAAGCAATTATTTATTTAAAATTTAGCAATTATTTATTTCAATCAAAACTGCAACAGTGAAAAGATTCCCGGCATTTGTACATTGAAGAAACCGGCATTTGTAAATTCGATTTTTTGCCTAAAGTCTGGTTGAAAAACCAAGAAGAAAAAAAGGAGATGATTGTTAGTTATTTAGTTTTAAAAATAAAATTTGTATTTCACACCCAGCACTTTTGTAAATTAAAGAAAAGGGTTAATAAGATGGATAGGTGAATGATGAAGAATATTATGAAATCCACGTGTCGTTTCGTCTTTGTCTCTGATTAATTCATAGGACACCGGTCTTCTTTTTCAATAGAGGTTTTATTCACATCAGGAACACATTAACATAACAGTTACAGAAATCAGCGAGAGATGTTATGTTTTCACTTATCGATGCATGAATAAATCGTCGTCAGGAACACAGGTTCTTGCTTGTCTGTGGATACAATCACTCGGACGCCGATGTTTAGTTTTTAATAAAAGTTTATTACAATGAAAAGAGCAGTCACAGAAAACATCAGAGATACATGGGAGAGGGAGAGAAAGATAGACAGATAGATAGACGGATAGTTCATTCTGCTACACTTAGTTACATTGTATGCATCCGTTTCCCATTGGGGACGGCACATCGGACACGTCTTTCCTGCTTTAAGTCTCACCATTGTCTTTACTTCTAAATAAAAATAAATCGACCGTAGTCAAGGTTGTCCTTAACCAGCAGGTTCCGTTGTCATTCGCGACTACACCAATATGTAGGATAGAGCGCCACTCTTTTCCCTAGATTGCTCCACTTACCCTTGATCATCACCTTACAATGCTGAGTGTTTAACAAAGAGGCATGAAGTACCATTTTTCGAGTCGTTAGTATGACTCTACCGAGGATTGAACTCCGGACTCCTACCCCCATCAGCAAACACTCTAACCATTAAGCCAAATAGATCAGAGTGACTTCAGTTAACTAAATAATAAAATGACAGGTATTTATCTCACTTTTTTTTTTTTGCTTTGCTTTCAGATATCCATGCAATTAGTTTGAATAGTTATAAAAATAAAATCCAATAATTCGAAATCGATAATACCCAGTAATTAATTATTAAAATCGTTTTTTAAAAATCAATATGTTAATCAGCAATGCCATTTACTCTGTGAACCACGATTCTATTATATATATAAAACTAGAAGAATACCCGTCCTAGAACGGGTAAAATGTATTCGTTGAACAGAGAAATTTTGCACCACTTTTATGTCCCCTAACGAACCTTAAAATCACGATATAATGATGTCTAAAATCCTTATTCTAATTTTGATCGAAATCCATTATGGTGTTGATGTTGGTCTAAACTTCCTGCAGGACACTGGCATGTTTCCCTGTGCTGCCTGTCGTAGAGGTGTAGATGTAAACTCCATATGGATGTATAGGTGTAGATGTAAGCTCTCAATGTAAATTATGGGTTCACAAAAGCTAGTTGTTGACCTATATTATGTTTGTTGCAGATGTCTGGATATTGCCCGTTTAATAGATGGTTGAACTGTGGCACTTATGGATGTGGATGGCACCCAACTTGATGTTGAAACTACCTTCTGCTATCTGGGCGACATGTTAAATGCTGATGGTGGTTCTACCATGAAAATAACGATCGAGTAATATATATATATATATATATATATTTATATATATATTACTCGATCGTTATTTTCGTCGTTTCGGGCTTTCCACCCTCATCAGTGCAGGAGTGGTGGTTGCAGGCAGTTGCATGGGATCGAACGCAGTTCGTAGATTCAGTCTAGAATCACGAGACAAACGCCCAGGACCACACGGCCGTGAGAAATCACCACAGACAGTAATTGAAATTAATGTACACTTAGCCGGGAGGCGAGGGCAAGCGTCTTGTTGTCGATAGTGTTCAATGCTCGAGCGGAACTTGCTTATTACAAAGATGACAACAATCTTTTAACTCCAAACAGGACTCTACTATTAAAACTATTAAATCTTAAGGGGACTGTAACTATAAATATTTTTAAATATTAAAGTGTTTTATTCCTACAGACGACATCGTTTCGGGCTTTTTACCCTCATCAGTGCAGCAGTGGCGGTTGCATACGGTTGTATGGGCTTAAACACAGTTCGTAAATTCAGCCTAGAATCACGAGACTTACGCTCAGGACCACACAGCCGCAATAAATCACCGCAGACAGTAATTGAAATTAACGAAAACTTACCCAGGAGGTGGAGGCAAATGTCTTGTCGTCGATAGTATTCAACGCTCGAGCGGAACTTGCTTATTGTAGAGATGACAACAATATATATATATATATATATATATATATATATATATATATATATATATATATATATATACTAGCATGGCTACCAGGCATTGCCTGAGGGCATGAACAACCAAACAGAAGAGTTAAAATGTGTGTGTAACATCTTTCTTTAAAATTTCTCTCTCTCTCTCTCTCTCCCTCTCTCTCTCTCTCTCTCTATCCCCCTTCTACCCAACCCCTGTCTATCACCTCCATTTCTCTTTATCTTCTTTCTTTATCATTCCCTCTTTCTCTATCACCTTTCACTGACAACTGAAAAAACATCGTTGATGAATCACTACATAAGATTAAAAATTCGCTCTAAATGTTGACCCCAACCCCTCCACTGAGTACTTTTGTTCCTGTTGATCCCCCAAAAAATGAATATAAAAAAATAAAAATGTGCCTATCTATCACAGACATAACATAGTATTCGAAGCCCAAATAAGATCCCCTCAGCACGGCTATACACTGGCTCATACGAGGAATTGTGCATCTTCTAGTGATGTTATCTCAAGTAACAGCACTTAGCTGGATACTCCACCAGACTAGATGAATTCTTGTCCTTGAATCCGGTAAGACCAAGAGACCACAAGAAAGATAAACTATAACATAGTTAACTGGTCAATTGGGGAAAGGAAAATTAATGTCCTTCACTTCTTTACTAACTCAACGTTTGAGAGGTAGAAGAGAATCTTGATTGAACACTCGGATATCTATGGATCTCATATAGAAATCAAGTGTTAGCCCCAGGAAAGGGCTCTTGGATTACTGAGAACTTACTAAAGTAAAATGAAAACAGTTTGAATGCCTGTTAGACACCATCCTTCGCTATCTTCAGTCTGTCTATACAGAGGTTTGTCAGGACAACCTACTTCGCCCTACAAGTAAACCCTGACCAAATATTCAAAACAACATAGTATTCAAAGACCCAATAATATCCCATGGCTAATACAAGGAATGTTGAACCTTCTCCTAGTGATGCTACTACAAGTAACAACACTCAGCTGAATAGTCCACCAGACCAGATGAATTCTTGTCCTGGAATCCAATAGAACCAAAAAAAAGACCACAAGAAAAATAAACTATAAAATAGTTAATTGGTTCAATGAAGGAAGAGGACATTTATTTTTCTTCACTACTTTACTTGCTAAGGGTTTGAGAAGTAGGGAAGGTCCTTTTAATAAACACTCAGATATTTATGTATCTCATAAAGAAATCAAATGTTAGCCCCAGGAAGGTGCCCCATGATCTCTGAGAGTTAACTGAGCTAAACATAAAAAGAAAGAGACAAACAACTTTCCTTTATGTAATAGATATATAATGACTACCACTTCTTGACAGAAAAAGGTCATCTTATCAATCTGATGCTAAGCGACCATGGTCATAAACATGCAAGTGTCTCTTTAATGCCGACTTACTTCCTGCAAATCTGGCTCCGCAATGGTCTTTATCCTATTCTCATGCACTCTCATATGTCTTTACTGCCCAACCGCTGACCTGCATAGTTTGTCACAAAACTGTCATGTGTCTTTCTGTACTTTGAGTTAGAACTTTATCATTGTCAATTTATGACTGTCCTTGGTTATATAATTTTAAAAGACTTGCAAGTACAGCTCTGGCTAAGAAAACTTTCTTACAGACGTTACAAACATAAACACTATATCCATAGTGTCCCAAAACGAATGGAAAAAGCTTTTTAATGCTTAGCTTCCATTTTTGCTTCAATATATTTGATAAATATAAGTATAATCGAAAAGTACGATTCAAGAGGTTTTCGAAAATGTATATATTAAAAAAAAATTCAACTTTACAGAATTTTATAACGCATTCTAAAAGTGCTTCCCTTTGACACTCAGCATCAAATCAATACGGTGTTCAGCTCCTAACACGTGATTCTTCTTCAATGCAGCTTTGAAGTTCTACAAAGCTTCTCGGTTGCTGGTAATAAAAACACTCTGCCATTCAACGGGCTCCAAACCAGAAGTCGACCGATATATCCTCCACTCTATGATAAAGACAAATACATATTTATTTGTATATATATATATCACGCTGACTTTACACTATCATCTCAACATAAGACTCTTTACCTTTTGGCCTTTATTTTATTTTATGTAAAATTTTCAAAGTTAAATGTTGTCGATAATATTTACAATTACATTGTCGGCTTTTCCCTATCCTCTGATGAGAAGAGTTTATTTTTGAAAATCCATGGATTAAGGATATGAAGCTCGTTGGTCTGACGTTTTGATGTTCTAATAAATATTGTATCTTTACAATTTTTTATTCTCATCTTTCATCTCAAGAAATATATATATATATATATATATATATATATATATCCTTTCAATAGTCCGAATTAGGATCTTAGTTTCGGAGGGGAATTGGCTGATGAATTTGTCATAGTTTAGATTTGTCTTCCAAGTACTCTCGGACCCATCTGTGTCCATCTTCGGGGGAATGAGGTTAATCAGGTATAGACCATGTGTTAGTATTTATAGAAGGTTTTTGGCGGGAATTATGTACAAGTATGGAACTATATTTGGAGCTATAAACATTTTAGTATATTATTACTGATATTAAAGTTAATTCAATTAATTAGGGTTTTCTGACTTCCGATCGGGGTAGGAGTGGTCGTTAGTAAAGTGTTGGGCTATGGCAAAACCTTGGGAGACAAATCCAAATTATAGCAAATTCATCAGCCAATTCCCCTCCGAAACTAAGATCCTATTCGGACTATTGAAAGGATCTACCAAAGGATATCTAGACATGAGTTGTCTCTTATATTCAACAACACTTGCCTGCAAAAGAAGATGCTGCCTAGATATATAATTTTTAACTTAATATAAATTTATTTTTATTTTTAACGTTATCTCCATTTACTTTCGATAACATATATAGCGTCTCTATTAGTTAAATTTGAATACTTTCCATAACGGGCTACGTAATTCCACGCACGTGACAATTTAAACATGCTAGGTTCCCATCTGTCTAACTGTTAACGTTATTCCCATTTAATTTCTTGCTTTTTCGATGTACAGCGTTGCTGTTGTTTTGATCTGAAACTTTTCCATAACTGACTACGAATATTCCACGCACATGACAATTTTAAATCTGAAAGTGTTCCATCTTTCCAACGGACAATATTTTGAAATTCCTGGCGGTTGTTCTCACTCATTAAGCTATACGACTCCGCTGATGAAGGTCCGATTTTCTCGGATCTGAAACCTTGGTCCGGATGTTGTTGTAACACTTTATTTAATATTAATATATATATATATATATATATATATATATATATATATATAAGATCTAGAGATAGAAGAAAATATATATAAAAAGGTGGGCGGCAAAGTTCCCCAAAGAGATTATATTTTTTAACGAATTCCTTCTGCCAGTACAAGGAAAGTTTATGAATGGCGATAGAGACAGATTCCAAAATTTTCAAATGGTTTTTGGAATCTGCTCTTTGCAAGACCTCAAAACACTCTATTTTATAACTACTGACACAACACGGATTTTCAATCAAATGCTGGCCAATAGCAAAGTCCAAAGTCGCAGAGGAAAGGTGACACAGGGATCCTACCCTTCCCTGTCGAACTTTGGATGGAACGTGTTGGTTTATGCGGGGGGGGGGGGGCTGCAAATACATGGATTAGGCCCTATATAGCCAGCATCACACTCGCATTTAAATTGGTAAACAACATTACAATAATTGGTATAGGGCACACTATCCTTGCGAAAGGAAGGAAAAACAGGTCTTGTAGAATACACTAAACGTAAGGAAACAGAGTAGAAGCAATTAATTATTTATAATGCTTGCTCAGTTTTTTACTCAGTTTAAAATAAATAGGGCATCTTGAAGGGCCA
Source organism: Sepiola atlantica (assembly GCA_963556195.1). Lineage (NCBI taxonomy): Eukaryota > Metazoa > Mollusca > Cephalopoda > Sepiida > Sepiolidae > Sepiola > Sepiola atlantica. The sequence continues at coordinate 36,492,282 of OY744525.1, forward strand.
ACTATTTGGGGGTATTTGAAGTCTACAACCTTTTTGTTAATGCAGTCATTAATAAGGTCCTCAGTGTAACCATTATTAATGAATATTTCCCTAATCCTATTCAGTTCCGAATCCAATCTACTAGGGGAAGCGATAATAAGGGCTTTATGTACCAAAGTGTAAATTAAGCCTACCTTTCTAGATTTATATATATATATATATATATATATATATATATTTATATATAAAAGTACTTATATCCTGTCACGCAACAGTTAGCAAGTAAAACATAGGTATTAATTTTAAAATGATATATGTTTTGTTTCTTTCTTGTGATATGCCACTCCCAACATGTAATACAGCGACCGTTACTTTCAACCTTGTATCAGTCCTAGAAATTACTCCCCTCAACATGTATAACTTGCTGTATAATTGAGCATGTTTAATCCTGTCAATTGATGCTCTCTATATTCTTTTCATTTTTCGTGTCAATTCCCTGTGCTGAAGATATGATCTGATATCAATAAAAATAATTGGTTTCTGAAACAATCGTACACAATCTGTTATGTTAAATTCTTAGAACGCAAATTGATCATATAGTTGGATTTACATTGATCTATAGTATATATATTAATTCATAGCTCTATAGTATATATATATATATATATATAGTACTTCAATCTTGTCGCGCAAAAGTTTGCAAGTAAAACGCAGCCCTCAGACGAAACCATTTCAGGTTGTGAGGGGAAGCAAGAAAACAAATAGCAAGTCAGACAATTACATCAAACTTACCATGCCGACTGAAATAAATTTAGGAAAAAATCATCCACTGTATAATAAAAAGGCCACAGTGGGTTCTTTTTTATTTAAGTCATCAGAAAAGATAATAATAATTTGTATATGAAAAATTTAATTGCTAACGTAATTCTATGATTTTATATGAATATTTTAGTAATACATCTGGCTGAGCATAGTTTTGGAAAGTTATTTTTGATGAAGGATGTACATTAGTGTGCACATATATGTATATGTATATATATGTATATGTATGTATGTATATATATGTATATGTATATATATGTATGTATGTATATGTATGTATATATATATATATATATATAATTATTAAATACAATATATGTACTATCATATATCATCAGATCCTTTTACTTTGTAGTCTCCTTTGAAGATTCAGCTCAATGTTTGTCAATTATTGATAACAGAGCAAAATATAGAACAGTTTTTATTATATTCCAATAACCATGGTTTGTTTTATTACTTTTATTTTTATTTTTTCACATTTCCAAAAATTTTTAATTTCTGTGAGATATATTTAACGGTCCGTTTCATTTTTTTTGTGCCAAACAACATCTGTATGTCAATATCGTCTCTGCAACACTACAAAATCATCAGAAAACGTTCACAAATAATAAAAGAGTTCTTAGATTAGAGTGTCTTGAAAAACACCCACACCATACATCAGTTTCATTTTAGGGTGAAAATAAACAAAAAAACAAACAAAAAATTTTAGAGCAAACACTCACACGTGTGAGATCAAACTAATCCGCCATTTTGAGTTTTTGAAAATCAAAATGTTACATCAGCCGAAACGTTG
>OY744525.1:36494075-36561575 GCA_963556195.1 Sepiola atlantica
ATATTTATTAACGTTTAATTTAAATATTAATTTTGAATTTTTTCACGTGACCATCACAGATTTTTATCCTGCTTCCTGTTTTTTCTCGCTCTTCAATATGAACACCCAAAAAACACATGTTGTATTAACCTGATGAGATATTTGCTTATTAAAGGCTGCGATCGAAACATTTGCACTGGATGTGTAGCCTTGATATGTTTGTATAAAAAAAACTATTATGATAAATAAACAGCTCTATTCATTATTGAGCACTATTATATAAACACAGTAGAGATTCTCCGAATTTTTTACCCAGTGGATACAAAATTTACCTGGATTACTATATATATATACAGGATGGGCCAAAATAAGGGTCCTATTTTTAAAAATTCATAACTTTTTATTTATTGATTTTTTTTTTATTTTTTTTTTAGAATAAGTAAAGGATTCCTTCCGAAGCAAGCATGAGCCGTATTAGTCCTAAGGAACGTACCCTCATAATAGAGTAGTACTTTAAATCCAATGAGTCGATTTCGGAGACTCAACTCATCTATCGGCGTCATTACAACACCAGAAACTCTCCTTCGGCAAAAGCAATCCGAGGAATTATTGCTCGTTTTAGGGACCAACAAGGAATATCCGACATGGCGAGAAGTGGTAGGCCTCGTACTGTACGAACAGCTCAAAATTTCGAGGAATTGGAGAGAAGTTTGGAGGAGGATGCATCCACATCCACAAGGAGGAGATCAAAAGAACTTGGCATTTCTCGAAGCTCACTTCGGAGAATGCTAAGAGAAAGAGGATATTTTCCATATAAAGTGCAGCTAGTTCAAGAACTTCAACCTCGAGATAATGAAAAAAGACTTGAGTACGCTATGCGACTCCAGGATTTGGCCAATGATGATCCCGATTTTCTCAAAAAACTTATAATGTCGGATGAAGCCCATTTTTGTCTTGATGGGTTCATCAATAAACAAAATTGCCGAATATGGGGTACGGAGAACCCAAGGATAATTCAGCAGCACACATTACATCCACTCAAGTGCACGGCGTGGTGTGGCGTTACTGCTGAAGAGATAATTGGCCCCTATTTCTTTGAAGACGATGCCGGAAATCAGGTAACAGTAACGGGTGACCGCTACCGAGAAATGCTGCAAAATTTCTTGCAACCGTGGGTTGCCGCCAAACCTGACAGGATGTGGTTCCAACAGGATAGAGCCACAGCACACACTGCGAGAGATACCCTTACACTTTTACAGGGTATATTTGGAAATCAGATTATCTCTCGCAGTTGCGAAATTCAATGGCCTCCACGATCACCCGACCTTACAGCTCCTGACTTCTTCTTATGGGGTTACCTCAAAGAAAAGGTTTATGCCAATAAGCCAAACAATATTGAGGAACTGAAAGCAAATATTGAAGCAGAAATAAGAGCCATAAGTCCTCAGATGTTGACAACTGTTATGGAAAATGTTTTAAAAAGAGCCGAAGAGTGTGAAGCCGCCAACGGCGCCCATTTAGAAAACATTATTTTTGCTTAAAAAACTCAAAACAGTGTAAAAAACAATACTTTAGTTTTTGTAAGTTTTAAGAAGTGTTTTTCGGCTAAAATTGGTTTTGTTTATTTCAAAAAATCTCGGAAGGGTCAGTCTACAAACACATAAAGTTTGGTGAGTTTAACTTTTATTTTGTGCAAGTTATTCAAATTTAAAGATAGGACCCTTATTTTGGCCCACTCCCGAAACCGTTTTTCATGGTAAACAACTGATGATCCCTTAAATAATGTTAGAAGCAAACTAATATAATAACTGTAAAAACTAAATTGACTTACATGAGTGATTTTCCACTGAACGACTTGGGACTTCAGGGTTTGTTTTTTTTGTTTTTTTTTTGTTTTTTAGTTTTAATGGTTGAGAAACTTTTGAGACTATATATTAGGGTTGCCAATTGCAGGGGCCAATATCCTTCCTAAGATTATGACAAAATTAAAGTTAATGGCAGACTTTAACGTTACAGATGAAAATAGAAAATATTTTTGAAGAGGAGGAATTAAACGAAGTAGTTTTAAATTCATGAACATTCGAACAGCGCTTATATTTTCTGATTATAATGATTTCAATTTTGCCGCCAGCCATTTTAACTGCTAGATTTGAAGTCATACAAATCCTCCAAGAGTATTTAGTTGAGATGTCTACGGACTTCACGAAAATTAATCTTTAGAAGGAATTAAAATAATGGAATTGTTTTTTTTATAGTTAGTCGATAGAAAAAAAAAAAAGGATAATACACGCTTAAATAATTTTTGAAACAGTTTAACAATTTAATAAATGTCAAATTACTCTTCTGCGCTTTTAGATATTAAATCTTTTGAACATTTTTTTTTAATGTGATACATAGGTATTATTTGCATTATTCGGACTACTATTCTCATTTTAAATGTTATTTTCACTACGTTTCGGCTTATGTAACCTTCGAACTATAGAATTTTTATGTCAAACTCTGGAATCTGGGAAACCGAACCCTTTATTCAATCAATGGGTGTAGATTGCCTCATGGATCCATGGTACAACGGATAAAAGTGTTCAGTATAATTCTTAGTAATAGTCATTTGGAGGTACTAAGTAATAATTCTAAGTAATAGTCTTACGGAGGTTGAAGATTCAATCTTCAGTAATCTTCAATACTAAGAATATAACTAAGAATTACTTAAGACTTCTACCCGGTCATGGCTGAGAGAATGAAAGCAATCTAATCCCATGGATTAAGTAAAGAGCTCAGTTCGAAATTCCATACTGAGTTTGGGATAATGATTCCCGAGTTCGACAATATACACTTGAAGAAGATCGGAGGTTACATCAGCCGAAACGTTGTGAGAATAAGATCCAAGATGATAACAGTAGTCTGAATAATCTAAATGATACAAATTATACGCGTCTAAAAAATTCCGAAACTTAATCTGTCTTATAGATGTGTCATAGATTCGTCTTGGAAATCTGTTTTCAAATAAATTAGTAAATAACAATGTGCATTAATTGAATCATGTAAAAATAGTATTTGGGTTTTGCTTAAAATAAACCCCCAAAATGCAAGCTATTACAGAATATGGAAGTCAGGTCTGGTCTGCTTTCTTTAATCAGGTCTGGTCTACTTTCTTTAATCAGGTCTGGTCTGCTTTCTTTAGTCAGGTCTTGCCTGCTTTCTTTAGTCAGGTTTTGCCTGCTTTCTTTAATCAGGTCTGGTCTGCTTTCTTTAATCAGGTCTGGTCTGCTTTCTTTAGTCAGGCCTGGTTTGCTTTCTTTAGTCAGGCCTGGTCTCTTTCTTTAGTCAGGTCTGGTCTTATTTCTTTAGTCAGGTCTTGCCTGCTTTCTTTAATCAGGTCTGGTCTGCTTTCTTTAATCAGGTCTAGTCTACTTTCTTTAGTCAGGCCTGGTCTGCTTCCTTTAGTCAGGCCTGGTCTGCTTTCTTTAGTCAGGTCTGGTCTGCTTTCTTTAGTCAGGTCTGGCCTGCTTTCTTACCTGCCACTAGTGCCATGTAAAACAGTACTACTTGTTTCATGATCGGGATGTCAGGGACTAAACTGGCACTGCAATAGAGCAGGCTTTTGCTTGTCCAATGAGATGTTTGTGTGAACATCTAGCAACACTAAAAACAAGAGCTGTCAAAGAGCTGTCAAAGGGTGGATGAGCTCTCTGGGAGCCAACAGTCATCCATGTTGATGGAGAGTAGAAAGTGGACCTTCCGTTTAGTTTTGGCAGCTTCGTAACTACCCCCCCCCCCAATGTTGTCCTTTAGTCCTCACATTTCATGAGCGATGTTTCTGACAAAGGGGGAAGAATTGCTGTTTTTTGGGTCGGCGGTTGGTTGTATGTGGAGATTTTCGACGCTCTCATAGTATTAATCATCAATCAACTGCCAATCTATCCATCTCGTTAACCCTTATCGTCGAGTGCTTTTTTAACCTTGATAAGTGGTGACTCATTCGTAAAAAAAAGACGAGAAGTACCATACTTTTTATAAATACATACTCTTGCTAACTCTACCTCCTTGTTGTATTCTTTTTTTCGGACATCTAAGGCCACAACATAAACCCATCATAGTTTAGAAATATTTTATTTAATAAAACCGAAATTTAAGTTCTGCACATTATTTTCATGCATTTTAAACTATTAACCAATCACGTTGCAGCAAGCAGACGATAACTTTTGGTAGAAATTAATTTCTATGATCTGCAGTGCGTTAAAAAAAATGAATTTCTACAATCTGTGTCAAAGCATGGAATCTCTCAAGGGACTCATTGAGTTCTGTCAGCAACGGTCACTTCTAGCGAAACCTTAACCCTAACCCTAAACCCTAACCCAGAAAATGTTATAAAAGAAAAAAACGTTGAAAAAAAAAACTGAAAAAAAAAACTAAATAGAAATTTGCTAGAAACAGTTGTTTAGTTGCTTGTTATATTAAAAACAAACTTTTTTTTTACTTTTCGTTGCACAAAAAAAAAACATTTTATCTAAGAACATTTGCTTAACAATGGCTCCTTTGACAAAAATATAAAAAATATCTAATTAATAACAATTGTTTAGCTATGGTTTGTTCGTTCTTTATTTTTATACATGTATTTTACTTTTATTTTCTATGTCTAACTTTTTTTTTATTTGCACCTTTTCTTGAATTTATCGTCTGTCAGTCTTCAATTTATCGTCTGTCAGTCTTCACCTGGTCAACTCTCGTGCGCTTCCGAGATCTGCCCGAACGTTGACGACGCGAAGTCACTGAAACACGGGTCATTCTCTATAAAACAAACTCATATAATATTTTGTATAACAAAACGGTCGTCAAACGAAAAGAAAAGAGTCCTTTTATAAACAACACCGATTTTTATTTATTTGAGTGACCTACACAGTTGGGTGTAAGTTACCGAAAGTTAAGAGGGTGCAGAAAAGAAATCAAAGTAAGAAAGTTCGGTAGGCTGCCGAAAGTCTTCTTGGGGTGATATATCTTCAGCCTTGTTCGGCTGTCCAGTTGGCAGACATAGGCAGGAGAGAGGACGTCTTTCTTCTTCGTAGGTGTAGGGGAAACTCTTTGACTGCTGTGCTCAATTCCCAGAGAGGCTGGAAGTAGTCCTTCATGAGTCGGTTGAAATTAGTAAGCCCTGGAAGCTGATTGGTCATCATATGACCAAATCACCTCGCAGGGGGGCTGCTCTCAGCATGAAGAAAGAAATGTCAATCTTTATGACTGTTACAGATTAACATACTTCAAAGAAGACTAATACCCCCCCCCCCCAAAAAAAAAAAAAATATATATAAATAATATAGAAAATAAAAGAAATGGGGATAGACAATGAAAGAAATACAAATTCAGAACAAAGAAAAGAAGAAATAAAGTAGAGAAGAAGAAAAGAGAAAAGAAAAAAGATTCGAACTTTGTTACAAAGTAAACAAAGACGAAGAAGCGAAAGAATTGAAGATCGAAGTTCGAAGGTTGAAATTTCGATTGAGTGGAGATGGAAAAAGAAGAAACGGGAGTAAATAAGGAGAGATGTGTATAAACGAAAAGAAAAGATAGATAAGAATGGAAAGCGGAGGGGGGGGGGGAGAGGAAATTAAAGACAGGAAGGGAAAGTAGGAAGAAATTGATGAATTGAAAAGAAAAGGGAAGAAAGACGAGATTGGTAGGAAGCAAAGAGAGATAAAGAAAGAAATAATTAAAGAAAGAAAGAATGAATAAAAGACTGAAGGAATAGATTGCTAAATTGAAAACAAAGAGAGAAAGAGCAAAAGAAAGAAAAAAAGATACTGTTAGATTGAAAACAAAGAAAAAATAAAGAAGAGATTGCCAGATTGAAAAAAAAAGAAAGAAATAAGACATTGCTAAGTTGAAAACAAAAAAGAAAGAGAGAGAGAAGACATGAAAGATAGAAAGAAGTGATTGCCAAATTGAAAAGAAAGAGAGAGAGAGAGAAAGTGTGAAATAGAGAGAGAGAGGAGGAGGAGTGGGGAGAGAGAGAGAGAAGTTGTTTTTTAGATAGCTGCTCCCATGAACATTTGAACAGGGACACACCTCAATCTCCTCATATAAACAAACAACTACACACAACAAACAGTTTCAAACAACAGTGTGCAAGTTTGTCTTAAAAAATAAATGTTACTTTTCAAAATAAGCAAATTTTCCATCTTTGATAATCGATTATTTTATGGGCAATGAATAAAATCGCATCCACTCCCTATCCCAACTGTTGGGAGAGAGAGAGAGAGAGAGAGAGAGAGAGATAGGGAAAATAGTAGAATGAGAGATACAGGCTTTTTTTTCTTCTTTTTCCCAACTTAAATTATTTTGTTTTACAGAGAGTGGCACTAGTGGCACTAGTGAAGTGGATAACAACATGGACTGACAACCTGTCATGTTCGAATCCAGTCATTTCCATAGCACTGCTTTCACTTATAGATGTCGGCAACCTTCATGTGGTCCCTTGTATTATATACACAAAGTATAATGTGACACAAGGCGGGAGAAGAAAAAGCCAGCAGTCTTCTAAAAATAGTCTGGGCAGCCCCATCGGCATTCCCCGGTAGAGGCGCGTCAGGAAATTAACGATTAACTAACTCCTTCTCAAAGACAAGGGTGGACCTCTTAGGGCTACCCAAGACATATAACTCAGTTTGACAGATAAAATGCCACCAAAATGGCCAGTCTCTTATGGGCTGATTGTCGAGAACGTATTCTCGACTGGTATTTAGGGGGAAGAATCATCAGGCGACTTTCACCGTTTAAATTGTTGTTATATTATTACAAAACGAACAGAAAGACACAAAAACTTCTGCTGCTACATTACCACTACGACCACTTTTACAGCAAGACGTCACTACTCATTGAGCCAACAATTTACACCTCTGGTGCTACCAGATCAGGCTGTCTGAAAATACTGGCTTCCTGACTTAAAATGCACCAAACATTGTTGTTATTGTTTTTTTTCTTTTCCCTTTGCAAAGCTCAATCATGTTTTGCAAAGTTAAAAATAAAGACAACATTTTTCCTCTACAAAACAACTAAACCAAACGACATGAATAAATATTTGAAGATATAAAGAATTTAAAGCATAAAAACTTTTACCAAAATTACCTGATTCGGTAAAATGGTTGATATGCCGTAAAGCAAAACAACCAAACCAACAATTAACAATGAGAGACTCAGTGTGTATACACTTCCCACAAAGTATAATGTGACACAAGGCCGGAAGGTGAGAGGAGAAAAAGCCAACAATCCAGTGACCTCTAAAAATAGCCTGAGCAGCCCCGTCGGCATTCCTTGGTAGGGGCACCTTAGTGATTAACTAACTCCTTCCCAAAAGAGAAAGACTAACCTTGGAAGGTGAACCTTCTAGGACTACCCAAGACATATACCTTCATGTGATCCCTCCTGTAAATACATGATTCTAGAAAGTATTGGGGAAACCAATGACAACAACAAAATTGAGCCGATGAAAAATGTCGTCCTGTGCTGCTCCATATGAAGTTACTTTGCACGTACGTTGTGCACCACAACTTTATATTTTCTCATATCGAGTAATATAAACATTATTATATAGACTTCTATTTGCGCTTGACAGTCCGCAATCATTTTGACAACGTTAATTTTTTTATGGTGAAGGTGTTGTCATCCTCCCACATACAGCACCTGGTATTCTCAAATGGTTACCCATTCAGTACTGACCAGACTCCACATCGCTTAACTCCGGTGATTTAACAAGAACTGGTGTGCCAATGTGATTATAACCGTATGCTTATTTACTGTGGAGTGTTTGAGAGACAAAGAGAGAGAGATAGAGGGGGGCAGAGAGAGAGAGAGAGAGATAGAGGGGGGCAGAGAGAGAGATAGAGGGGGGCAGAGAGAGAGAGAGATAGAGGGGGGCAGAGAGAGAGTGAGATAGAGGGGGGCAGAGAGAGATAGATAGAGGGGGGCACAGAGAGAGAGAGAGGGCAGAGAGAGAGAGAGAGAGAGAGAGGGGGCACACAGAGAGAGATAGATATAGAGGGGGGCAGAGAGAGAGATAGAGGGGGCAGAGAGAGAGAGAGAGAGAGAGAGAGATAGAGGGGGGCACAGAGAGAGAGAGAGATAGATAGAGGGGGGCACAGAGACAGAGAGAGAGAGAGATAGAGGGGGCACAGAGAGAGAGATAGATAGATAGATAGATAGAGGGGGGCACAGAGAGAGAGAGAGATAGATAGATAGAGGGGGCACAGAGAGAGAGATAGATAGATAGAGGGGGCACAGAGAGAGATAGATAGATAGAGGGGGCACAGAGAGAGAGATAGATAGATAGAGGGGGCACACAGAGAGAGAGAGAGATAGATAGAGGGGGGCACAGAGAGATAGATAGATAGAGGGGGCACAGAGAGAGAGAGAGAGAGAGAGAGATAGAGGGGGGCACACGGAAAGAGAGAGATAGATAGAGGGGGGCACACGGAAAGAGAGAGAGAGAGATAGGGTACAGACAGACAGACAGATAGAGAAAGATAGAAAGAGAGGGGAGTGGAGGGAAATTGAAAAATGAAAGAGAGAGCCTCCCTTTCTTCTTTTGTTAAAAACAGGTTAAATTATTCTGTTTTACAGAGAGTAGAAAAGATTGATTTTCTTATAACTCAACATTTTTAATTTAAGCTCTTGTGAAATATCTAAACACTCCCCAATGCTCCCCAATTGGGGCCTCACCACGATATAGTTTAAGGTCATACCAGAGACCTGAATGTGATATAGCCATAAACCATGTTTTAGTATACATATATATCATAGACAAATATTACAAAATGATGGCGGGTAGTGTTTAGTAAACTGGTATTTACTTGCTTCCTACTACAGCAAAGTGTGGCACAAGGCCGGAAGGAGGGGAAAGTAGCTTTTATAAGGGGGGCACTCTGTCTAGTACAAAAATAGCCATGAACATACTAGTTAACATTCCTTGATATGAGTGCATTAGGCTATCAACAATAAACTACCCCCCATTCTCAAAAATAGGAGGTATTAACTGGTAGCATGAATCTCCTAGGACAGAGCCGGCCCTTTTCCTCATCCCGTAAAAAAAAAGGGTCTGGTTCTGTCAAGTCAGACCCTGGTTTATCGAATTAATTGGCGAGGGAATGCTTTATTTTAGTACTCCATTGCAGGACCGGCGGCACAGTTATAAAAGTGGGGGGGGGGGCTCTCCTAAAAAGTGGGGGGGCCCGGTTAAACACATGCATATATAACGTCATTATTGATGACCGTAAAGTGGGGGGGCCAAGTCAAAAAGTTGGGGGGCTTGGCCCCCCCCCCACACGTGCCGCCGTCCATACATTGTATTACTTGGGGTATTGTTGTCACATCTGGGCTGGTGCACCAACCCCTAGCCTCTCCTCCTTGGAAAGAGTCTTTAATCTAATACGTCCCAACCTATCTGACAAACTCCAGTCTCTGTCCCGTCGCTGCAATGTTGCATCACTCTGCTTGTTTTACGAGTACTTTAATGGAATGTGCACCGACGAGTGTGCTGCACTGGTGGCCCCTCTACGTAAATACTCCCGACCAACCCGTCAGTCAGCAAGATCCCATCCCTTCACTGTAGAGCTCCCCAAATGTTGGAAGGATTTCTGTTTTAATAGCTTCTTTCCTCGAACTGCAACCCTTTGGAATTCCATTCCTGCTTCCTGTTTCCCTGACTGTACAAACATGCAGAAGTTTAAATGTAATGTGAACAGGCATCTCGCTACACAACTCCCCACTTAGGATGCCCCTAATTCACAGTAGCCCCTTACGTCTCAATTGTGTTGTGCCTTGTTTGGGGAGAACAATAGTTTTAAAAAAAATTATTGAGAAATTGTTAGAAATCCATTGTCTCCTTTCTTTCTTTCATATGAGGAGTTATTTAATGATAAAACACAATATCTTTAAGAACCCCAAAACATTTTTTTTTAATTTACTAATGGGTCACCATTTATCAAGACCAAAAAATACCGGAGCGTAAGTGTTAATGAGATGGATAGATTTCCCCTATTTACTTGCCTCCCCACGAGTCTAAAAGTGAGTGAGGACAGAAAAAATGAAGTGCAGCATCAGAACAGATACTGCACTTTGCAATATTTATGTGCACAAAATATTAAATTTTACATTTGGAACAAATTAGGCATAAGGCCATCAAAAGTGTGGGGCAAATGGATGTCATTGGTCATCCTTTGTCAAAAATGATAAAAAATATCTATCTTACTCTTAACTATAATCATCTCAGAAATTTATTGGATTATAATGGGGAGTGAGAGCAAAAAAAACCCAAAACAGGTTAGTAAAACCCTCCAAACCCTTTCTAAATGATAGACCGCCCACTGTTTTCCGTTTTTTTCAGAACCGAAAACAAGCAGGTCAATCTCTAAATGGGAGTAAGATCTAAGTGGGCGAAAAAAGAAAACGGGGAATGGAGTTTGGAGAGTGGGTGGTGTCCTTTCAAGATAAATGCAATTTGTGAGAGGCCGAGGACAAAAAATGAAAGTGGGGAGTGAGCATCTTGGATGATTTCTATTACCGGAGGAAGGGGGTAACTCATTCACTCGACTAGCTAAGAGGCTAAACTTACCCGAAAGGCAGGGAACACATACTCATACTTGACTCCTTTTCATACACACAAGCTCGCTACTTGGATCCACCTTTTTTCAAAGACCGAGAAATGTAATCTTTTTCTATCACATCTGATCTTTATCTTCAGCTGTTGCTTGAAGAAAGCGATCGCATCCTGATCAGCAAAAGATTCAACCCTTTAGTCATCTCTCAGATGTGACGTCCACACCAGCATTCGCGCTACGAGTAACATCATTCGTCTCTCCCCATACTTTGCTCCTAGCCAAAAGACCAAGTAAGACAATGTGTATATTCATTGGCAGTTTTAATAATGGTTGGTAGTCAAACCATTAGAACAGAAAATTTATTATATGTTGGTGTACATAAGTCATTGCAGTTCAATATTTCATAAGATCAGTGATTTTTTACAATAGATACACTCATCGTCCCAGAAGAGAAATTCTAATCTAAGGGGAGTCATTTTAAACAAGGAATCGGACATGGAATCAAATGAATGGTTTATGATCCATTCAAATAAGCATTCATATTTCCCTTTGTAATCGATAAATCAATTTGGTTTTATAAATTGTTTCAATGTTATGTGTATCAGGACATCGAGTGAATGTGGTATTAAAGTGGTTGAGGTGTCAGTGAAGTGAACACATGATCATGGCAAAAAGTATTATTGTCAGTATATGATTGGATTCCAACAATATGTATTTTTTTAAAAGTAGCGATGTACATATAATATATAAAGTAAAGTCAGTCTGCTTATCGTTTCTTTGTCGTCTTTTTTACCCGGTCATGGCTGGCGGAACGAGAACAATCTACCCCCATATCATTTTTTTGCATTCTTCGTATCGCCTGCACAGAAAACTTGGAACTGACCCGTGGTGTAACAGATAAAGTGCTAAGTAATACTCAGTTTTAAGTGACAGACTTGTTGGGGGTTGGAGTGTCAACCGTCAGATACTAAGAATACAATTACAAATTACTTAAAACTTCTACCCGGTCGTCGCTGACGAAACGAGAGGAAACTATTGCTTTTGTCTCTCAATGTGTTTTCTTTCTTTCAGAATTTAATTAAAATTAATAAAAATATATGATCAGAAATCTGAAATCGATCGCCAGACAGTAAATATTCGGCACAGATCACAACAAACGGCCCAGGACTGTTTGTTGTAGTTGCATATTGGTAGCCGGCCTTCGGCTTGTAAGGATTTTTTTTCTACAACGCCAATTATGTCAAAATGGTCCCCCATCTAAGACCGACGAAGCTCTACATCCCTTAACTTTGGTGATCTCATGGGGAAATGGTATGTTAACATGATTATAACCATATAATATATATAAGTAGATAAAATAATAAAATTGAAACCTATTTTCTTGAATTAACTGTGGAATTTCCACAGGTCGTGCTACTCTAATATAATTAGTTGGGAGATTTTTGTTTGTTTCCTGATTAAATGACAAATTTTTTTTGCCAATTTGCATTTTCCGCCAATCTGTCTTTTTAATGGCTGCATTAGTCTCTTTTAATATCTGCGTTCGTCTGTTCAAGTCGTCTATATTTATCTGTGTGTGTGGCTGGTTGATGAGGGTGACTAAAGTAATCGCCCTGAACCAAGATGGTGTCAAAGGCAGACATAACATTTCAGATATTGATTTCTAAGGCAAGCCGATTGCGATCAAATCATCCTTCGATCTGCTACATATCTGTACCAATAAAATCCATCATACTGACCGTGCGTGGACTTCGACGATCAAATAAAATGTCTATACATATCTATTTCTATTAGATAGTGTCAGGTTGGTGTGAGAGCTCAGACACACCACAGGCTCTAATTGGTTGAGCCTATATTGAGAGAGAGAGAGAGAGAGAGAGAGAAAAGCATTTTTAAATAGTGAAGCATAAAGATGGGGTCAGAGACACCAAAGGCTCTGAATATATATATATATATATATATATATATATATATATCTATTTATATATATATCTATTTATATATATATATATCTATTTATATATATATATATCTATTTATATATATATCTATTTATATATATATATATATCTATTTATATATATATCTACTTATATATATATATATCTATTTATATATATATCTACTTATATATATATATATATCTATTTATATATATATATATATCTATTTATATATATATCTACTTATATATATATATATCTATTTATATATATATATATATATATATATATATATATATATTTATATATATATATATATCTATTTATATATATATATATATCTATTTATATATATATATATATATATATATATTTATATATATATTTATATATATATATATATATATATATTTATATATATATATAAAGTTAGGTGTGTGTATATGTTTATCTATTTGTTTGTATAGGATTCCCTCATAAGCTAATTAACCGATCATTATGAATTTTGAAACACAAACGTTTCTGTAACTTACTTGCCATAAGTATATTTTTATACTACTTTATATATACATATTTTTTCATAATGTTTCGGTCGATGTAACCTCCAACCTTCTTCAGGTGCATATTTTCGAACTTTATACCGAATTTGAAAACCTATAATTTCGAGCCGAATCCTTTATTTAATCCATGAGTGTGCTTGTTCCATCAGCCGTGACCGGGTAAAGATGTTAATTAACCTGGTAATGGCTGACAGAACGAGAACAATCTACCACCATGGATTAAATAAAGGGTTCAGTTTGGAATTCTGTATCTTTTTCTGAGTTCGACATAAAGATTCTCTAGTTCGAAAAAATGCATCTAGAAATGGTCGGAGATTATACCGGCCAAAATGTTGCGAAAACAATAACAAAGATAAAAATAGTACGCTAAATAATACAAATTATCAATCCTCATCTCAAAAATTCTGAAACATAAATAAGTAAGTAGTTTTCAAAAATATTCACAAGAAGTAGTGAGTCGCTTGAGATAAAGGAATGGAAACACTTGAGAAATGGGTGACATCCCCGAAATATTGTGATATTCTGACTTCACACATATGACTCGAGGGAAATCTGGAAGCAAGTAAAATTTAATTTATGTCGAACGCAGGAACAGATACAGAATTCAAAACTGAACCCTTGATTTAATTCATAGTGGTAGATTGTTTTCGTTCTATCATATATATATATATATATATATATATATATATATATATATATATATATATATAATGTATGTACTAGAAGAATATCTGTTCCAGGACGCATAAATTTATTTCCTCAAATAGAACAGTTTTACGCCAATTTTATTTACCCTTACAAAGATTAAAATCAATTTATTATGATACTAAACCTTATGTCTAGAATCCTTATCAAAATTTTGATCAAAATACATTACATGATTTTTTATATTAGAAAATGTCTTAAATTTAAGGCTTAAGTTTAGGGGTTTTAAGAAGAAATTTAAATTTGGGGATTCTTGCTTAATTGGTGTTTAATAAAAATGGATCAAATTTCATGCAAATCTAAACAAGTTGAATTTTGAAATGGAGGTTGTTTTTCTGTTTGTTATGGAAATCGCTCCAGGTAAGGCATGAAGCCACTTGATGTACGGAGCTAACAAGAAGAAATATGGTTATCATAAAGACAGGAGATGCCTATTGGCCTTAGTCTTGAAAAGACCAGGCTTATAGGTAGGAGGAAAACAGTCAGCAGGAAGAGAGTTCCACAAGTCTGCAGTTCTTGGAAAGAAACTACTGGAATAGGAAGCTGTATTACAATGTATCAAAACAGCGAATTGATGGAGACCACTAGACCAACGAGTCAAACGAGCTGAAACAAAAGAAGCAGGGAATAGATCACATAATTCGGAAGAATACATGCCATAATAGTATTTATAGGAAAGACTGAGACTAGAAACATTACGTCTGTGAGAGAAAGGGTGCAGATAAGAAGAAAGGGTAAGGCCAATCAAATTACAGATACGTTTCTGCACCTTATCAAGAACCCTCAAATGGGACAGAGATCCACCAACCCAAATATGACAGAAGTACTCTATACATATAATATAATATATATTATGTTATATAATATATATTATGTCCCCTAAAAAAAACTGAAATTTGGAGCATATTTATCAATTGATGTCTAATGTCTATTGCTAAAATTTCACACAAATCTGAGGTATCTGAATTTTCACAAAGTGCTTCCACTGCATTGTTGTCCCTTTTGCATAAAACTAAATTGAACTAAATAAAACCCATATTACCCATCCTTACGCCGAACGATTATGTTTCAAAATTCATAATGATCAGTTCATTGGTTTAGGAGTTTATTCTGTACAATGAAATATATATATATATATATATAACATGTATAATTTCTTGGAACACTCAACGTTTGTGAAACTCATTGAACATTATTCGACTTTGTTTGGACTGTTTAAATATCTTGGATCATTTGAATTCGATACAACATTCTGCCTATAGACATGTTTGATCTGTTTCTGGACTTAAATCGATACATTTTTCTCTTTAATATTTTTCAAAATTATTCACTTTTGCATTTTCAAGATATTCACCTATAATAATTTATTAATATTCAATTATTATTAGTCAGACCTTCTGACGATAAGAGCGTTATCTTTGAAAAGCCATGGTTTAAAGGTCTTTTTGTATTTGTATGCCATGTTTGAACACGTGACGAATTAATAAACTTGTAAACTGTACAAATTTCATTCACTTGAAAACTTTATTATCCATATATATATATATATATATATATATATATATATATATATATATATATATATATAAACATCTATACATACCTAATTTTATTTATATGCACCACCTTATTGTTAAAATTTACAAAAAATTAATGCGGCAATGTTACTCACCGTGTTGCCTAGAATATAAATTCTAAAATTCATAATGATCCGTTCATTAGTTTAGGAGAATTTTTTTTTTAAATTAACCAATAAAATGCTCGGTCATAGGTTCTACTAGAGCTAATATAAACTATTTTATTTTACAACTATTTTATATATATATATATATATATATATATATATATATATATATATATAAATTATTTTACAACTACATTACAGTGTCTGTTAGGCATACTAGAGTTTCATTGTTACGGATAAATGTCTCAAGGGCAAAATCCGTCTTTATATCTGCGTCAAATAACCAGCGCCTTAAAAAAAAACAGGAACAAATGAAAAACAAAACAAAAGTTTTCCTCGATCTCTGCAAGGCGCTGATGATTTTGCGCGGACATAAAGATGGATTCTGACCCAGAAACAGTCTGTCCGTAACGATGAAACCCCAGTATGCCTAACAGACACTGTAATATATAGTTGTTAAATAAAATAATTTTTATATATATACATATATATATATATATATATATATATATATATATATATATATATATATATATATTACATTCTGTAAATAATTTTTTTAAAATAAAAGTATTCAAAGCTATCTTTATTAAAACCCAGCAACCTTAATAAAAAAAAACAACATCACGTATGAAACGAGTAACAACATTTAAAAAATGTTTAAGATAAATACAATTTATCCTGTAGCGCTAATTTCGGCATCCCGGAATTTAAATTATAAATTTTCTTCTGGAACTGCACCGGTCTCTTGTTTTGATGTCTAACGACGTTCTTGGCTATTTCTCGGCATTCTCTTCTTCAGCTTTTTATCGATTTGTTTTTTTTTTGTCACCTAAAGATGATTCACCGAAGAATCGAAAGTGCTAGTGATACTTATGGAACGTTCATTAATTTTTTTTGATTTTGACACAGAAAAAATTATTAGAAGAATTGCAAAAAATAAAAAAAGGTATAATCCAGCAGAATAATTCTATGTTTAACAAGGTTTGCTTTAATGAAAAATGCTGCTTAAATACACACAATATATATATATATATATATATATATATATATATATATATATATATATATATATATATTGTGTGTGTATTTAAGCAGCATATATATATATATATATATTGTGTGTATATTTAAGCATATATATATATATATATATATATATATATATTGTGTGTGTATTTAAGCAGCATATATATATATATATATATATATATATATATTGTGTGTGTATTTAAGCAGCATATATATATATATATATATATATATATATTGTGTGTGTATTTAAGCAGCATATATATATATATATTGTGTGTATTTAAGCATATATATATATATATATATATATTGTGTGTGTATTTAAGCAGCATATATATATACATATATATATAATGTGTATTACAGAAGATCAGAACATCATTGGTACTGTCGGTTTCAAATCCAAATAAAGGAGACCTATAGCTGGTCTCCTGTGCCGTATTCTCTTCAGCCTCTGTTAATGTCTGTATCCCCTTTGTTTGGATTTGAAACCGACGATACCGATGTTGTTTTGATCTTCTGTAATACATATATGAATAAATATTACGCTTTTATTTTTAAATCTTTTCTTAATAATCAAGCACTCTCCCGGGGTTCTCTCCCACTAACCTTATATATAAATATATAAAAAAAAATAATAATAAAAAGGACACACTCCAACCTAACACCACGGTCAACGATATACTGGTAAATAAAAAAATTTTTTGAAAATTATTGACTTTTCAATATTGTCACTTTGTTTTTACGATTCCATGTGTCGTATATGTGTCACTTTAACAACGCATTGTTATCGCCTCCAAAATATTATTCTCACACTATACACAATGCTCCAAGCAAACTACAACATTCTTCTCATATATATATATATATATATATATATATATATATATATATATATATATATATATATATATACATAACATTGAATAAAATTTTAAAGATAAATGATGTATCTTTAAATAATAATTTATTGTGATAATAAAAAGCTGAATATACTGGATAGAGCAATAAATTCAGAAAATGAAAGATAAAAATAAAAGTTGTACAAATACAATATTTTATCCTCTGATGAGAAGATATTTTTTTCTTTGAAAATATAGTATTTGTACAACTTTTATGTTCATCTTTCATGTTCTGTATATACATATATACTTAACTTTATATATAGAGAGAGATATATAAAGAAAAAGAATCGCCTTGTCATTCAGTGTATTTCCGTATTGTTATTAACCTCCCATAAATTATCTTCATAAATAAATAAGTTCAGAAATTGAAATGCTTCATAGAATTCTCATTAAAAATATTCTATGACTTTCTATTTGCCTTACACTGACTTGCATACGTTCGATAGAATTTTGCAAAGAATGATCAACCAATCTAATAGAGACAGAATGTCTATAATATTCAATCAAATACACTTGAAAGAACGAAGTGGCACCAAACTACAGAGAATTAATATTTACACAGATAAAAGCCATTCTTCACTCGCTTCCATAATCCACATCATATGAATGACAAACTACATTTATGTGTGTCATGATTTGCGGCTTTTATGGCGAGATAATGTGTCTTCTTATAGACATGACTCTCATTTCTTTATTGCTTTACTAGCTGTCCCCTACCCGGCGTTGCCCGGTAGTGTATTGACTTACAATTTTCTTTATTTTTTTACTTAGTTCATCCCAAACAAGGCAAGTTGCCACTGTAGACGTAAAGGGGCTACTGAGAATTAGGGTAAAAGTTTAGGGGGTAATCCTGAATTGGGAGCTATGCAGCAAGATGCTTGTTCACATTAGTTTTAAATTTCTGCATGTCGGTACAGTCGGGAAAACAGGGAACAGGGAGATAGTTCAAAAGGCCGACAGCTTGAGGAAAGAAGCTATTGGAGTAGAAGGCTCTCCGGCATCTGGGTCCCTCCACAGTGAATGGATGGTATTTAGCTGATTGTCGGGTTGATCGAATGCATTTACGCCGAGAAATCACCAGAGCAGCAAGTTCATCGGAGCACATTCCATTGAAGTACTTGTAAAACAAGCACAAGGATGCAACATTGCAGCGATGGGACAGGGGCTGGAGCTTGGTTGATAGTGAGGGACCTATCAAATTAGATACTCTTTCATGGACCTTGTCTAAGAGGGAGAGACTGGTGGATGGTGCACCAGCCCAGATGTGACAACAATAGTTCATGTATAGATGGATGGTGGCTTTGTAGAGATATAGGATAATGTCAGGTGTGGGAAGTTTTCGGTAGAAGGAGCCCACTTTTTTTTTGCATCATCCTTTGCAATGTTTTCTATGTATTTGTTCCAATTCATGTTACCTATGGATGTTAAGTCGAGGAGTTTGAACGCTAGACTCTCGAGTAGGATTTTATTTGCCATGGCAGTCAGTGGTTGAAGAGATTTCTTGTAGTTCTTGAAAGAAACGAGCTTTGTTATAGGAGCATTAAATGTTACCATCCATTTATGACCCCACTAGAGACTGGAGATCACTTTCTAAGGATTCAGCCATTTCCTCAGATATGTGCACGTCCGTTTTACCGTTTTGACAAGAGTAGAGCGTGGTGTCGTCAGCAAATATACCCATCTCAGACACAATGTTATCAGGGAGGGCGTTTATGAAAATCAGGAACACCTGGGGTACACCTGAATTTATGTCATGTTGCTTAGATGAACGGCCATCGAGGACAACCTGGTTTTTTTTTTGGATAGGAAGGATCTAATTATATTAAATATTCATTCAGTAATACCAGATGAATTAATTTTTATGAGAAGATCTTTATGCCAGATCTTGTCAAAGGCTTTGGATATATCAAGCACTACCGCCCTAGCTTCACCTGCCTTGTCCAGTGTATGGTATATACGTTCAGAGATGACCGTTAGGATATGTGCAGTAGACCGTGCTTGCCTTAATTCATACTGATGGTCAGAAAGAAGTTTAGCATTAACGAGGTGATGGACTATCGTTAGAAGAGCGGTAGTAGACTGATTGGGCGATAATTCTGAGAGATTTTTTTCTTTTCTAAAACTATGCTGTGTCCCCCCCCCCCATTATTTTTTTTAATTCAAATCAAAGGCAATTAACTCTGTATGGACGAATATAGAGTTATGTCCATTTTTTAAAGATAGCAGCAGTTAAAAAATAATAATGACCCAAACAAAGTATTTTCTGGTGGAAATTAAATCACGTTACATTTTATTCTTGTTAACAACATGCTGCAACGATCCACAAGAAAAAACTGATGGACCAGAATCAAATATCGATTTTGTAAGGAGAAAGCTATCGACGATGAAGACACGATAAAGAGACTGACTTTACTTTATATATTAGATTATGTTGACTTTTTAATAACTCTTTTACTTAAAAAAGATGGAAACCAAAATAGAATCCTGCGACAATCTATTATGATATATAGGTGAGTTAAAAGTGTTGCAATATTTGTATATGTGTCATTTTGCAACATGCAAGCAGTGGAAGATACCCATAGAATTGGTACGTTATGCATTTCTTCATTTTGTGTGTAATTTGCTGCAAAAATGAACGCAGTCCAATTCGGAAGCTTTTGTTTTAGAAGTTCAAACTGGGTCATAACATCGAGGAAGCAACCAAAAAAGCAAAATTTCATGTTCCTATGTCCACTAGCCTAAAAGTACAGGATGGGTTAAAAGTTTTATAATATTTATATATGTGTTAAGTTATGGTGTATATATTACATGACCCAAGTAGTTCAAGTTTTGGTTGGTAGTATCATGGTAGTTGGGGTGCAGATGTTGTATACATGTATTATAGGAAGTTTTAATTGACATGTAGTAAATAAGCTGCTCAAATCTTTCTCTTTTTTTTTCTGGACTGTGAGAGAGTGAACACGTTCCCATGCTCTATGGAGGATGGATATATACCGTGTACTGAAAAAGAAAAACCCTAACCTGATTGTTTGATGCCAATGATTTTCTGCTGTTATTAAAAAGGAGCTGACGACTGCAACAAGAAAAAGAAAAGAGAAACAGAGAGACATCACTATCCACTGAGCAACAACTTACAACGTGTCAACAAAACAAAACTTCAGCTGTATACTATGCCGGCTATAGATATTTTATTACAGTCTAGAATCAAAGGATTGGTCCATCATATTGCTACAGCAAGAACCTTAAATATTAGGTGTGGTCAAAAAGGTTTAAAACCATGGATTCTGAGGCCATGCTCCAAAGTCAGCAAGTAGCATTCAAATTATATCAGGCAAGTCCAGTCTGGTTTGTCCCCTTCATAACCTCGACTATAGCATCTGCAGCTGCTGCATTGTATCATTATAATCCAAAACTTTTGACATCCTTTTAATATGCATGTCGTCACATCATGATCATGATGATGATCATCATCATCATCATAATCATGATGATGATGATGATCATCATCATCATAATCATGATGATGATCATGATGATCATGATCATGATCATGATGATGATCATCATCATCATAATCATGATGATGATCATGATGATCATGATCATGATCATGATGATGATCATCATCATCATAATCATGATGATCATGATCATAATCATCATGATGATCATGATCATCATCATAATCATGATGATGATCATGATGATCATGATCATAATCATCATGATGATCATGATCATGATCATCATCATAATCATGATGATGATCATGATGATCATGATCATAATCATCATGATGATCATGATCATAATCATGATGATGATCATAATCATGATGATGATCATGATGATCATGATCATAATCATCATGATGATCATCATCATCGTGATTATGATCATGGTCTTTTTTATTATAGTCCTGGTGGAGGAACTCCTCCCTGGTTTCTTTCCACCTTGTTTTATCCCTGTCTAGGTATGGCCAAGTAGGACCTAGTTGACTATTGAGGTCGTCCCCCCACCGGGATTTTGGCCTTCCTTTAGGTCTTTTCCATTACCTCGGGGTCCATTTTGTCACTTTATATGTCCACCTGCTGTCTGTACATCTCGAAAGGTGACCTTCTCATCTATGTTTTGCCGTTCGTATGGTAGTGATGTAATGTATATCCGTATCTAAATATATAAAATATCTATATGTATAATGAAATAAAACTTTTGCACTTAGAAACATTGTTTTAAATTTGAATTTTTAGTGTAGAAATGTAGAAAGCCAAATAACGATGTGTTGTTTTTTCTCTAAAATAAATTTATTTCCCTTAGAGATTGAACAAGTTCTATATGTATGTATATAACACTCTCAGCTGAAGAGTGTAAATTTAGTTTACAGATATACCTCAATAAGGCACACAAAGTGATGTCGATAGAAACGTCAGTGGTGATTGGGGTGCAGTCTGAGAAGTTCATGCAGTGCAATCTGCCCATTTCTGTACAAATCACTAGGACCAACTTCAGAGAGTTCAAGTTATTAATTACAAAGCAAAAACTTTTATATGCACCGATATAAAGTTTTGCACTCTATATAAAAACGTACTTGGTGTGGTTTTAGCCCTGGGCGGGCTATGCTGGCTTCCTTCAAAGGAATATCAAATTTGTAGTCTATACTTAAATGAAATGTCATTCATATCATTTATTTACCTGCATGTTACGAAAACCTCAGTACTGAGAGAAAAAATGGAATCAACCATAATAATATACATTGCACCTCTGTTTCAATATATGCATGTATAAATAGTTGTTTCTTTGTGCATAACACTGTCATGTGAAATACACACCACAACTTTATCACATCCTGTACTTTTAGGCTATTGGACATAGGAACGTGAAATTTTGCTTTTTTCGGTTCCTTCTTCATTGTTATGACCCAGTTTGAACAAGTAATGCAGAACTTTCAGAAATAGACTATGTTCATCATTGTGGCATAACATCAGGAGTAGCTGACTCTAAGTATTATATAAAAAGTGAGAATTGATTGTGATCACTTGATGTATAGTAGCAATAAATGACCATTGGGTTCAAGCTAATTCTGGTGGTTAAGTTAGGTTATGTGTATAATTCGGAGAGCTTCACTACATATTTGAGAACAAAATTATGTCACCCATCACGATCTTGGGATTAGGGGTCAATTGTTTTGTTGTGTCATCATATTTGTGGTTTAGCAGATTATACTGAAGTACTTGCTAAAGTTATCTTCATGGCTGAGAAACCTGTACACTATTACGGTTCTCCATTTACTAGACTATGTTGAGTGCAGGTGGTGGATGTGAACTCAGTACAGCCGCAAGAGTGAAGGCAGCTTGGGCGAAATTTCGTGAGTTGTTGCCTCTGATAACATCACATGTTGCCCCTCTCTACATCTGGGGTAAGTTGTATAACAGCTGTATCATGGGTGTCATGATACATGACAGTGAATGCTGGGCCCTCACCCAGTCCTCTCTCGCTCATCTGCAGCGCAATGACAGATCTATAAGATTGATCTGCAATGTAAAATCTGACCAAACTCAACACATCAGGTCAGAGGATTTGCCGAAAGCACTACACTTGCCCAGCATGGAGGTTATCTAAAGGATGAATCGGTTGCGCTGGTATGGTCATGTGGAATGTTCATCATCCTAGATAAACCGTTGCAGAAGCATGAACATCCTAAATCGCAAGAACGTTGGCCGGCCAAGGAAAACTTGGAAGCAAGTGATTGGACAAGAAAAAGATTATGTCATTGCCTCTCGCTTTATATATTTTCTGGAGTCATAACTTTATTAACGCTTACGATAGCTTCTAATCCACATTATGTTTCTGGCGTTGTGTTATATTTTATTATCAATTTTATACCCCCTACACACACACACACACACACACACCACACATGCATGCACATACATTCCTCTTGTGGCAATGATAATAAAATCATCTATTCGTTTCGCAATTTACAGGAGTCAAACCTTGATTTTACCCAAAGCATCAACCCTTACAATGAATCGAATATCGAAAGCATGTCCAATATGGAATGGGTTACTAAAATGACAAAATTAAGATGAGGGCTTGGAGTATGAACAAAAAATATGTATAAAATCTATAAAATCTATAAAATCTATAAAATATATAAAATATATAAAATATATAAAATCTATAAAATATATAAAATCTATATTGCTGTTTATTTTTATTTCATCTACTCAATCATGAATTAGTAGCTCAGGAGTTTCGATTCTGAGTTTTCTTGTTTCGTGACTGGTTGCTTTCTAAGGCTTGAGGGCCCAGTCTACCCTGCTTTTTTATTCATAGTTAGGAGTAGAACAGATCGATGTATTACTATCCTTGGTGATAATCCTTGGTCGATTCTTATTGTGTGTAATTGTTTAATCGTTGGTAATTCAATTATTCCCATTTGTACTGCTGCAGTTTCTTTTTGTTGCTTCTGGGTCACCACTTATCCCTGATTAGCCAATGGAATCGAATATCAAAAGCGGAAAGAAAGAAGAAGTGTTACTGTTGTCAAGAATGATCCTCCACAAAGCTTCAATTTTTTCTCTTTTCTCATCACAAAAAGGATTTTTGTATGTAGCTGTTCTGTCTATGCCTCTACATACTAACAGGGTAGTTTTGTGAAGGATGTGGTTTTTTATCATACACAGTCATTCACTATGGAAAGGCTCTATTTTGTGCATCACATAGTACTGGGATGCATGGATACCAGTCGATGATGTCTTAAAAAGACCATATCGAAAAGGTACTACTCCTTTACCAACTCTGATGAGCATGATGTAAATAATTAATTGTTCATTTTACTGTGATATAACAAGTTTGCCTATATTTTTATAATGCTAGATTTATTTGTTCAAGCAATGTAACCTGTCAATTTTTATAGAACGAGTACTCTAGTATATATATATGATTTACTTGTACCTTTCAGGCTGAGCTGGCCCTTTGATTCGGACCGCCACGGACGAATCCTGCCCATTGCATCCGGTTGAGCGGTAGGTTCACAGATAAGCTGAGCCACTCCTTCTTCGATCGACATACACCGTAGACTTGAGGGCCGATCTCATATCCGTAGTATATATATGGGAAATGAAAAGGAAAAACCAAAAAGAATGTTTTTTTATATATTCATCAACGTTTCGTCTTTATTTGTAAGACTTCCTCAGGATGATAATTTAAAGAAAAATGTCATGCAAGTACGTGAAAATATTGGGTTGACATAATGGGTTGATTAGAAAAAGTAGTAGCCACTACTGGGTGCGCAGGACCGAGGTCTGGGCTTAGTGAAGTCAGTAGCATGGAATGAGATTAGTGAGGATGGTTCTGAGTGTATGTATATATAGGGTGGGCAAAAATAAGGGTCCTATTTTTAAAAATTCATAACTTTTTTATTTATTGATTTTTTTTTTTTTTTTTTTTTTTTTAGAATAAGTAAAGAACCCCTTCCGAAGCAAGCATGAGCCGTATTAGCCCTAAGGAACGCACCCTCATTTAGAAAACATTATTTTTGCTTAAAAAACTCAAAACAGTGTAAAAAACAATACTTTAGTTTTTGTAAGTTTTAAGAAGTGTTTTTCGGCTAAAATTTGTTTTGTTTATTTCAAAAAATCTCGGAAGGGTCAGTCTACACACACATAAAGTTTGGTGAGTTTAACTTTTATTTTGTGGAAGTTATTCAAATTCAAGTTATTCAAATTTAAAGATAGGACTCTTATTTTGGCCCACCCTGTATATATATATATATATATATATATATATATATAACAAATTGACACTTACCGGCATAAAGGGCTCCAATAATTCATATGTAAATATTGCTTGAATAAAGCAATATTTAAAGATTAGATTATCCACTTATAAACTAGCAGCCAATCAGAGCTCAGAGAATGGACTTGCTCGTCTGAGTATAATGAAACATTCCAGCCTTAATATAAACCGGCTTTCTTATGTAATTTATTTGTTTGCAGTTCAACTAGACATACAGTTACGCAACGACTACTAAATTCAATAATATCTGTATATAAAACTCTAATTTTAAAAGGTGGGCATGAATAGTATTTTAGCTAGCAAATCAAACTTTCATTCTGACTAACCAATTTTCATTTTTTGTTTCTACAGACAAATGTACATGGCTACATGTTATTTAAAAACAAAAACTTTATCCATTCCAGTAGTTTGGTAATATATAGACATTCTTAAATAATCACCTTCAAAGAAAACTCAGCTAAGGGGAATAACTCTTATTAAAAGGATAAGAGTTATTCACCTTAGATATTAGCGTTCTTTACTTGCTTTTCACATGGACATATTTACAAAACACATTTTGAAACTAATGGATCCCAGACAACGCCAGGTCATACAGTTAGTATATATATATATATATATATATATATATATATATATAAGGTAAATACAACAAAAGATATAAGAGGTAACTAATAATTTGCATATACCTTAAATACAATTTTCTATGTTATCTACTGCATCGATAACAAACGAAATCCCGCCTGGATAACTTTTTTCGTTTTTGGACCACCATTCACCACTTGGATTATTTTTTAATCAACCTCTTTGATATCTTGCCTGGAGCTATTTTGGACCTGTTGACTTGGATGAACTGTATAGTTTTACTAAAAAGTATGCTTTGGGCCGATATATTTGATCTTTTATATACCTTTATGTATTTTTATATATATTTTTTTATATATTTTCAAAGTTTAATTTTTATTACCTGCAGTAATGTCATTGCGGTAATGGTCCTTTGAGGAGAAGATTTTCTTTGAAAACTCATGAGTTAAGGACTTTAAAGAACTTTGCCTGAACATTGAATTGTAATAAAATTTGATTCGTACCTTATTTTATTCTTTCACTTTATCTATTGCTATATATATATATATATATATATATATATATATATATATATATATATATAAATTATGAACAAACTGTTACTAAACAAACAGAAATATGAAGGAACTGTACTAGAAATATATGAACATACCAAATAGAGGCACACCCATTATCTGCCTCTCTCTTATAAGAACCAATTTCCAGCTGATATGTCAACTGCGATTGTCAAAACTTAACCCTGTCGCATTTGTTTTATGTTAAGTGACATTTTACTTCTATTTGCTGTCATCTTGAATCACTTTCTCTTCCATGCTTTCAATTCGTTTTGTTTTTCTCCCCTTTCTTCTGTAAACTGTTTTAAATGCGTATTTTTCCGGCATCGCTGATTCATAAAATCATTTCTCCCTGCGTCAAAATCATTTCAAAACATATCAAACAAGCTTAGCTTTTTTGTTCTTTCTCTTTTCAAATATTTTATACTTTTATAGGTTTCTCAGACTAACACACGCATGCGCACACAAACATACATAGGCAATAAAGAATGTGAATTAATAATTTTTATTTTCACATTTCCCCCCATAAATCTACATTCTGCATTGGTTGGGAATAGTTTATAGTAAGGACGGGCAATGAAAGTGAAAGTGATTTGGGTTATTTTTTAACCAAAAAATGTGCCAAATATAAAGTATCCATTTTATCATGACCGTCGTAACTGAAATTAAAAATTACGAATTGGTGTTAATCCCCCACCCAATATCTCTAATTATTTTAGGCCACATAACGTTTGGCAAAATGTTTATGTTTATCATTTATAAAAGAAACAGTTTTAATTTATTATTTTTTGATAATTGTTTGTTACTTTGTAATATAAATATATTTCGTTAATAATTAAACTATTTTTAAAAATATTTTAAAAATAGAAAATAACATTCGAATTATAAAAAAAAATCATAAGGGGGATGTTATTTTTGTTATATATATATATATATATATATATATATATATATATATATATATATATATATATATATATGTATATATTGTTAAAAAAATAATTTCAAAATTAAAAATGTCCAATTATAAAAAGTTTGATTCTATTATTTGTTAATAATTAAACAAATTGTTGAAAACAAATTATTTGCCAAAAATCAAAAAGGCATAAAATATAATTGAGGGATTTTCTTTAGATTAACACTGGTTCGCAATTTTCGATTTTAAATACGGCGGCCATGATGAAGTGGATACTTTATTTTACCAAAAAAATGAATACCCCTGATTGAAATAAAAATCAACCCAAAATCAGCGAATTATCCGATGTTAATTGTTGTGAAGTAGTCCAATAGTAAAAAGAAGAAGTCAAGTCGAGGTTGGGTTAAGATAACAAGTGTATTAACATAAAAGGTACAAAGGTAAGAAAACTGACTGGCACTCGGCTATACAGTTACAATACTGTCCTTTTTCTCCCTGGTGATTGTCTACTCGCACTATTTATAGTGAGAACCGGTGTAGTTTCTCTTCTGTTAGAACGGCCGGTGTAGCATTAATGACATTTTTTTAGTATTTATTAATTAATAAATGAATGTTAATATAAAATATGTAATTTATTAAAAAACAAAAAACTTCTCATAGATTTTGTAAGTCACATAGATTACTTTACTCCCCCCCCCTTTTATTTCAAGGACAAAAATACGTACTTTTATATCCTTAGTTGAAGAACTTTGCATTTTCACTAATCACGGATGGTGACTTCAGTTTCTACAATGCTTAATCCACAGATGAGTGGGATGGGCCATATATCTATAGTCATAGACAGACTGTTTCGCTGTATCACAGCTGTTTAGTGTGACTAGACATGCAAGTGCTTCATGCTGAGATTGAAACTCGATTGTTTGTTTTTTTGTTGTGATTTTCTTGTGACAGTCCGAGTGTTTTTTTTTTTCAACTGCGACATCGTCATGTGCAAGAAAGGGGAATCTTACTGTTTATATAAACACTATCAGTAGTCAAAGAGAGCTCTATTCGTTTTTAGTAAGAGAATCCTATGTTTCAGAATTTTTTAGATGATGATTGATAATTTGTATTATTTTAATTATTTAGACTACTGTTCTCATCTTGGATGTTAGTCTCACAACGATTCGGCCGATGTAACCTCCGACCTTCTTCAAGTGCATCTTGTCGAACTCGGGAATCTTTCTGTCGAACTCGGGAATCTGTACAGAATATAGATGTAATGAAGGGGTTCTGTTCACAATTCCCTACAGATTCCCGAGTTCGACAAGATGCACCTGAAAACGGTCGGAGGTTATATCGGCCGAAACGTTATGAGAATAACATCAAAGATGAGAACAGTAGTCCGAATACTCCAAATAATACAAAGAGCATTTTGTTTAAAAAGTAATTTCACATGAAGACAAATGATAATTCTATCTAACCCTGTTGACTGTGGACAAAATGTCTCCTCTGGTACTCCAGTGGATGGATGGTGGTGCTACAATTGCGTGCTGCTTCTTAATGAACCGTGTGGAAGAGGACATGGTTGGCTGCACCCTCAGACGTAGATGTAATCAATGTGTCCGTCGATTGAATGACGCATTCTAGTTGGTTGGCTCTTTTGACCACAAGCGCAACCCACTTTCTGTCGAAAAATTACCTCTGCTTGCCCCTTTATTTCTTTGATGACGACAAAATGAAAACACTTGCTGAAATAGAAGAGGAAAGGCGTGTTAACCATCTCGGACAATTTGGTTCTTGCGCGTTCATTTTGGAAAGAGGGATGAAAAGCTAGTCTGTAGTTCCTATTTACTTGCCTCCCCACGAGGGAAAAGTTAGACACAAGGTCGGTTTTTAATGTGAGGAGAAAATCCAGCTCCACGAAAAGAGGCACTCTGGATTGGAACAAAAATTTAAATTGCCCCAGTCTAGAAGGATTTTTCCTTCGCTGATCGAGAACAGAATGGACTAAGTGTAGCATCTGTAGTTTACCAGTAGAAAATATGATTAAATCAAAGTTTCATATTGAATATATATAACAGCTGTTTGCTCATCTTTGATATTTCTTCTCACTGCTTTTATACCCCCCTTTTTATCTCTCAATTCTTTGTCCAATTGTATATATTTGAAACAATTCAACTTATTTCTGAAGAAGTCTTTTGAAAAAGAAAGTCGAAATATTCAAATCGCACCACATGAGTTAATTTGGTTGCATTGAGTTAGTATATCCGTTTCTCCATTTTGTCTTCTAGATGTTGCCGGATTTTATCCAAATATATATATATATATATATATATATATATATATATATATACAGGGTGGGCCAAAATAAGGGTCCTATCTTTAAATTTGAATAACTTGAATTTGAATAACTTCCACAAAATAAAAGTTAAACTCACCAAACTTTATGTGTGTGTAGACTGACCCTTCCGAGATTTTTTGAAATAAACAAAACAAATTTTAGCCGAAAAACACTTCTTAAAACTTACAAAAACTAAAGTATTGTTTTTTACACTGTTTTGAGTTTTTTAAGCAAAAATAATGTTTTCTAAATGAGGGTACGTTCCTTAGGGCTAATACGGCTCATGCTTGCTTCGGAAGGGGTCCTTTACTTATTCTAAAAAAAAAATTTTTTTTAAATCAATAAATAAAAAAGTTATGAATTTTTTAAAATAGGACCCTTATTTTTGCCCACCCTGTATATATATATATATATATATATATATATATATATATATATATATATATATATATATATATACAGGGTGGGCCAAAATAAGGGTCCTATCTTTATATTTGAATAACTTGAATTTGAATAACTTCCACAAAATAAAAGTTAAACTCACCAAACTTTATGTGTGTGTAGACTGACCCTTCCGAGATTTTTTGAAATAAACAAAACAAATTTTAGCTGAAAAACACTTCTTAAAACTTACAAAAACTAAAGTATTGTTTTTTACACTGTTTTGAGTTTTTTAAGCAAAAATAATGTTTTCTAAATAAGGGTACGTTCCTTAGGGCTAATACGGCTCATGCTTGCTTCGGAAGGGGTCCTTTACTTATTCTAAAAAAAAAATTAAAAAAATCAATAAATCAAAAAGTTATAAATTTTTAAAAATAGGACCCTTATTTTTGCCCACCCTGTATGTATATATATATATATATATGTAAGGAAATTGACAACATCTTTGGAGCACGGATTAGAATGTATTAAAGTGAAATATTTTGAAAATCAACAATCGTGCAATTTAAATGAAAAATTCATTTATTTAATTTTTTTTTTTTTGAAAGCTTTCGTTGTAGAACAGCTTTGTCAGGCGAGACTGCCTCAGTTTTTTTTTCTTCTTTTCTTCCTCCTCATTTTGATGGTATTAACCCCGAGGGGTCGAATCACGATATGAGCAGAAAGAGACGTTAAGTTCTTAAGACGTTAGAAT
Source organism: Sepiola atlantica (assembly GCA_963556195.1). Lineage (NCBI taxonomy): Eukaryota > Metazoa > Mollusca > Cephalopoda > Sepiida > Sepiolidae > Sepiola > Sepiola atlantica. Next base: position 36,524,783 of record OY744525.1, read on the forward strand.
AAGTGTAGTCCTGGCGATGTTATGCGCAGATTGGTGCTTTTTTTAAGTAAGGAAATTGACAACATCTTTGAAGCACGGATTAGAATGTATTAAAGTGAAATATTTTGGATAGGACAAACCTAGTTTATGAATTTAAATGTCCATTGGGAGACTGCGTCTCTGACAGTAAGGGAAAAAGACATGCATAGGCTTGACAACCACAACGTTGTCGAGGAGGTTAACTATGCACCTATCTTAAAACAGCGCTATTGCACAACATCTAACAAACCAACATTCTTGCCCCTGCTTCCAATCTCGAAAACTTTTAGTAGAACGCACACTACTAACAAACAAAAACTGCATATACTTGAAGCTCTATTCATTAAAACAAATAAACTACTATTAACAAAATAAATTTTAATAATAGTGATAATATTCTTAAATGCCTTTAACAACTAACATAGTACCCTAACCTTAGTAATTAACGTGTGATTCTTGGAGAAAAAAAAAATCACCCCTATAAATATGTTTAGCAACGGGACCTTTACTAATAACACCAAACCACCCCTGATGATGGATCCTGACAGATCGGAAAGTACTCGGGCAAAAAGTGACTATGGCAGATACATCGGCCAGTTCCCACTCGAAACAAGAAGATATGTTAGGGGATTGGAAAGGATCAGAACGAAAGTATTAGGTTGGAAAGAAAGTAATGTCGTATTTTTTACCTCATAGCTTTGCAGCCTCCTAAGTTGTACACAGTTCTAGATTTTTTGGTGAATTGGTGTCTCAATATCTTGCTTTGCCATTCAGATATAGTAATTAGTTGGAAAATATTAAGTTTTACGGTCTCAGCCGTCAAAAAATGGATATTAGTGAAGAGCATCTGAGACATTGCATGCTCTATGAATTAAAAAAAAAAGAAGGAAACTCAGCTGCAGAAGCTACAAGGAATATTGGAACTGTCTATGGGAGAAATGTTCTGAATGATCGAAAATGTCAACAGTGGTTTGCAAAATTTTCTTCTGGAGACTTTAACCTGTCAGATCGGCGACGTGGGGGAAGACCAAAATCAATTGATAAAGACGCCATTAGAGAGGCTGTGGAGGTCAATCCAAAGTTAACCAGCAGAGAATTAGATCAACAATTCAATACAACCCATACCACAATTATTTCATGTCTTCACGAGTTAGGAAAAGTTTCAAAATTTGGACTCTGGGTTCTCTACGATTTGACTGACGCTCAACGAAATCAAAGATTGACTGTTTGCATATCTTTGCTTTCCAGGAATCATTGAGAACCATTTTTACAAAGAATTGTGACTGGAGATGAAAAATGGGTTATGTATAAGAATACCCAATGCAAAAGACAATGGTTAGACCGAAACCAAAGTCCACAGCCTGTTCCAAAACAAGGACTACACACAAAAAAGGTTATGTTCTCTTTATAGTGGGACATGAGAGGACTGATTCATTATGAGTTACTAGAGCCTAATCAATCACAGCTGGGTGATCTAAGAATTGCCTTATCAAAAAAACGACCAGCATTACTCAATAGGAAGGGTGTTATGCTTCAGCATGATAACGCGAGACCTCACACAGCAAAACTCACTCAGGAAAAGGTCATGAGTTTCAATTGGGAAGTTTTGCCTCATCCACCTTATTCACCTGACATTGCTCCATCCAACTACCATCTTTTCCGGTCATTGCAGCATCACTTAAACAATAAAATTTATGAAAATGACGACCAACTCAAAAATGACCTAAATTTGTTTTCCTCTCAAAAATCAGAGAACTATTTTAAGAAGGCATCAAGAAGCTAGTTGATCGTTGGACAGAAATCATAGAAAATGAGAGAAATTATTGTAAAGATTAAAAATGCCCTAATTTGAATGTTTCAGATGAAATAAATGTGTTGGACTAAAACGACATTACTTTCTTTCCTACCTGATATGTAGACAAAATTTGTCTATCATATTTAACGAACTTTGTTACTGGAAGAATACCGGTTCCTGGACGTGTAAAATGAATTCCAGAACAGTAATGCACCACTTTTATGTCCCCTTACAATGATTAAAAGCAACATATAATGATACTAAACTTATTATCAAGAATCCTTATTCTAATTTAAATCGAAATCCATGACATGATTTTAATTCTAGGAAATGTCAAAAATTTAGACGTAAGATTAAGGGGTCTTAAGAAAAACTTGAAATTCAGGAAATCTTGCTTAATTGATGCCTAATGACTATGCATAAAATTCAATGCAAATCTGAAATATTTGAATTTTCAAATTGGAAATTGTTCCTATATTATGCCTCCTAAAAACCCTTTAGAATACTCCAAAGAAACTTAAATTTGGGGAATATTTATAAACTAATGTATAGGGTGGGCAAAAATAAGGGTCCTATTTTTAAAAATTCATAACTTTTTTATTTATTGATTTTTTTTTAATTTTTTTTTTATTTAGAATAAGTAAAGGACCCCTTCCGAAGCAAGCATGAGCCGTATTAGCCCTAAGGAACGTACCCTCATTTAGAAAACATTATTTTTGCTTAAAAAACTCAAAACAGTGTAAAAAACAATACTTTAGTTTTTGTAAGTTTTAAGAAGTGTTTTTCGGCTAAAATTTGTTTTGTTTATTTCAAAAAATCTCGGAAGGGTCAGTCTACACACACATAAAGTTTGGTGAGTTTAACTTTTATCTTGTGGAAGTTATTCAAATTCAAGTTATTCAAATTTAAAGATAGGACCCTTATTTTGGCCCACCCTGTATAATATTTATTGTTAACATTTTACAAAAATCGAATGGATTTTAAATTTCTACGAAAGGTTTCCACCCTCTTTTTATCCCCTTTGAATAAAACTAAATTAAACTAAATTTAACCCACATTTGCACCCCTTATGCCTAGAAGATGTGTTCCAAAATTCATAATGATCGGTTAATTAGTTTAAGAGTTAATTCTGTATATACAAATATATAAACCTACTAGCTGACCCGTGTCCCGGCGTTGCTCGAGAAATCAGATTAACTCACGAAATCCCATGCTCCAACGTTGAACGATTGAATTTTTTGCTGTTTATGGTTGTCCGGAGCGAACACAGACCTCACGATGTTAATATAAAACAGAAATCAGAAAAGTATAAAACAAACTTTTAGGCTGTGTGTTTCTGATAGAGGTTTTGTGTTTAATGTACAATGTAGATATATATTTCCTTAATGAAGGTACATTCCACAGTTGGCCTTCGCCACAGTTTGTTTAATCTGTGTAAATTAATAGACAATCTTGTATGTGGCAAGGTAGCTCAGTGGCAGAATACTAGCTTGGCATGCAAGTGACTCGGGTTTCAAATCCTGAGTTCGGATGTGTTCTACTGATGAGCCCAAAGGAGGGCGAAACTCGAGTCTAGGACTTCCGGTTTCTTTCTTTCATAGGTTGTGGGCTGCGGCGTTGTCTGATTGTGGAAATAATTATATATATCATCTCACATTCAAAAAAAAATCATATATTTATATACATATATATATATCTATCTATCTATATATATATATATATAGACAGACAACAATATATACGTACATTATATACACAATGATACACATATCTATAGGGTTACAGACAATGTTTGTTTGTATGTTATAGAAATGGATATGCTAACAGTTAGAACATTCAAATAAGTTTCAATAAGCGTTCAATTTTCCACTAAATCTAAAAGCGCCATTGAAAATTTCCTTCGATTCCATCTGGAGTTATTAGGGTCAATTAGCCGTTAAAATAGCTGAAATATATTAGAACGTAATAGGTTTCAAGCCAGAAGATGGACTCAGATTGAAAAATAGTGTTTTTTTAGTTTATCTATATTTATAAACAAATCGCTACCCAGCTATATTTGATCTCAAATGGCGCAGTATGGCATTCTGGGAGAAGTTTTTTCTGTTTTGTTTTTTTTCGTTTTTTTTCTTTCAGTAGTTAGTTAGTGAGGGTCCTTTCGCAGAAGACTTCAAAAAAGGGTTTGGAAAAAATATAAATAGGAAAAAAAGAAAAAGGTTTGAGGAAGGAAGGTAAAAAAACAAAAGAAATACAAAAAAGAAAATGAATGGTCCTTCCCTAAATATATATTTCTAATACATTCTGGGAGTTGATCCTGAAGGCATATTTTTTTCTTCTGCCTATTTTCTACCATCGCTAATTTGCATCTCTCATATTATTCTCCAGTAGAAAAACCCATCGGCGCAGGCCTTCCTATATATATGTTGGCATAACCGATTTAATAATAATCTACAACAGTACCCTCCCCTTCCATTCTTTTGAATGATGACATGTTGAACTGTATTGTAGTCCAAAATATTTCAATTTTAAGTTAAGGCTTTTATTCTAAGAGACAAAAGAAAGGAAAAAAAGTAGACATTTCCCAAGAAGCGTTGAAGGGATCTTGCAGAGCAGAGCAGGGCGGGGTATATTTTGAAAGTATTTCTTTCTTTTTTGTTGTTGTTTTGCATAAATATTTCAGGAATCTGATATGGAATATTTTCATAAACATGTTTACACTGACCGACATGTTTTACTTAGGTACATAAGTACATTCTGTCACACACACACTCACTCATTCACATACACATGTTTAAAATAGATTTAAAATATAGATACATGAATGAATTTAATACTGATCCTCTTAGTATATTGTGCCGAACGACCTGATATATTCATATGCACAGAGAAAATCATCTAATCTACTTAAATATGTATTTGTGTGTATGTATATATATATATATATATATATACACACACATATGCCAATTTATAGGTTGAGCTCTTTCTTAACGTAAAAATAATCTTCTGTAAAGAATAGATTTCTCTCGGTTACTGAATAACATGATAAAAATGTATGTAAACAGATGGAGTACACATAACACTAGAATGTATTCTACTGTAAGTAGTAGGTTTGTTGGTGCAGTGGTTCTAGGTGCTTGATTGCTGGTCACATTTGTATGTGAACGGCTGTTCGGATTACGAATCTCAGTGTGGATACACTTGCTTCGTCTAGCCACACTGATAAGTGGCAGACAACAAAACAGCTGTCTGTGGATGACATATATATATATATATATATATATATATATATAAACTCAGTAGAATACAAAATTTTGACATAATCAATATTTTGTAATCATGCTCCCAAAATATTGATTATGTTATAAATTTTGTATTCTACCGAGTTATAATATATGAGCTCTGTTGCACTTAAAGTCCTAATGATTGAGCTAAATTTCCCCTGCAGTTTTCACTAGTATCATAGAGATTTGTAATGCTTCATTTTTTTAGATTTATATAATTGAATCGATGTTTTTTTTGTTTCCTTATGATGCAAGTAAAGTTATAATCTTTGAACGTTACTTTTTTCAAACATATATATATATATATAATGTATTAGTGATGGGACGATTCCAATATTTTACCCGATTCCGATACAATTACCAGTTTCGATTCTTTTCAAATTTCTAAATATTTAGTTATAAGTTCTTGTTTTGTTTTGTTTTTTCGGATTACTGTAAAAACCCCATGTAATGTGTGCATATATTTTTGCAAAAGTAAAAATACTTAGGGGGAGGGGTACATTACAACTATCCTTTCGACATTATAACAATTCTTTCTCTAATCTTTTCCTCGTAATTGATTGAAAAAAGTGACTTGATAACCTCATTGTGAGATTTCCATCAACATTTTTCACTTGTGCCGTTTTTTCCTATTTATCCATTCGTGCCATTTTACCTGTGCCATTTGTACCGTGCCATTTCTTCCAGTGCCATTTTTACCAAATTTGTTATGATATAATATAGTTTTTTTTTGTTTGACTGGTAGTTTAAAATAAATAAATGTTTATCATTTTATCATTAGTACCAGCAATGGAAAATTAAGTTTTAAACAAAAAACAAAAACACACAAAAATTAAAACAATCGTTTTTGGAATCGGAAATTAGGCTCACATTTTTCCGATTCTGATATCGATTCAAATACCCCCAAAAGTTCCAATTTTTGCGATTCCCGATTCCGATTAATCGTCTTAACACCAATATGTATGTATATATATATATATATATATATATATATATATATATATATATATATATATATATATATAGTAAGCTATGAAAATATGTTATGTATACATGTGAATCTAATATATATATATATATATATATATATATATATATATATATATAATATAATATTTATAAATAAATATTAAGTTATTTATACCTACAGACGCTAGCGTTTCAAGCTTATTGCTCTCATCAGTGCAGGGAAGTAACAATTTCAGACGGTCAGGAGGCGCGAACCCGGTACACAGAGTCAGCCATATCCACTCGGCCCACGGAAACTGTCACGTAATTTAGGGAAATTAAGATCTATATGTACCTAGAAGCGGGCACAGATAGAAGACTAGTCGAGAGTGTTCGACGAACGTATTCGGAACTTTGCATTAGAGCTTTTTGACAGTCTATTTTAAACTTCCCCGAGAGTGCTCAACTTTAATTTCTTAAAAGGGCTTAGTATAATATTTATAAATAAATATTAAGTTATTTATACCTACAGACGCTAGCGTTTCAAGCTTATTGCTCTCATCAGTGCAGGGAAGTAACATATATATATATATAGTAAGCTATGAAAATATATTATGTATACATGTGAATCTAATATATATATATATATATATATATATATATATATATATATATATATAATTATTGTTGTCTATACATCTGAGGAGACCTAATTAAAGGGGTCGAAATAAGTTATGTGTACAACCTTAATGTGTGTATAGTTTTTCTTTTTATAATTCTGTTTTGCTCTGTTTAAATTACATTGAGCTCTGTTATTCAGATTCTCTACACAAAATTGAAATCTACACACTATATATATATATATATATATATATATATAAAGGCCTCCTTTCAGTCTCAAGAGATAATAGATATCAACTGCACGGGAGTAGTCTCTAGTGAAGCAAGGGTTGCACAATCCCAAACTGCATCTCTCCTGAAGCGACATCGCTTGAGTCTAGTGCCAAGGAGAAGTCCGGTTTGACTTAAAACAATGCCGGATAAGCAGAGAAATGTTTCTTTCTCCTAGACTAGTTGCACAATAACCAAGGCTTGAGAGGCTGTATATTAGTGTTAGGATAGTACTGCTATTACTAGTAATACGGAAGAAGGGGAATGCTTCTGTATTGTTAGTAGTAGGGACTGTTTCTTGTGGATGGTCTATTTAACTTGGGTGTGTTTTGGCTTGCATTATATTATTAATGTTGAATATGTATGCATTGTGTTTTTTCTACATGTATAAACGACTAAAATCGTTTTTGAATATATATATATATATACACATAGCCACACATTGTCATATAATTATGCATACATACATAACTGCATTAGGCAGAAAAACAAAAATCAGTGAGTGTCGATAAGAAGCTAGCATCAAAAGGAACAAAGAGAAAAACAGTGCAAAAAGGAATAAGTGAAAAAGACTAAAAGAGCAGATTCAGAGTATACATATATGTAATTGTCATTGCTGTTTTAGTGCTATTAGACTGGGCCAGTATTCAGGAGAGTCGGAGAAACGTACAAGATTATATATAGCTCATTAGGATCTTCCTCAGCTAGAAATATCTGATCTTAATAAATGACTGCTTGCACACATATATTCACAGCCAATACGCAACCCTCCATCCTCCAAACACACATCCAACACTCAAAGTGTTAAATATGCCGTTACCTCCAGTGTTACCTTGCTAACCTATTTGTTGCTTTTTGGAGTCAGCCATTTTGTTTTTTTTGTGTGTGTGGCTGGAAAGAGGCTCCTCTCAAGGGAGAACGAGTTAGGGGGGTGGTGTATGAGTGTGTTAGGGCGATGATCAAGCGGAGGGGGGTCCTTGTCCCTTACCGAACCCCCCCCCCCGTCACCAAGCGTGTGTGTTCTTTCATACTTGGCATTAGTTATCTGTTCCACTTACTCTTCTAATATCTATTGATTGCATCTTAATTACCAGCCAGCCATTTCGAACGTTTATTTGGACAAGCGCCCGCCATGTGCAATGCACTCGAGCTGTGCCTTCATAATTGCGTCTTCAAGCTCAAGACTTCTGCCGTTCACACCAGCACCCTCAACAACATCAATATTACTACTACTACTATTACTACTACTACTACTACTACTACTTCTACTACTACTACTAACTTTTATTTCTGCTGACCTACATACAGTTCAGCTATTCTACCACGATATTTCTGTTTTATATTATGTACTTATATTATTGCATGATATATTATGTATATATATATATATATATATATATATATATATATATACATTGCAGTATTTACTTTAACAGTGCTCAATACAGGAGTAGAGCTTAGTATTAGTATGAAAATATACTCATGGCAAGTAAGCTACAAAGAAATGTTGGCATTAGGCTCTTAAGAACTCATTCTCCTTGGCCTTTTAGCGAAGAGCAAAGTGTAGTATCTGTTCTGATACTACACGTCGTATTTTGTTCTAATCCAAAATACCCCTTTGTGGGGAGCTGGATTTTCCCTACATTAAAAACCAACCTTGTGTCCAACTCTGCCCTCGTGGTGGGGAAAGTAAATAGAAACTCATCAGACTCAAATGCCTTTAATGTATTTCAGCATGATGAGTTCTTAAAAGCGAAATGCAAAGATTTCTGTGTAGCTTGCTTGTCATAAGTATATTTTCATACTATTATGAATACACGTGTGTTTGTAGGTGTGTGATGAATTTGGGAGGTGTTTCCTGAGTCGAGAATAACTGTTAAAATCCCATAATTCTTTCAGCTTCACGTGACAGCTTCACATCCTGTGGAACAAAATAATTCATTTTATACCCACCAACACCCCCGCCATTTCCCCGCTAAATAATAGAAACGTAAAAATCCTCTTCCCCTCATAGAAGATATCATCTGTATTATTTAACAACATAAGCCACCTTCAGATTCTCGTCTCCTTAGATAAAATCGAATATCGCTTTTTGTACATCTGGATTTTACGGCACTTTATTTTCTAAATTTTATTTTAAATTCTATTTTGGAATGCTTTTTTTTTTTTTGCTATTCCTCTCTTTTCTCATTTTTTTAATCCACAGAAAATTAGTCAAGCTTGTAGAGACTATTACATTTAGGTTGTGTTCAATACAGATTGAATTATGAATATATATATATATATATATATATATATATTGTTTTTGCCCATTTCTAGAACATATATTTTCATGATATACAAAATATCACTGATGTTCATGAGGAGGCTTCATCAGTGTATAAAAATTACTCAGTTTTTTAATCCACAGAAAATTAGTCAAGCTTGTAGAGACTATTACATTTAGGTTGTGTTCAATACAGATTGAATTATGAATATATATATATATATATATAAGTAAACATACAATAATAATCAACTAAACCACACATCCTCTCCTTTCTTTCATTCACCCTTCAAGATATCTATAAAAACAATAACTCAAGTCTCCCCATTTATAATTAATAAAAAAACTACTGAGGACGACCAAGAAGGTCGAAAGGGCTACAGAAATGGCCGAATTACGAACAATCGGCAAAACTATATGGACTGCCGCCTGAAACCTGAAAGATTGCTTGACGCTTCGAAAACCTTAAAAAAAAGTTATGTAAACGCAAAAATTCCGTGTTGTTCTAACTAAGCCTTTTTGAGTAATAACTCGCTGCATAAATATATATATACAGGGCTTTACGCGCTCCACTACTTTTGGAGCTGCTCCCACTCCTGCTCCAACGCCCAAAATTGGAGCTGGCTCCTCTCACGCTCCCCATTTTCAAAAAGGAGCTGCTCCAACTCCTATAAAAAAGGAGCGGCTCTTTTTCAGCGCTCCATAATAAAAATGTACCTTCCTTCATAAACGTTCTATTCTGCCAATGAATGGTCGAAGGATAGGGGTGGGTGTCAAAGGATCTCATCGATATGGGTTGGGATGTCACTTTAAGTGTAAGACCGTAAGATAATATTTGACAAAAGAACATGTCGGACGAAGTATAGGATTATACGTAAATTTTCGTTTCCTGAAGTATAAAATAGAAATAGAAAAATCCCTGAAGTATTTTAAAACAATTTTAATTTTCATTACATTAACAACCTATTTTTTTCAGGAAAGGAAAATTTGACCCGATATTTTTTCTATTTATTTTGGAAGGGAATTTAGATTTGCCAAGGCTGCCGCAAAGTAGGTTGGCTCCCTCTACCATGCTCGTAAACTCCTCACATCTGACATTATCCTGTATCTCTACAAAGCCACCATCCGCCCATGCATGGAGTATTGTTGCCACATCTGGGCTGGTGCATCATCTACTAGTCTCTCCCTCCTTGACAAGGTCCAAAAAAGAATCGCTAACCTAATAGGTCCCTCACTGTCAACCAAGCTCCAGTCCATGTACCATCGCCGCAATGTAGCATCCTTATGTTTGTTTTACAAATACTTCAATGGATTATGCTCCGATGAATTGGCTACTCTGGTGCCCCCTCGACGTAAATTCACTAGACTAACTCGACAATCAACTAAATTTCATTCATTCACTGTGGAGGTCCCCAGATGCTGGAGAGCCTTCTACTCAAATAGCTTCTTTCCTTGTGCTGCTTGCCTCTGGAACTCCCTCCCTGCCCCCTGTTTCCCCGACAGTACTGACATGCAGAAATGTAAAACTAATGTAAACAGAAATCTTGCTGCGCAGATCCCAATTTAGGTTGACCCCCCCCCCCCAAACATTCTCCCCTTTTCTTTTCTCTCAGTGGCCCCTTACGTCTACAGTGGCGTCCTGCCTTGTTTAGGGTGAACCATGTTAAAAAAAAAAAATTCAAAAAGTAAATAAAGTTTTACTTTTAAACATTATTAGTGATTATTTTCTTTTTAAAGAAAACATTTCTCTGGAAGAGGAGAGACAGCCAGGGTAACATTACTCGTCGTGTTGTTGTTTAATATTTGTTTGTTTTACAAACGTAACTATATTGTATAATGTATATTATTATTTATAACAGAGAAACGCGCAAGTACTTTCAAACAAATCGATTTATCCATTTTTTTTCTATAGTACAATTTGGGCGAAAAAAAACCCAATGAAGTTTATTTTTTAAAGATTGAAAAAAGAAAATATTTTTCATAAGTTACCCCAAAAATATCAATAAATTGTCAAACAATTCAAAGATCCATTTAATGTCTTAAAATTTCATACAAAATATCTGGCCTAGACCTTGGGAGTTGAAAAAATATCGGGTCAAATTTTCCTCATCCCCCCCCCCTCCCCCCAAAAAAATTAATTGGAGCACGTTTTCCTAGGTCGGGCAAAAACATTTATTAAAATTAAAAATTTGAAAAAAAAGGTGAAACGTCTATATTTGAAATCTCTAACAAAAGCAAACTGTTTACAATTTTAATATTCGATAATAGACTTTTTAAGATAAAGAAAGATATCTAATCTACTTTCGGTTCTAAAAAAACAACAAATTAGTCAGAAAGTCTAATTATTTGCTTTTTTAAATTAAAATTTAAGATATTTTCTTTAATTTAATTAAGTTTAAACATTGGTTTAATTGTAGAATAGGGATGGCTGTTTTCTTTCGCTCATTTCACTTGGTATTCGCTCAAATTTAGGATGAAACTGATTGCTGGTGTTAATTGTATCTTTGGTCCTGAAATAAAATTCTCATTTACTTTTTAAAGTGTTGAGAATTTAACTTTAATTCCAGGTTTTAATCGCTGGTGGCTATGTTGGTTTTTATTGTTTTTTTTCCTTGGACTAAATATATTTTTTCCTTGGACTAAAGATATTGTTACTGCTTTAACATTTTATTACACACAAATAAAAATTTTGAACATTCTATTGACAAAAGCAAGTTTTTACGGAATTTAACGAATTTAAAAGCAAACATGAAAGGTTAAAACATACTAGTCGTGAATTTAAGAATAAATGAAAATGTCGCCGAAAAGACGACGAGTAAAAATGTGGCATAAAAGTTCAATTTGATATATGCTAAAAAATAAATTAGAATTTTTTGTCAAGACAAAATGTACCATTTCACCCCAAAAATCGATTTTATCGAACATTTAGGTGAATACCGAGCGAAATATGCGAGAAAATCTAACGGCCCCTATAGTATAATTGAACCTTAAATTCTTTATTTTAAAACACGAAATAAAAGAAAAATTGGCTTATTTATTCAATCAAAATAAACATCCTTTTCATAAAAACAAAAAAATTCAAAGATGTAAGAAAATAACTTCAAAGACATCTATAGACTCACTGGCGACATTTGTTGCCCAAATTGTCTTCTGCCTTAAGAAAAGTGTCCCATCAAAAATGTAACATGTCAATGTAAAAATGTTTTCAAGACATCTATAGACTCACTGGCATTTAAAGACATTTGGTGCCAAATTGTTTGTCTTCTGCCTTTAGAAAACTGTCCCATCAATAATTTAACACATAGATGTAAAAATCTGAGAACTTCAAATGTTCTCCTTCTTTCTCCCTGTCTCTCCCTCTCTCTCTCTCCCTATCTCATATACATTTACCAGATATAATTAAAAAAAATAAATCAGAGTAAACTCTGAGACTTTCTTTTCTTTTCCTTAAAAAAAATCAAATAATTTTGGAGCGAGGAGCGCGGAGCAATAAAACCACAGCTCTTTGGTCCCAAATGGAGTTGCTCCCGCTCCACTCCCGCTGAATATAAAATGAGCCCTTCTCTCCTTCGCTCCAGCAAAAAGGAGCATGCTCCTGTAGCGCGCTCCTTTCTGGAGGGCTCCGTAACGCCCTGTATATATATATATATATATATATATATATATATATATAAATATCTTTCTATTGGATTTACTTCATTTTGAACATCTTTAACGCTGTCTCCACGAAATCCCTTTTTCCATCTTTAAATCTTTCTTCACCGGACATCTTATCAACGGACATTCACCAACTGGACAGACTCCATATTTTGAAAACCTTTTTACACGCACACTCTTACTTTCCATTACTTTATGTTGTTTCTTAAATTTTTTAATTTTGGCTATTCCATTGCCAACTTATCCATCTATGTAATTCCTCTGATGATAAGATTTTAATCTTTGAAAAGCCTAGCTTAAGGAAAGAAAAATAAACATGTTTTTATCGAGTACACCTTACATTGAACAATCGAAGATGAAATAGATTTGTCATCCATACATCTTTATCTCTCTTCCTTCATTTATCTCTCTCTCTCTCTCTCTCTCTCTCTCTCTCTATATATATATATATATATATATATATATATATATATATATATATATATATATATATATATATATATATATGGGAAAATGAAAAAGGAAAACCAAAAAATGGATGTTTTTTATGTGTACATCAACGTTTCGTCTTTATTTATAAGACTTCATCAGGATGATGAAATAGAGAAAAAATGTCATGCAAGTACAGATACATGTAGGGTAGACATATTGGGAGGAAAAATAAAATGAAATAATGGCCACTATTGGGTGGACGTCCGTACTTCTTCCCATATATATATATATATATATATAAAGAGGTGTACTAAAAGCGAACTTTTTTCCTTTGTCATCTCTGCCCGGGAAGTTTCTTTAATGGCGAATATTTTACATCTTAATCTCCTCTGACGCCGGCCTGCATCATCGAATGTACCTCTTATTGGACTTTTTACCCTTTTTGGATTTTCTATTTTCGCCGTACCTGAAGTTGTGGCTTCTTGGAATTTAACTTTGAAACTTCTCTCATTACTTCTCGTGCCTCTAACGACCTACCTATCTACATCGTATTCTCTCCGCTGGACTCTTCGACACCGGACTTTTTGGCAATCGGACATTTGCTTGCACCCTGGCACAGTTTTGCCCTACGTTTCTTTCCCTACAACTTTTATTTTATTTCATTTTTTCAAATTTTAAATCTTGGCCATTGCCAACTTATCTATCCCAGCGACTTCCTCTGATGATAAGATTTTGATCTTTGAAAAGCCTGGCTTAAGGAAAATTTAACTTGAATAAATTGCCTTTTTGCGGAATATACCTTGCTTTGAACTTTTGAATTGAATTTTGATTTGGCTTTTGCTTTCTCTAATTCCTTTCCATTCTCCTTCATTTATATATATATATATATATATATCCACAGACACGTGTTTCGTCGTCTTTATGACTCATCAGTATGGGTAGATATAGCAATATTCGAAATCTGGACCCCAGTGGTTAGCATTCGGTGCTCTTCCGGCTGAGTAAACGAAACTGCTACTATAAATAGATACAGCTATAAGTAGAGAGAAACATATGTGAGTGTGTGATATTTGTTTTTGATTGAAGTATTTTCACATGTGTTTTACAACTAAGTAACTGCTTCCCTTCGATTCAAATTGTATGGGGAACCTCTGCATGTTTTGAATGTTTTTTATCTTTATTTTTATGGGTTTTCATCTTTAATTTGTTAATTAATTCAATTCGCTCTCCTACTTCTGTTCCAAAGTCCTGTCAGTTGGACGGAATTTTTATACGAAGATCTTGTGCCTCATTTCATGAAGCTTCTGTACGTGATGGTATAAAAGGCGCTGATGAAGACTCTTTTGGTATCATAAAAAAATTACAAAAAAATGAACAATAAAATATTTCCAGAAAGTCTTAGAAACGATTGTACGCCGAATGTTTGTTGGTTTTTAATTCTTAGAACAATGTTCAAATTATATTGATCTAAACTCACACTAGCCTACCAACCGCGACTAGAACGGCACTGCACAAATCTGCTGGGCACACTACGTGCTGAGCTCAAGCAAGCGAGACTAGGACCACTACGTACAGCGAAACAACTTCATTGCCTACAACAACTTGTGCATGACAAGGCCAGATGGCCTGGGCTAGCATGGAGGACTGATTGCAGCTACGGGATGTCATTTGACTACCGTAGCCGCAGAACACATTTTTAAATAAAAAAAATAATATATATATTTATATAGTTGCATGTTTAAGGGCAATGCAGAGTGCCGGGTAGGTTGTAAGCTGGAAGGAACAAAAATAATAAATCGAAATGGGACTTACTATTTATTTTGTCTTAAAATCTTACATAACAGCAAGTGTGATGTTGGCTGTTTGTGTGTTGTCAATATACATGTATATATATATATGAGAGAGAAGAAGGGGGAGGGTGGGAAAGTGAGGTATAAATAAATATATATATATATATATATATATATATAATATGAGAGAGAAGAAAAGGCAGAGTGGGAAAATGAGGTATTATATAGTTCGACAGTATCTGTTTATTCAAGTATATTTCATGGAATAATATAGTGGGAGCTGGATTTTAGACATTGAACCGACCTTGTGTCTAACTTTACCTTTGTATGGAGGCAGAAAAATAGCTTTATAGGGATTTAGTGTTTTGCCTAGAGTGTCTAGCTGGGAGAGGGAGAGTTAGAGGTTTCAATGAAGTATAAAGCTCGATTACAAGTGATACTCACATAACATAACCAAGTATTTATTTTTTCTCCTTTCCCCTCCTCCTCCTCCTCCTCCTCCTCCTCCTCCTATCGTCTTTCTCCACCTCATCCTCTTTCTCCTCCTCCTCCTCCTTTTCATAATACTACTTATGGCAAAGTATTCGTTTGGAAAGGAATTAAATTTCATAATCTCAGTTACAGCTTATGTGCAGCTAGAAATACAATAGTAAATGATCCAATGATCCAATCTAACCCCAAGCTCGTAAATCATTGCCCTAAATTATTCAGTTCATTTCCAATTTCTTTTCATCGATAATATCAAGGTACATATGAACTAAACAAAGGAGGTGAGATTCTGTTAAGTAAAGCATAGATATATAAAAGTATATTTAGGCAGCAAACTTTACACACACACACACACATAAATATATATGGGAAAATGAAAAAGGAAAACCAAAAAATGGATGTTTTTTATGTGTACATCAACGTTTCGTCTTTATTTATAAGACTTCATCAGGATGATAAAATAGAGAAAAAATGTCATGCAAGCACAGATACATGTTAGGTAGACATATTGGGAAAAATAGAATGAAATAGTGGCCAACTACTGGGTGGACGTCCGTATTTGTTGGAGAAATTACCCTACATGTATCTGTGCTTGCATGACATTTTTTCTCTATTTTATCATCCTGATGAAGTCTTATAAATAAAGACGAAACGTTGATGTACACATAAAAAACATCCATTTTTTGGTTTTCCTTTTTCATTTTCCCATCACGTCGGATTACTTTCCTCCTTCTCTTCCCATAAATATATATATATATATATATATATATATATATATATATATATATATATATATATATATATATAGTAAGTTTGAGATAGACAAAATTAGAACATTGTTCCAAGAATTCAAACACAACAATTATTTGGCATATGATCGTTTTCAAGACAATTTGACAGCGCCCTTTATGATATCACATACAGAAATCATTTCAGAAAAAAACATCAAATTTCAGTATTATTAAAAAAAAAAAACATATATCCAGTAAGTATATAGCCTCCTATTAAGCAACCATCTATTACTCAATCAGTAAGTTCAAAGATTATATATAAGTAATGAAAATACATAAGAAACAGCAAATTAAATTTTTAAATATTTAAAATACAGAATGAACCAGAAAGAAAAAGAAAATAAAATAAAAATATTATTGAAAATAAAATCAAGAAACCCAAAAGAGATTAAAAAAAAAGATAATTAGTAATAATTACAGAGAATAAAATATTATAATAATAATAATAATAATAATAATAATAATTAATAATAAAAATGTCATGGATGTCATAATAGTCAACAAGAAAGAAAAATCATGCCAAATCGTAGATTTTGCCGTCCCAGCCGACCACAGAATGAAGACCAAGGAGACAGAAAAACGAAGAAAATACACTGAACTCGACAAAGAATTGAAAAGGACATGGAGTATGAAGAAAGTAAATATAATACCAATAATCGTAGGAGCACTAGGAATAGTTCCAAAGAACCTGGAAAATGGACTGGGAGAAATTGGAATCAAAGGGAAGACTGAGACTATACAACGGACAGCAATGATAAAAACAGCTGACATCTTAAGGAAAATCCTTGAATGTAGAAACCTTTCCACATAAGCTACGAAGACAAACCAATCACATGCAAGGTGCAATAGAAAGAAAACAAAATCACATAAAGTGCACCACAAGAACCAAAGGAACAGAAACTGCAAGAAATTCCATAACCTACCCCCCACCCCCACCCCCACCCCCCAAAAAAGTGATGGCACCAGCCCCGGCTGATACCACACAAAACAGTCGTGAAGGGTCAAGGAGAATGGAGAGACTGAGGAGGAATAGCACTAACTGGAAGAGTGCAGGGAGAACTGGGACACTGTGGAAACTTATTGCCATCCAAATCCCAGAGAAGACCAATGGTCGTTACCAACGAGAAATCGATGGTAAGCGTCTGTTGTGATAACGCAAATTCATTTGCAATAGTTATAGAAAGAGGTGGAGAGCCCTGAAAATCTGAGGAGACTTGTTGTCACTCAGACTTCAGGGAACACCACTGGTGATTATCAGTGAGCAATCACTGATGACAGCCTGTGTCAGAACTCCTAGTGAGTAAACATAATAAAAAAAATAGCGACATATATATATATATATATATATATATATATATATATATATATATTTGTCCCCCCCCCCAATCTAGGTCGGGCCCTGTAGTGAGTAGTATTAACACAGCCGTCATCGTAGTTTTAATGCATGTTCCTTCAGCAGTTGAACACTCTTAACGACAGCTGCCTTTAATAGGTTTAATCTCTCGCTGATTTATTAGGTTGTTTATAGTGGCAGTGTGGGCTAAAGCGCCGGAATTTGAGTTAAAAACATGACGCGCGTTCTGGAGTTTCGATTTTTTTTTTTAATAATCATCTCTACACTGACGATTCCCGAAAGTATGAAACGTATATGTATGTACAGGGTGGGCCAAAATAAGGGTCCTATCTTTAAATTTGAATAACTTGAATTTGAATAACTTCCACAAAATAAAAGTTAAACTCACCAAACTTTATGTGTGTGTAGACTGACCCTTCCGAGATTTTTTTAAATAAACAAAACAAATTTTAGCCGACAAACACTTCTTAAAACTTACAAAAACTAAAGTATTGTTTTTTACACTGTTTTGAGTTTTTTAAGCAAAAATAATGTTTTCTAAATGAGGGTGCGTTCCTTAGGGCCAATACGGCTCATGCTTGCTTCGGAAGGGATCCTTTACTTATTCTAAAAAAAAAAAAAAATCAATAAATAAAAAAGTTATGAATTTTTAAAAATAGGACCCTTATTTTTGCCCACCCTATAGATAAAACAAATATTTATAATTATATATATATATATATATATAGAGAGAGAGAGAGAGAGTCGTCTATGCTTCATCCCCACAGGGAATCATTAATTGCTGTAAATATATTTTCCTACTACTACTAAGCTCTACTCATGGATTAAGCACTGTTGGAGTAAATAATGAAAATCTATATTTATATCACCTTTTAATATTATATGTGTGTATCTACATAAAATAATATATATATATATATATATATATATATATATATATATATATATATATAGTAACATATCATGGCCTGAGAAAGCTCTATTTCAAAAGAAATGGCAGCTGAAACATGTATGCACATATGTAGCCAATAATGTTTGTATAAATAAAAGAATTTATACTAGAATACAGCTCTACTTGTTATAGGGCACTATTGTATAAACACCTGAGTTTCATTGGATTAACATCTACGAAACAGCAATACAATTATTACTATGTATCTATCTCTCTCTCTCTCTCTCTCTCTCTCTCTCTCTCTCTATATATATATATATATATATATATATATATATATATATGTGTGTGTGAAAGATATGAAATTAAAAGATATAATGTATACTTTTAAATCACAGCCTATCATGAAAGAATTTATGCTTGCTATACGAGATAGAGCAATTATATAGACAAATTAATACCGGATATTTGTACATTTGATGGATCAATTCTTCTTGGATGTGTTACCTATTGATTCTTCATAAAGCATCTAACGATGAACTTTTTTCCTGCATTTTCAATATTTTTTCTTTGACATTTTCTGCATTTTTCCCTAAAATGTATCCATCATACTTGTATTTACACTTTTTCAAATTATGACTTTTGGTATTTCTTCTGCCAACTTATCTATTTGTATCCTCTGATGATAAGAATTCATTCTTTGAAAAGCCATCGCTTAGGGAACGAAAAAAAATAAATATCCTTTATTTGAATATACCTTGTTTTGAACAACTGAAGGCACAATAGATTTTGTATTCTCACCTCTTTTATTTTTCTTCTTTAATTTCTCTCTCTCTCTCTCTCTCTCTCTCTCTCTCTCTATATATATATATATATATATATATATATATATATATATATATATATGGGAAGAGAAGGATGAAGGTAATCCGACGTGATGGGAAAATGAAAAAGGAAAACCAAAAAATGGATGTTTTTTATGTGTACATCAACGTTTCGTCTTTATTTATAAGACTTCATCAGGATGATGAAATAGAGAAAAAATGTCATGCAAGTACAGATACATGTAGGGTAGACATATTGGGAGGAAAAATAAAATAAAATAATGGCCCCTACTGGGTGGACGTCCGTACTTGTTGGAGAAATAGAAATGAATGTTGAAGAAAATGAGTGGGGAAAAAATGGAAGGATGGGGTGAGCAAGGACTACTGTGGCTGGTGGTAAGAGAAAGAGGTGGGGGATGAGCAGGGGTAAAGTGGATGGCAGAGAGGGAGTGGAGGATATATATATATATATATATATATATATATATATATATATATATATATATATATATATAATGTAATTAATTTAGGTTAATCATTTTTTACTAATAACCAGCAGCTCACTAGTTTATTTTTTTATATTGTTCAAATGACTTTGTAATATAAATGTTCCAATTAGATCAGGTTATAAATGAATGTTAGATCGTTGAACTGATGCCATTTCGTTTATTCGTATTTCTTGTGATCGTTTTGCCATACGAAAGTGCTTTCGTAGATTATTTTGCATTGTACTTTTCTTAGGTAGACTCTTCAGAGAGAATAAATTAATTTGATGTCCAATAAGAAACATCCAGCAAAGTGTCTTCTATAGGGATCCATCATTTTCGTTCTTAGAACCACAATACATAAATGACTAGCAACCGTAAACACATAGAGAAATGCCCACACGTATTATGGTTCAAAGGACGAAAACTTCAGTAGTCTAATCTCTATCTTCAAGCATATTTATCAGAGCAAATGTATTTGATTAACTTGAATTACTTTGAATCTGACGAATCTTGAATTTTGTCAGGATTAGGGGTACCTATGTAGATTGCTTTTTTTATTTTATAGAAATCGCTCCAGACAAGGCATGAAGCCACTTAATATAAAGAGCTAAAAATACTACTTCAAGGTAAAAAAAAAAACTAACCAATAATAAGTGCTAGATGGATAGATTGCGATCCAGAACACAGTAATTCTTCCCCCTTTGTCAGAAACATTGTCCATGGAATGTTAGGACAAAAGACAAAATAAGGGAAACGAGAGTTAGAAGTCTGCCAACAGTTAAACCCATGGTTCATTTTCTACTCTACTTAAGGTTCACTTTCTACTCTTTCTTAAGGGGGTTGATATTTATATATTTTATCTTTTTTCCTTTAAAGAGGTCCATGTCTTGAAAAATATGCTAACACTGATTTTAATGAGAAATTAAACCATAGTTACACAAAATTAAATCGATTTTCAAAGTGCTCACACTTTTTACCGTTTCAATATGTTTTTAATTGCTTTTAAGTATTTTGGGGTTGATTTCTTGCACTGCCGACTTTCGGAGGCTTGAAGTGTTCGATCACTGATGTCTCCAACTCATTATAATCGACCTCACCGCAATCCGTTTGAGATGCCTGATTTACAGACTTGCAAAAGCCCTTTCTAAAAAGGAGCCTCCGGTAGTTTGGCCACGCCCTTTATCATTCTCCAACTGAATTGATTTATTATGCAAAAAGCGACGGACCCATTACCGGGAATGCGCTACAAGAAGAAAGATCAACTGAAGATTCCACTTGTAATGGTCAAAGGTTACTTTGAAGTTGTAGTTCGCCCATGCGCCTTTAGTGTGAAACAATGGAACCGTGATTGGTTGAGTAATCATCTACGAACAGATGTGGATTGACCGCTTTGACTCTTGACTGCAAATACACTTTGAGCCGACTCGACTCACCCCGGGTGAATGCTGTCAAGATCCAGACTTATTAGAGTTTCTAAGTGTGTCTCATTATTATGACCCTGTTTAGGGACAGATATTCTAGCTTGTATAATATAATATCATTATTAACATGGCTGCAAAACATTAAACTGCTAACTTTAGTAAATAGCGTTTCATTTTATATACTTATATACAAAATCAATATAACCTAAATCTAATTTTATAGACAAATAA
The DNA here is from genome assembly GCA_963556195.1 of Sepiola atlantica. Taxonomy (NCBI): domain Eukaryota; kingdom Metazoa; phylum Mollusca; class Cephalopoda; order Sepiida; family Sepiolidae; genus Sepiola; species Sepiola atlantica. The sequence continues at coordinate 36,546,351 of OY744525.1, forward strand.
AGGAAAATACATTTTGAGGGTTATTTTCCCCTCTCTCTCTCTTATTGTCAGCTCATTTGCCTTTCTCTCTCTTTGTCTCTTTTTCTCTTACTATCAGCTCTTATGCCTCTCTCTCTATATCTATCTCTAAACTTATATAACATGCTCTTTCTAATATATCAACACGTGGAAATTACTCTCTCTCCCTCTCTATCAACTTATATATAACATACTCTTTCTAATATATTAACATGTGGTAATTTTGCTATATAAATATCTATCTATCTATCTATCTCTATCAACTTATATAACATACTCTTTCTAATATATCAACAGGTGGGAATTACTCTTTCTCTCTCTATCTATCTATCTATCTACCTACCTACCTATCTATCTATCTATCTATCTACCTATTTATCTATCTATCTACCTATTTATCTATCTATCTATCTACCTATCTATCTACCTACCTACCTATCTATCTATCTACCTATGTACCTACCTATTTATCTATCTACCTACTAATCTATCTATCTACCTACTAATCAATCTATCTACCTACCTATTCATCTATCTACCTACCTATTTATCTATCTATCTATCTATCTATCTATCTATCTATCTATCTATCTATCTATCTATCTATCTATCTATCTATATACCTATCTATATACCTACCTACCTACCTATTTATCTATCTATCTACCTATATATCTATTTATCTATCTACCTAGGGAGGGCCTGTGGACGAGTGGTTATAGCACTTTTCTTTAGGCTAGACGACTCGGGTTCGATCCCACTCACGACATGCGAATTTTCGGGTCTGAAAACTCCCTCGTTCAACCCAGCAGTAAATGGGTACCTGACTAAAACTCAGGGAAGGTTCAAGGCAGCGAAAGGAGAGGGGTGGGCTCAGCCTTCCATATGCTGTACCCTAGACACGGTGATTCTTAACAAATCACCGCCGCTACGGCCTTGGGCAGTGTGCGATGTCGGCAACGACACTCGTGCGCGTCCAGGCTATGCGACCATTACCTTTTTTTACCTATCTATCTACCTACCTATTTATCTATCTATTTACCTACCTACCTATTTATCTATCTATCTACCTACCTACCTATTTATCTATCTATCTACTTACCTATTTATCTATCTATTTACCTACCTACCTATTTATCTCTATCTATCAACTTACATAACATGCACTCTCTAATATATCAACACGTGGGAATTACTCTCTATTTATCTATCTCTTTCTAAACTTATCTATCTCTAAACTTATATAACAGCCTCTTTCTAATACATGGGAATTACTCTCCATCTCTCTCTTCGCTCTGCTGTCTGTTTAAATCGTCTTTTTCTCTGTCTGAACGAATTTCAGGTCGTTGAAACATAAAACGGTATTACTTTTCTTCTTAATTTTTTAAAGTTTTAATTAAGTTTATAACTAATAGAAATTATTGAACTTTTTATATGAACAAAAAAAAAATGGCTTCATAATTACGAACAAAGATAAGAATCGTTTAATTATTTTGGAAACGATGTTAATAACATGAGTCAATCAAATTGATGGGAGCAAAAAGAAAATCAATCAATCGAAATTCAATTCGACCAAAGAGAATCAATAATTCTAGTTAAATTTCTAAAAATGGTTGCTTTCAAGACAGAGCAGACAGATAAAAGGAATTCTTTGAACTGTCGCTCTTGAATATCAGACAATCTTCCAGAATCAGGGACAGAGAAACTCCCAAATTCTTTGGTTCAAAATGATGAACAAATAATGAAAGAAAAGACATAATTCATTTTTCTATTATTAACCAATCGTACCTACCCGACGTTGTCCGAGAATGCAGTGACTGGTGCTACCAGATCAGGCTGTCTGAAGATACCGGCTATCTTACTTTAAATGCACCAAACATTGATGTTATTGTTTTTTTTCCTTTCCCTTTGAACAACTCAATCATGTTCTGCAAAGCTAAAAACAATTTTCCTCTAAAAAACAACCAAACCAAAAACCATGAATAAATATTTGAAGATATAAAGAACTCAAAGCATAAACACTTTTACCAAAATGGTCTGATTTGGCATTAAATAACCCGAAAAAAGGGTTGATATGCCGTACGACAAAACAACCGGGATGCAGTGAATTAATTTTAGGTTTTAATTTTTATTTGTTTGCACATTTTTAAGCTTAAGGTAGACAACTCCTATTGTATTTTTCAATTTAAAATGAGTTATCCCCCTTGCTGATGTTTATTTTTAGATGCTTATTTAAAAATTATATTATTTACTAGTTGTACCTTCCCGGCGTTGTCTACGAATACAAGAAAATGATTGACTAGTTTATAAATAAATGAAAAGTAATTTTGATGACTTTAATTTTGTAAGCGAATTATTTTGTGAAACAGAATTTTTTTTAACACTCGTTTTAGTACTTGCTAAGTAAAGAACAAATAATAATGCGGAAACATCCTTTGTAATGTTTATAGATGTAACGTGTTTTTAGATATTTAGTTTTGCAGAAATCAAGGGAAATAACTCATGACATTATTACTTCACTTTAATATATAAGAATATTCAGTAAGGTAAAAAGTCTCCACTCTAAAAGTTTTCTTTTCCAGAATAAGTATTTTCAGAAAGAAACTGATGCAAAATAAAATATATCCATGCCAATAACATAGTGGAAAGAAGAAACGGAAAAATAGGCTAGTTTGAACCAAGTATCGATATATCAGATAGATTGCTATTTTGTTTAAAAATCTGGCAAGATAACTTTATATGTTTGATAGTTGAACATTTATCCTAATTTTAATATTTATTGGAATAACGTTCTTGCTGCTGTTCCCTTTGAGCCATCTTCAGGAGTCCTTTTGAATTAGCAATACCCATGGACCTTTTAACCAGTGCTATATAGTCTTTTCTGGGAGTGGTGGGAAATGTTCTTGATTCGTTTATATCAAGACTGGTATATTCTTGGACTTTAAAGAAAGTAATGATGATTTAACTTGAAACTAGATTTTATTTATTTCTCTAAATGGATCTCCAATTCCTTAACTAGGAGTTGCTTCTGAATTAGAGGTCACGTGTATTTATTAACAACTAGCAGGAAGACCCGATGTTGCTCGGGATTGAATGAGGATCACTACTATGTACTTTTTCACTATGCTCATAACATCATATTACTTTCTTTGGTTTACTGCTCCCTCCTCTTGTTTCGTTGCCTAATATAGTCAGAAGAAGCTGAAATGTTGAAAAACTCTCTGAATTAGTGCTTTATACATATGGCTTAAATTTCATTAAAATCGGATATACGCATTTGAAATTTTACGGGTGTTCTGTCCCCATGGGTCACTTAAAGGTCGGGGCACATATATATTCGGCACATAGAGGATAGCATAAAGATTTGGGACCATTTCCATTTTATAATTTTATACATATGATATAAATTTCATCAAAATAGGCTATATTTGAAATTTTAAAGGAGGTTCGACCCCCATAGCTCTGTTAGGTTAGGAGGGCACTTAGAGATTCGGGACCACTTCCATTGTCTTCCCCAGAAAATTTTATGCATGTGATTTAACTTTCATAAAAATAGGATATATTTGAAATTTTAAGGAGGTTATGCCCTCATAGCCCCTTAGGGTGCGCTTAGAGATTCGGGAACACTTCCATTGTCTTCCCCAGAAAATTTTATGCATGTGATTTAACTTTCATAAAAATAAGATATATTTGAAATTTTAAGGAGGTTATGCCCTCATAGCCCCTTAGGGTGCACTTAGAGATTCGGGACCACTTATATTGTCTGCCCAGAAAATTTTATGCATGTGATTTAACTTTCATAAAAATAGGATATATTTGAAATTTTAAGGAGGTTACGCCCTCATAGCCCCTTAGGGTGCACTTAGAGATTCGGGAACACTTCCTTTGATTCGAATAAAACTGGTAAATCTCTCATTTTTCTGATGATTTCTTCCTGTGTTCAATTTGTTTTTCCTTTTCTCTTTTTCATACATCTTGTCTCCACGACATTTCATTTTATGATATATCGTGTATTTTATCTTCATAAACAAATATCTAAGCCGATATTCATGGCCAAATGCATGCTGGGAAGATGGCGAATTAATGAGATTTTCCAACCTTCCAAGCTCCTTACATCAAGTGGTTTCATGCCTTGTCTGGAGCGATTTCCATAAAACAAAAATTCTGGTAAGGCCTGAGCCAGGTATGCTTTTGATTTTTATAAAGCATTTTAGACTGATTGTAATGTTTTTAGGGTTAAAGTATTTTTAATGTAAATATAAGAAATATTGCTTCTTTGATATGATAGGGGTGCGTTTAAAATGAGTTTTCGTTGTTTTAGAGGCACGAAAAGATCATAATGCGTGTTGCCTTTAAACTTTAATTAAAGCTAGAAGTCATTTTCTAATTGGTACTTTAAAGGGTTCAAAATCACTTTCGAATTTTGAATACTTGCTATATAGTAAACGAGTTCATTTTAATCCAATAAAAAATATCTGTTTAGTTGTAAACATTCGTGATGCATAAGCGATTTCTACATTTTAAAATATTGACTCCAAATTTAAGATTTTTGTATGTTAATGTAAATAAATAATGTAAATAAATTACATAAATAACGAAAATGAAAAAAATAAATTAGTAGTAGTAGCAGTGTAAAGCGACTGATATAAATAAATAACATAAATAAAGAAGAAAAGAAAAATGTGAAAATTACAGAACGTTATATAAATGGTAAAATGGGGATCATGGCTTGGAGCAGGAGTATGCAAGGCTCTTCATTCATTACCGGACAAAAAAAAAAAAAAAACTCTTGGGGAAAAAAAGGGAAAATATTGATCCTTTTCTCCAAACCAAAGATTGTTTTTTTGTTCATTATTTATTTGTTTTGTTTTTTCTGTTTTCTATAAATGTGAAATTACAAAAGAGAAAAGGATACAGTAGAACCTATAAATTACTTCTTATCACTAATTTTCTAGATTTATCATGCAGGAACTTGTTCATGACGTCATGAATGGCCATCTCACACGGAAGTTTTTTTGTTCAATACTCATTAATGGTAAATCATTTTGTTCTATTTGTGCTTCTCTGTTCATTCTTGATTCTCTCCCACTTTGAAAAAGATTTTTCTCCAATACAATTGGTCAGCATAAGTTGAATCAACTTATTTCGTGCCCGTCGGGGATTCGTCCTTAACAATCAGTTCTATAGTGACTTCGTTACTGATGGGCTGAGGTATGGTTCTATTTAGTCTCAAAAAGTCCACCATCCCAGGCTTTACCTTCTCTTTGAGAAAGGGTTAGGTTATCGCTAATCGCCTGAGGCGCCCCTACTAGGGAATGCCGACGGGGCTGCTCAAGCATTTTTTGTAGGCTAGAGTGCGCTAACTCTAGTGCACTGGCTTTTCGACTTCACACCTGACCTTGTGTCTAACCTCTTGGAGAGGTAAATAAAATAAGTTTGTGATAGATGCAGTGGCATGCAGATGTCTGGTAATGCCCCGGTTATGTCCGTGGCCAACTCCTTGATTGTATTCCCTAAAGACTCAAGTATAAGTCTTAGTACTGAGAAATATTATGAGAAAGGTAGAAAGTTTGAATATGATTGGATTCCCACCCCCAATTTGAATGTGTGATCTATGAGAGATGCAATGTCTGTTTTCAGTAGCGCTAAGAAGTGAACTAAATCTTGAGCAAGACTCTCTTCTAAGTCGTCAGGATATGATGAAATAAGATATATTTTTTCTTTTGAAGGTGAGGTCCCTGGAGGTGCATGGCCTGTGGTGACCACAACATCCACCATTATAGTATTCCAACACTGCCTATCAACTGACGTTATTACGAAAGTGGGTTAGTGGATGGTGGATTTACGAACGTGTCAAGGAAGTGACGTAATGAACAGGAAGTTGCGAGAGAGTGATACGTGATATATAGAAAGTTAAAGTCTTCCTCTTGGGTTTTATCTGTGAAACAGAGCAGACGTGGTTTGGAGACCTTCTTTCCTCCCCTTACAGAGGATGGACGGGGGTGGAAGACTAATACTGTGTAATACTAATGTAGACTGTCAATAAAAATAAGGAAAGTAAAAATTTATTAAAACCTAAAATATGTGCTGTTTTTATTATATGCTAGCTGTCAACCTAATTAGAAGAGATGACGAACAATATAATGCTACTGCTGCTATTGCAGAGTGAGAGGCAGACGAACTCTACAGGCCCTACTACTAGTACTAGTACTACTACTACTACTACTACTGAAAGCGACAACCTTGCTACACTACATGCCGGCCATGTGTTGCACCATACTTGTCTTGAACATTGTGTTCATTCTTATATAGATAATCAATATGATGACTCAGTAACAGAATATACCCTGAGAAGGAGGGAAAAAATGGAAGTAAATACAGAACGAATCAAAGAGATTTTAGAAGCTGCAGATATAATTTGTTGAGCGTTATTAAAAAGAATGTCAAGGCTGTCAGGTTAATCATTTCTATGAAAAATTGTGTTCATGTGAGTTATGGAATTCGATAGATGAATTCTATTTTGACATCAGTGTCAAACGTGTCGAAGATATTCTTGGGATTTCTGCTATTGTTTCTACATTGTTGTTATTTTTAGAACTTTCCCTCCATTGTTCATAATAAGAAATAATGACAGTAATCATCATCATCTAATTATAATATCAGCATCATTTAGTTCTGTTAAATTCTTGCTTACCTTCTCGTGGGTACCCAGATTTCGTCTCATGCGTTCAGTGTGTCTCGGGCCCTGAACGATAACACTGGACGCTCGTCTACTCTTAGATGTTTATTCAATATAAACAGACGACTGATTTTGTGGTTGTTTTGCATGGAAGAGAAAGAAAGAAAGACTATCGTCAGGCCATTTTACGCAACTGTGCTGGCCTTTAGCAGACAGGCACTTTCTCACCTCTGCTCTGTTCATCATCTAGGAACAAAAAAAATTGAAAAGGCCTCCCACCGACTTAACGTCACTTCCAACTTCCGCTGCTACTCCTACCCCCTTTCAAAGAGTCCTCCTACTCCATGCGTCCCCACTATCTAACAGTTCTTTCAACATTTAATCAATTTAAACCATACTTTGGAATGCACATGTCTCTTTGTTTCTTGTTATCATCATCATCATCATCATCATCATCATCACTAGCATCATCATCATATTCAGTTAGCATCAGTTTTACATGATGGCATGTGTTGACGGCATTAAGAAATTGACTTCCAAACTGGCCAAATACTATTTATCCCTCTTTTACTCAAGTCCATTTTTATCACTTCCTCACATGTTTTCCTTGGCCTTCTCATATGAACTGAACCTGCTACCTTAACTGTTCTACATCTAATAAACTCATAACATCGAAGTCCCCATGTTATGAACACATCCCCCTATACTGTCCAGATTTAATCTTTCTCTGAGGTTATCAGATCTAAGCCTGTCTTTAAGACTCACATTACATATCAATCGTATCATTCTCACATTATTTCTCTCCATGCAATGCATGTCCTCTACCCTCACTGGCCAGGTTTCACTTCCATACATTAGCACACTGCGTACACATGCCTGATAGACTTTTCCCTTGGTTGACAGTGGTAAAACTCTGCTGGTTAATAATGGCAGAAGTTCCAAAATAGGAAAAATCAAAAACGTTAATAAAAAGGAAACTTCAATGCCATCTTGTGCTTATGAAGCAATTGTTTTTAGTTAAACTTTTTATGGTGGACAAAAGGTAAATCTTATAATGAACAAAATTAATCAAATGCAAACAGCGGACACTTTGATGTAGCGCTACTCAGCAATCTTAGCCTTTTGGCTAAGATCAAAGTGTAGTATCTGTTCTGATGGATACTGCACCCCATAGACTGGTATTGTCTTGGCCTTCGGGGCTGTATTTACGCCGGTCTATGGGTCTGTCCTGTGCAGTTCTAGAAGGTCCACCCTCCCAGGCTTCACCTCCCCTCTTTGGGGAGGAGTAAGTTTATTGCTTACTGCCTGAGGCGCCCCTACCGGGGAATGCCAACGGGGCTGCCCAGGCAATTTTTAAACCTCACTTTCCCGACCCGACCTTGGGTCACATCTTATTTGTGGGAGTAAGATAAAAACTGGCCTTGTGCCTAACTTCTGGAGAGGAGTAAATCAATACTCAGCATAGTACAACGGTTGAAATGAAATGTTAAATAAACACTTTTTTCTTTTGCATGGCATGCTAGTCTGCAGTAAAAAAAAATATTTTTTTGAAAACAACTTCTATTATAATTCATACGAGTATACACCCTCTGTCAGAAATGACGGAAAAAAGATTATGCTTCGCCAATGTTCATGCAAAGATTCCTGTTCACATAAAATAACGTCTAAATCCGTGAAGTTAAAAAGAAAGAAAATGTCTCAAACTGGAAAGTTTTTAAAAAAAAGAAAAGCGTAATAATTGGTATCGAAAAAAGATAGGCACATATGTAAAGAAAATGTCTCATTATAGAAATAGAGTGAAGGATTTCTTTCTGAATTAATTTAAGACCGCGTGGGCGTATGATTTGGTATTTACTTTCTGCTTTTCCCTGAAATAGTTTCGTTTGGCAGTTTTTTTACTCACTAACTTTTGTGTGAGCGGACGTAATATATGTGTATTTATTTATTTATTTTTTTATCATAGTTCACCCCAAACAAGGCAGGCCGCCACTGTAGGTGTAAGGAGCTACTGAGAAAGAAAAAGGGGGGATTCAACCTAAATTAAGAGCCGCGCAGCAAGATGTCTGTTTACGTTGGTTTCAAATTTCTGCATGTCAGTAACGTCAGGAAAGCAGGAAGCAGGGAGGGAGTTCCAGAGTTCAGCAGCACGAGGAAAGAAGCTTTTGGGGTGGAAAGCTCTACGGCATCTGGGGACGTCCACAGTGTATGAATGGGATTTGACAGATTGTCGGGTTGGTCTAGTAAATTTACGTCGTGGGGGCACCAGAGCAGTAAGCTCATCAGAACACAATCCATTGAAGTACTCGTAAAACATCTATATAATATAGTCTTTATTGGAATATACTACTTGTTGAACTTTTAGCAATCATTGAAAGAAAACGTCTTATTTAATCAGCCCACAACCCACCATCAGCAGTTTCTGACAAAGAGTATGGTCGCACTGACGCGTTACCTGAATGCAAACTTGAAATTGTTTCAAGATAATTTTGGCATTGGTTCTTTCTAGTTCATAAAATAATAAAACTCTATTGGCAGTGTTTGTCTAAATCTTTGAGCCGAGAAATTATAATTGACATAATTTATTATTTATATCCGAACTGGTGTCGCCATAGTTACAACTGCTTTGCCAATTTTTTTAAATTATATAACTACATAGAATGCAAATTTGTGACACATTCATTATCATATAATGATAATGCTCCAAATAATTTACCTTCACCACCAACAATATTTGTCCTTGTGTACATATGTTTCAGAAATTTCAATTTTATTATTATCCGCAGCAGTGTAGAAGATAAACAATTATATGAATATCTTCATCAGCACAATATTTCTTTTTCAATACGATACAGGCAATATATAATTAGAATTGTTCAATAATTGTAAACATAAAATAAAACAAAACAAAGTCTAGGAACATTCTTTTTTGATTATAAAAATAATGTGGAGACAATAATGTACAAAAAATTTCAAAGTTAAAATTTTTTATATATATATATATATATATATATATATCTTTGAACTTTTTAAACATTATTGTTTCCACTTATGTGGCCTGTCATATTTTTTTTTTTTCGTGGGAATTGGTTTCAATGTAAGTTACATGGTTTGTGACTGTTTTTGTTTGCTGCATTGTAATAAATTGTTTTCTGGAAGCGAACTTTGGTTTTCTGAAGCGCAGCATTGATGAAAGATCCTGAATTGACATAAATTTTGGTTGTTCATCTCTTCATGAAACGGTCTGTCAAAATGCACCCAAGTTTTTTTGGGATTTGGAAAAAATAAATAAAAACTTGGTCATTGGAATTTAGCATAATATTCTTCATTTATATATATATATATGTGTGTGTGGGGGGGGGGTGTTTGCGTTTGATTCATCTGAATTTTTCCCGAATTTCATGTTTTCTTTTTATTTCAATACAAACAAAAGCAAAAACCAGTCTTTGTGGATTTAAAAATAAAATATCAATGATTTACACAATTTACAAAACATTTTGAGCGGATGAATTGTAATCCAATCGACATCATATTTGATGAGGTCATTTTTTTGCTAATTTTGTGTTTATTGAATTAAACATCTTTAGATTTATTTTTTTGTGTGGAAATAAATAAATATTGAACTCTGACAGATAAATCTATTTTCGCCCTAATCCACATGATTTTATTTTCATTCCGATCTAGATTTGAAGACAGTCGTTTTACTGAACGTGCTGGGTGCACCTGCAAAGTTTAGAACTGGTGATCAAAAAGACTGTCGTGCTATGAATGAAGATCTTTTTCATAATAATCTGCAGAAACCACTCCCCCATGATGTCGACAGTACAATTTTTAAAAAAAGTTTTTTAAATTTATTAATACAGGATCACAAAATTAACAGATATTATTATTATTATTATTATTATTATTATTATTATTATTATTATTATTATTATTATTGTTATTGTTATTGTTATTTACTCATTAAGAATTTTCACATGGGTCATGATAATAACCGGTGATGTTCTCTGGAGTCTGAGTGACAACAAGTCTCCCCAAATTTCCAGTACTCTCCACCTCTTTTGATAACCATTGCAAATGACTTTGCGTTATTGCAAAAGCAGCTTACCATTGATTTCTCGCTGGCAACGATCATTGGTCTTCTCTGCGATTTGGGTGGCAATAAGCCTCCTCAAGGTCCCAGTACTCTCTACACTCTTCAAATGGAGGTCTGATTAATGCTCTCTCTCCTCGATCTTTCCATCCTCCTTGACTCTTCCCGACTATTTTGTGTGGTACCAGTCGAGGCTGATGCCTTTTATTAGGTGGGGGGGGGGGCAGTTTGTAAGATTTCTTGCAGTTTCAGTTCCCTCGAGTTCATGTGGTGTTCTTTCCATGTTTTTGTTTTATTTCTGCTGCAACTTCTATGTGGCTGGTTAGTGTTCGTAGTTTATGTGGGTTGGTTTCCGCATTCAAGGATTTTCCTTAAGATTTCAGTATTATTATTATTATTATTATTATTATGATTACTTTCATTTTTCGTCTTCTTGTCTCATGCTGAGGTTAGACGTTTCATGAATGACTTCCAACTTCTCCTGTCTGTTGCCATACCAGATAATAAATTTATTTCAACCTTCTTTGGCTTTCTCAGTATTTTGTTATGGTGATCTACCCTATTGGGTCACTACATGGACTCTTCCCGACAATATGAATAATGGTGGCAATAGAAAGAGTCGCGATGACCAATCCAGAAGCAATCTCTGGCAACCCATTACTTCTGTACTTTCTGTAAATACATATTCGTGTTAACTACCTCCATGTCATGGTTATTTCTTTTCAGTCATTTAAGGTCACAACGTATTACAATTTTTCTTTCTTTCTTTTTCCTATTTACAGGAAAAACCCACGTTAGAACGATTATTTTAAATATTTATTTAAAGAACTGAGGTTTTCTTATAAGCAAATTAGTTTTGATTCATAACTAAAACCTATAAATGGTGATTGATTGGCCTAACGCATACAATCGCAATCGATTATGCCAAAATCAAATCCTTTCAGAACTATTGTGGTCATTTATGCAATGATACTGTTGGGAAAGGTATGAACCCGCAATTTTACCTCGAATTGCAAGTTGTGTTCACTTAATCATAGACACTGAATCTTTTACAAAAGATTTTGTAGCGTGGTGGTAGAAATAATAACGGTTTGTAATAAGGTGTAGCGTGGAGGAGATAATCCATGTTTTGAAATTCGTACAGCTGTCTGCGTGTTGTTGGTGTTAAAGTTTCCCATGAGACGTAAACAACAAAATCAACATGAACAATTACTATTGTTAGTTGTAAAACAAGCCTTTTACCTGTTTATTTATCATTTGATAAACGTGCAACATTTTCTCTGTTAACAATTTAATTCATACATTATTTGTGCACAACCAAGGCTTGGGAGTCTAGTCTATCCTACTATTTAATCCATAGTAAAAGGGAGGATATATGGATTCATTCCTTTTTCAAGGTTATTAATAAAAGTAATACAGTAACCCTGAAAGAACCTGAATATGAAACGCCATGCACTAGGAATATGCCTGCAGTCACTACATCATGCCATATCCATTATTAATTAATGAGAATTAGAAGTGGTTTGAGGATTAGTGTTAGTTTATTAATACTTTATTACGTGGCTCTTCTTATATATTTTTGTGAAATTAATTTAACCAAAAAAAATATATGAAAGGTGAAGATTATCATCAGTTCAACAATATCTTGTTTGTAAGTAAAAAGTGGCAAGTTGTAAAATAATTTGTTTTCAAAATAAAGTGAATATGTATCATTTGGATTATTTTTCATTGAATTGAGTATTTATTATTTGTCCACTGAAACCTCCAGCCTTCTTCAAATGCATCTTGTCAAACTCGGAAATTAGTAAGTGCTAAGTAATAATCAGTTTTAAGTGACGTCAGTCTTCTGGAGGTTGATGGTTCAATCCTCAGTACGGGCGATACTAAGAATACAATTACAAATTACTCAAGACTCCTACCCAGTCAGGACTGATGGAACGAGAGCAATTTACCTCCGTGGATTAAATAAAGTGTTCCATTCGAAATTCTGTACAGATTCCCGAGTTCGACAAACTGCACATGAAGAGGGTCGGAGGTAACATCGGCCGAAACGTTGTGAGAATAACATCCAAGATGAGAATAGAAGTCCAAATAATACAAATTATCAATTTTTATCTCAAAAATTCCGAAACATAATTTCTGTTTTGTAACTTTGTATTTTCTTTTCTTTATTTTCTTTTACTAAGGAGTCACCACTTATTAAGGTCCAAAGGCCACTCAAGGTTAATGACTTTGTCAGGTGGACGGTGAGACAAGACCGTGATGATTAGTAACGATGATTGAAATTCGGAAACATAAAGTGAATAGTTGGCAAAATTAAGTGATTTGCTGCTTCTTGCTTGAATAATGTTGGAAAGACAAGTTGAAATTAAAGCATAACGAAGAAGAATACACAAATGAATGATAGATGTACTGAAATTATAATACAAGAAATGTCTTGCAAATTAAGTGTGTTTGCGGATTAATTAAAAGCCCAACTTATCTGATACTTTAAATTAGCATTTCTTTAATGTTGTGACGCAATATTCTAGTAGAATGCGTCCTCATCGTACAGAGACTATTTCAAAAAGAGAAGGCTTTTTTCTTCATTCTGCCAAAATTAAGTGCCTGCTGATTGGTCAAAGAGAATTGTCTTTCCCAACCAAATGGGGCTGATTTAGAAGACAAGGGATTTAGTTTGGTCGTTTTATTTTATGGCATATCAATCTTTTTCGGGTTATTTAATGCCGAATCCAGTCATTTTTGTGAAAATTTTTATGTTTCAAGTTTTTAATATCTTCAAATATTTATCAAGAAAGAGGAAACATGTTGGTTTTGTTTTTGGCTTTGGAGAACAGGATTGAGTTATGGAAAGGGTAAGGAAAAAAACAATAACATCAATGTTTGGTGCATTTTGGGTCAGGAAGCCGATATCTTCAGACAGCCTAATCTGGTAGCACCAGTAGAAGACAAGAGAGATAATCTATTAACACAGTAGACAAGTGGAGATAACCTATGATATAGTTGTAAATGGACCATGGCTAGTTTTCGTAACTTCTTGGCCTTTTGGCCAAGATCAAAGTTTAGTATCTGTTCCGATGGATACTACACCCCATAGACTGGTATTGTCTTGGCCTTCGGGGCTTGATTTATGCCGGTCTGTGGGTTTGTCCTGTGCAGTTCTAGAAGGTCCACCCTCCCAGGCTTTGCCTCCCCTCTTTGGGTAAGAGTAAGTTTATTGCTTACTGCCTGAGGCGCCCCTATCGTGGAATTCCGACTGGGCTGCCCAGACATTTTTTGTAGGACAGAGTGCTCACCTTCTCAGGCGCTGGCTTTTCAAGTCCCACTTTCCCAACCCGACATTGGGTCACATCTTACCTTGTGGGAGTAAGATAAACGTGGCCTTGTGCCTAACCTCCTGGGGAGGTAAATAAATAGTTAACTTAGTGTTTTAGTTAGTGGTTATTTTCGGATAAAATGGAAATTACTGTGCACTAATTATAAAGCTTCTTAACTTTGTACTTTTCGGCGGATTCTGTTCTGTGTAAATACCAGTTTTAATTAGTATTTTCTTTCATAATTTTTAATGGGTTATCATTTATAGCCACTTATTTAAACGATGCGTCTCAGAACTGCACTGTAACATAGTATGGGGTGTTCTTCGATCCCAGACCACCAAAAACATCTCCGGCTGGCGTCTTATCGGAAGTCCTGTTTTATCGACACATCGCAACTTACTCTTTTCTTTCTTTCTGGTAGATATAATAATGGGAAGCATATAAAAATACGTCTGGCCACTTTGACGTTGTAAACCCAAGAGGCAGAATCAATCTCGCTTCTTTGCCACGTACTTCCTCCCATGACGTCATATCCTGTAACGTAACACATAACTCTATTCTGTTTATTTCTAATGGAATTTTCCACTACTCTAACCTTATGCTTACCGTAGCCTTATGTGGAAAACTACCGTTTTTTAACATTATTGTTTTACACACCCGCCTCAAATCTTGCGACGCGGAACTGAAACATCTTTTAGCGAAACGAAACCTCACTTTGTCGAAAAACATAAATGAGCCAGACTTGCTGTTGGAAAGAAGATGAAGCGTGATTGTGATTTTCAGATCGTCCCTTGAGCGACTGCATAGGAGTAATTATCGTCTGTTTATGGCATTGTCCGAATCAATTACAGTGATGTCCCGATCAATAAGTGGGTTGGCACTGAGAAAGGGACAAACGGGGCAAATAAAAACATACCCATGAGAAACGAGATGACAAAGGGGAAAAAATGTAAAATACAAAGAAGAAGCTTTTATCTCTTTCCTAACTCTTATTTGCTCTGATTATTTATGTCATCATTTCTTAAATAAGTATATTCTCAAACGATATACGAGGCCTGTCTAAAAGTTATCCGACCTTAGGCCAGAAAAAATATTTCAAATACGTGACGGACTTGGGAGCC
>OY744525.1:36569075-36754075 GCA_963556195.1 Sepiola atlantica
TGGAGACAATGATGTTCCAATTAAGTTAAAAGATATATATATTTACGGATGGATTTATTTTTTATTTAAATATTGGCCAAAAATTGAGCTTCCAAATGTTTTATATTAGAATTTACTCCAATAAAACGAACTTATGAAATTCACAAGCGGTCCCCAGCCGCATGTATATCCTGGTCATTTGAGGAAGACATACAGTGCATAGCAGCCCCAAATGGTCACCCATCTGGTATTGGTACTGGCCAGTCTCCACGTCGCTTAACTTTGGTGATCTAACGAGAACCGGTGTGTCAACGTGATTATGCCATACACGCGATTATAGTGAAAAAACGAAATTCTAATTATTCAGAAAAATTACCAACCCGAATTTCAAATGGTTTTCATAATTAAGACACTTATAGCAGAAAAAAACGCTGATTCATAGTTTGGAAAATTATTACTTATCTCCAGAAGTCATACAAATACAAATATTGGACAATGCTGACACAACTCATACACTCACAGGAGATCTCTAAATCAGGCGACATAAATCTAGCTTCGTCATTCCCCTGGGCTTAGTATTTTATAAAATTAATCGCAAAACATTGTATGTGCTTCTATGCAGATTCGTTTAAATTTTTATTTTATTTTATTTTTTTTTTTTTCGAGGGTTAATTTTCTTTATCTAATAAATATCAAAATGACGGATTTAACTCCCTTGACCGTTTGAATTCCTGATTCAGCTTTCCATAGGAGCAGAACTCAAATTGATAGGTGTTTATCTTCATAGAATATCGGGTCTTCCATACCAACAAACAAACGAGCGGATAGACCCTACTAATATTTGTAGTGCATTACACTTCCAAATCGAGAGAGAGAGAGAGAGAGAGAGAGAGAGAGAGAGTGTGAGAGAGAGAAAGAAAAAAACACAGACAGAAAGAAAGAACTGATTTCGATCAACCAACAGTTTTTGGCGTTTTAACTAGACTTTTAAACTATATCTCTCTATGGCAGATTTCACTGAACTCATAAACTATGACTCATAAACCATGGCTTTTGGGGACAATACTTTTGTTCTTTTTTATTATTATTTTAACTAAGTCTAGAGTGGTGTCTAGGAAATCTACTTTGCTCAGATTGTATAGTGATCTTGAATCTTAGTTCCTGCAATGAGTTTGTTAACTTTTTTCTAAGCCTATCTAAAGTGTTCCCGTTGCAGCTATGTGAAAGGCACAAGCCGTCATCCTTGTATAGACCGAAGAAATCGTGAGAGAATTTGTTTCTTAGTATCTCCAGTAGAAACAGGCCGACTAAATCGCAAACATCTGCACTGTCGTACGCCCCCATAACATCAAATGGGTCTTCAGAGTTCGATTTTTTTTACCCATACTTTTTCTTCAAAGAATAGAAGAGTTTGTCTTGTGTGCATTATTGTTTCTTTTTCTAGTTTACTAATATATGTGTATATTGGTGCAAGACTTAATGCTTTATCTAGTGCTTCTTTAGTAATATATGTGTATATATGTGTATATTGATGCAAAACTTAATGCTTTATCTAGTGCTTCTTTAGTAATATATGTGTATATTGATGCAAAACTTAATGCTTTATCTAGTGCTTCTTTAGTAATGGAGTGGTAGAAGTCTATTATATTAAGTTGTGTAAATTTTCATCTGTATGCTTCTGGTATCTCATAAAACTAGTTTAGTACTGAATATGTGTTTCCCCAGAGGTTGAGGTTAGTTTTACTTTTATTGTTTTAACTATTTTCCTAATTATTGCCTTACTGGCCATACCTATCTCACTTTTTGCTGGGTTTATGAGTTTGCAAGTTGGTCTGTTTCAGAAATTATCTTTATGGTCCTTTAAAGTGACAAATGCCTTTCTCTTCGCCAGACGATTAGCTCTGTATTGAATGCCTAATTTTGTGGCTACTTCAGTGGCGTCTTTGTTCATAGCCATGTAAGTGTATTGCTTTGCTAATTGGTATTTGTCAGTGATGGAGTTTTTGGTTAAGCGTGCTTTCTTCGCTTTTGTCATACTATATACTTTTTTAGTCTTGTCAGAGAAGACTAGTGCTTCGGTGTTTCTTTTTAGTCTCTTAACGTCAGTGGTTAAGGTTTTCTGGAAATTGTTTGACCTGCTTATTAATTTCAGGTTGGGAATTATATTTAGTGTATGTGTCTTTCTCAAAGTTGTCTAAGTCGTGCACTTTCTCTGGGTATTTACTAGATTTAAGACCAAAATAGTTTTTTACCGTCTGTCTCTGGTCGTTGGTCCAATTCCAGAGTATCTTCTTGATCACTTCTTCCATTTTAGTTAGCAGGATTCTTGTGTATAGTTGGTTATTGGGGTTTAGGATATTTTTAGTAGAGTATCCCAATGTGCCCTTCTCCATCCTTCGGGGGTGTTCACGGTGGGTAAACAGTCAGTGAATATTCTTCTGCGTCGTGGGTATCCTTCTTAAGAGTTGTCGAAAACTGGGCTGTCAGTGTTTCACTGTCATTCCCGGTGGGGGCTATATTTTTATGTAAGGTTAGTGGGAGAGAACCTCAGCAGAGTGCTCGAGTATTAAGAAAAATTAAAAAGTAAGAGGGTAATATTTATTTATATATGTTTTACAGAAGATCAGAACAAGCTAAGGGCGACTAATAATGCAATCTTCTGAATTAATGTGTTATTTAGAAAGTGAACAACTAATTAATAATACAAATGCAAAAGTAACAAACGTTACAATTACCTACAAAAAACAATTACATAAAAAATACATTATATGTATATATATATATGAGAGAAAGAGAGAGAGAAAGAAATATAAATTTCTTTAAGTTAACACTATATATATATATATATATATATAGAGAGAGAGAGATAGTGTGAACTTAAAGAAATTTCTACCTATCTATCTATCTATATATATATATAGATAACCAGATAGATATAGATTTCTTTAAGTTCACACAAAAGTTTATGTAGTAGCTCAATAGTCTACAATACAAATAGAGCTCTTAATTTGATATCATATGATGATAGTTATTCAGAAAACATTCCATATTTTATCCAAAAACACTTTTTATAAGAAAATTGTTTCTGCCCATTTGAAAAATATATATTTTCATGATATAAAAAATATCATAAACACTCACGAAAAGGCTTCATATTTGCTACAATGAGGCTGAAAAGATCAACATTCATCCAAATTTATTTAATTTATATATTCCTTTTTTTCTTTTTTGCTCAAACCAAAGAGAAATCCTTATTTAACTTTGTTTACTTGTATTTTAAAAGTTCTATGATATATTATGCCCATCATAATCACTTTTCAGTTCGAAATGTTCATATTTGATTGATAAAAAAAACAATACATCAAAGAGCAATATAAAAGAATGATTAATTAGCACCAACCATAATGGTCCACATTAATCCATTTTCACTCATATATATATATATATATATATATATATATATATATATATTAGTGTGGACACACCTAGACCAATCAAAAGTAAAAAGGTTGCGGTTGGGGATAGCAAACTGGAAGCTGTATGTGAGATTTGCTACCTGAGCGATTTCCTTTCAGCCGATGGTGGTTGTGAGACTGCTGCCATTACTCGATGCAAATCTTCTTGGAGGGGTTTTAGAGAACTCTTGCCTATCTTAACAAATAAGCATCTGGCTGTCACGACTAGAGGACAGGTGTACACCAGCTGTGTGAAGAGTGCCATGCTTTATGGCTCCGAGACATGGGCTGCATCAGCGAGCACTTTCAAGAGACTGCAGCGTAACGAAAGAGCCATTATTAGATGGATCCGCCATCTCAAGCCAGAAGACGATACTCTCCTTGAGACTCTTCTAAGTTCGATATAAAAAAAAATATCTGATGTTCTTAAGCTGGGCATGATGAGATGGCTTAGCCATGTCGAGTGAAGCTCCAACTGGATCTTCCGGGTAAGAGACATGTCCATTGCATCAAGTCGGCAGGATGGAAGATCGATGCTCTCTTGTGATGAGCTGTGTAAATGCGACTGTGCAGCCCTGGGGATTGCAGACTTTAATCCTCGCGAACCACCGAACCTGGAGATGACGACTTTGATCAAAACTGACAGACAGACCCCACCTTCTTATAGAAGACTAATCAAAAGCTTGTTAAAAGATAAATCGGATGATGATGATGATGATGATGATGATGATGATGATGATGATTAGTGTATATTCCATATTAACACTGCATTAATATCGAGTTTTAACAATTTTAGCTTTAAAAAAGATTTTTTAAAAAAGCAAAATATCCAAGCTATATCATGTCTGCCAGTTTCACGGTGTTGCTACCAATCTTCAAGCCATTCAAGATTTTACAGTTTAAATCAGTCTTGAAATGGTGAAGCCTTAGCTTCACAGACAGTCAAACAGATAGACTGACACACATCAACTCGATGACTTATTTAATAGGATAAGAATCATTATAATTATTATGATGATGATAACTGCCATAATCATTGAGGACAGAGAGTCGGTCAACTCACTGTGCTTCATAGGAACACAAATGTCTTGCAGGCTACCTAATTACGTATTGATTTTGTCATTATCCTCCATTATCCTATAAAATGTGTCCTATGCGAGTTTAAACCTTAATGTTTGCTTTCCACGGGAAGTTTTGATTGACAAGTGAAATTTGAAGCCTGCAACATGCAGGGAAAGAAAAGATGAAGTAGCAGAAAATGGCGGCTGATGATTTGAACAGTGTTCATTTTTTCTACTGATGAATGCCATTTCTGATGACAATTCAGTTCATTTGAAGAAGTATCGGTATAGTTTTTACCAGTACACGTCGGGCCTAAGCATGCCATGTTCAAGTTCAATTTCACTGGGGGATGTTGACAACCTTCACGTGGTTCTTCCTGTGAGTAACAGATTCTAAAATAGAATTGGAGAAACAACGAATGCCAATAGACTGATTCTTTTCTCCCAGTAGATTATCCGGATAGCTGCTTATCATGTAAACAGTTGGAGTTTTGTTGTGTGGATAACACATAGCAGTAGTTCATTCTCTCTCCTCTTCTTTCTCGTTGTTCTTGTCTTTTTTTCTTTTTTGTTATATTTCATTTACTTGAATATTTTTAGTTAATTAATTATTTCTTTTTTTCTCTTTTTTTCCAGGTGAGTTGCCGTTTTTCTTTTCATGAAATCTTTCTGTCTAGCTGGTAAGTGATTCTGGAATTTCAGTACTGGAAGCAAATGTCATTCAAGACAACTTTTATCTGTCTAACACCCTGACTAAACTTTGTCTAACCACGGACTCTGACCTTTTGACCCCACTGCCAGATTTTTTTCGTACATTAGAACAAGATGTGACCTGCTGAGTCACCCATTCATCTCAGGTTAGGTTGTGTGAATCAGGAAAAAGTGACTTCGCAAAGTCTTGTGACCTTGCTGGGTCGATAATAAATAAGACAACACGGTGGTATATTTACAAGACGGTGTATTTACAGAAGTGCAGAATAGTATGTTACAGAAAGACTGCTTCAAGACTGCATCATAACTTTGTTGTAATCTCCTCCATACATAGTGTCTGGAAGAGTCCATATATTCACGAAATAGGGTAAATCACCATCACACCATAACACAAAGCCAGTTGAGTATTAAAAGAAATAAAAAGACAAAATCCAAAATCAAAATTAGTCTTATTCGACTTGCTATTTCCCACTACAGCTAAAGGTTAAATAGTATAACTACATGTGATGATATTCTATTTTGTTTATAATAAACTTTTATTATTTCTTTATTACCTTCAACTGTTAATAAACAGAGAGAGATAGGGAAGCGAGAGTGATAGACACTGTATAAAATAAGAGCGAGGGGAGTGTCAAACAACATACAGTGTGAGAGAGGGTGAAAATGATAGATAGAAACTTAGTAGGAGATGGGTCACTTAGAACTTCAATTCTTGAAGAAAATGTCATTTAGGACAACTCTTACCTATTTGATATCCTGTCCAAACAGAAGATGTGATCCTGGTATTTGCACATATAACAGAAACTCAACCGTTTCTATGGGTGTATTTTTCGTATACGAATACGGACACAGTGAGCAGGAACATAGGTACAAAAGCAAACAAACGATATACGTCTGGGATCCGAATGGGAGAAATGTAGACGTAAGAGGCTATTGTGATTAGGGGACAGATTTATAAGGGCATCCTAAGTGGGGAGTTGTGCAGCAAGATATTTGTTCACATTACATTTAAATTTTTGCATGTTTGTACAGTCGCTGAAACAGGGACCAGGGAGTGAATTCCAAAGGCAAGCGGTCCAAGGAAAGAAATTGGGGACCTCTACAGTGAAGGGGTGGGATTTTGATGCTTGTTGGGTTGGTCGAGGGTATTTACATTTGTCAACATGGGTGTTGATTGTAGCCAGGGAGTATGCATTAAGTTAAATTATCTATTCCTTTTCCTCTAACATGTAGAACGTATCGGTATATAATGTTTGAATAAAAACTATAGTTTATGTAAAGTTAAATGATTTTTCATTTGCTTCAATTCATGGGAATGAATGACAACGATATGTCAAAAGAACCAAAGATCTGTCGAGATAGAATCGAAAACAACCAACACAAAAGCACCCGACCAATATTCATCGACTGGTCCCGAGACGTCACTAGCCTCCATGGATCTTAACAAACCCAGTGTATAATATCCACAGCTTGCTTCTAATATCCCATTCTTTCCTTCTTCAAGTCTTGATTTGTGTTCCTCCTCAGGGGAGATTACTCTGCTACACTTTCAAGCATAAATCTGTTTTTCCTCTCCTTTCTTTCCCTTGTTGTAGAAGCAAAAAAAAATCTTGATCGAAAGTACGAGGCCATCCCTTTGAGCCGAAATCCATACATCAAGTGTTCTTGCAAGTGAAGAAGAATGAGGAAAGATCCTAAAAATGCCTTCTTTGTTTTGACAAGACAGATGCAATTTCAATCGAATTGACTTGCAGCTCAATCAACTACTGATTAGTTTATTTTGAGAAATTCATTTCCTTTTTTTTTATTATTTGGAGGAAATAAAGGAAATATTAAGGTCTTCAATGGAAAACATTCATTTAATTCTATGTTTCCCCTCAATGTAACATTTTTAATTATCATTATTCGGTTAGTATTCCTCTTTGGGAATCACCCTTTTTAACCATCTTTTTGCAAGTTTATTTTTTTACCACTGTAAAGCTAATGAATATTTTATATCCTAGCATTTACGTTTTTAGCGATCACATGTTCGGGTATATTTTTCCGTACACAAGGCCGCCATTATGTGTGTTGCGTTATTATGGGAAGCTTACACGAGGAAAAGATAACAGTAAAGAATTAGTTGGATTTACATATATAGACAGTTATTACCACTTAAACAGTTTGTTAAAGACAAACGTAAAATAGTGATACGAAACATGTAAGGATGTACATAGTGTGATGCATATTGGAAAGAATGAGAAACATTAATACGAAGGAAAGAGTACATTAATGACCCAATAGAATACAAAACACATGTGTTGTCAGGGTCATAGTAAAGAAGGTATGTGAACAATGTATAAATAAATATGAATTTCAGTTGTTAGTTATGGTGTTCTTAGAGTCTAGTTGGCTGATACAAGAAAAGGGAGACTAATACAACTGCTACAGGGTTTGTGAAGGACATGCCAAGATGGCGGCTGGTCGGACGGACCATCACCGATGACCTTGAAGGACCCGTCAGAAAAGAGAGAAAGCCTCGTTCTGAACTTTTACACATACATGGAACAAGTTTTCTTATTTTCTGACAGGTGAACACACACTCTTTACGTTTGACAGAATCAGGGAGATAACTCGGATATAAGTCCAAGGGAGATAACTCGGATTATTCTATTTTCACACCACTATTTTTTAATTCATCGAATTCAATCTTAAAATGTTCTACACTGAGTAGGAAATTTGTTTTCAAAATATATTGCTCTATTAACAAAAATAAATCGATATAGATTTTGAAATCTGCATTGACAGTAAATTTGCAGACAGAGGAGAAATATTTAAAAAAATGTTCCCCATAGTTAAAAATATCATTAATTGTTTGCAAGGTTTCAATTACCCCCCCCCCCCCCCATCTCCTTTTGCTCTCTATCAAAGTAGTTTCTCCTAATTTTCCGCATTTCTTTCCTGCAATTGGCATCTATTACTCTTTTGTTAGTGTTGGCATTCTTTGTATGCCTTCCAATCTCAATATTACATTCCAATTTCCATGTCTAGACACTGTGTACCATTACATAGCACTAATAATTCTGTACCACATTACATGTTTTCATAATCCATTTCACATTTATCTTTGACAGAATTTATCTAAGAATAAATATGTATAGATGTATATCTGGATGGCAAAGCTATTGTTGAGGTTGTCAAGAAGTTTTGTTATCTTGGTGATACCATTGGAGCACAGGGTGGAGCAGGTGCTAGTGTGATTGCAAGAATTAGGAGTGGATGGAGTAAGTTCAGGGAACTTCTGACATTACTAACCAGCAGAGAGTTATTACTGTTAAACCAAGAGAAGAGTCTATCACACATCTGTAATCAGTGTGATGATTTATGAGTATTAGTGTTGGCATTCTTTGTATGCCTTCCAATCTCAATATTACATTCCAATTTCCATGTCTAGACACTGTTTACCATTACGTAGAACTAATAATTCTCTACCACATTGCATGATTCTGTAATACCTTTAACGTTTATCTTTGACACACCATTTATCTAAGAATCAAGAGAGGCGCGAGAGCGCTCTATCCCTTAATAAACCTCAAAAATGGCCTATGCTAGAAATCTCATTTCTTTGATCAATCATAACTTAAAAACCAATGAACCAAATTAGTTAAAACTTTGCATAATTTTTTTTTTGATAGGTTCTTTGTGTGTAGAATTTCAGCATCATTAGTCAAGGCAACCCAGAGATCCAGAAAGGGCAGGCATGAGTTTGTGTTATCCGTGTGTACGTACGTGCCACCCTGTATCTCATCAACTATTTGATGGATTCAGCTGATTTTTGGCAGAGATAGAGGTTCTAGGGTCTAGTTGATGGCATTTTAATTTCAGTTTACCATATACCTTAGTTTTCCAGAAAATTCCAAAAACCTTAAAAATGACCATTGTATTGCGGCATAGCTTTTACAAAAGTAGTGACATTCCATGATAAATGCAAGTATACTAAAATCATATGCCCTTAATAGGGTTAAGATGAAAATTCATATACACTAAATGTACAAAAGCAAGGAAATTCCCAAATTTTTACACTTTTATTGTCATTAAGGGTATGCGAGCACAACAGGGCTATGTATTTTACTGGTAGGAATTTTTCTTCAGAGCACCTCACACACTTCATCCACACATGCGTAGAGATTTATACTGTAGTGATGTGATAATGAAGTGGTTTGGTTGATATATAGTCATACCCTTCATTAATGACAATAAAAGTGTAAAAATTTGGGAATTTTCTTGCTTTTGTACATTTAGTGTATATGAATTTTCATTTTAACCCTATTAAGGGCATATGATTTAAGTATACTGGCATTCATCTAAGAATAAATATGTATATATATAAATCCAACTGTTCTTCACTCTTTTCCTTCTTCTTGTTTCCGATACTTGTTGGTATTATCAATGATAACACTACAAAAAAATGGTAACCACCTGCATGGGAAAGATATACAAGAACACGTGGTTAAAAAAACGTAAAAGCTAGGATATAAAATATTTGTAGGTTTTCAGCAATCAAGATTTCTAAAAACTAAATTTACAGCAATTAGATTTTTTCGTAAAAGAGAAACAGTTTACTCGATGACGGCTTCCGGTTTTTAATTCGGAAATCGACAAGCGGTGTTTATCAGAAAACTGTTACCCATTATATTTTAGGTCAAATTAATAATTTGTTTTCACACTTTTTTAAAAATTATTAACACATAAGAAAATGAAGCTGCTTTTCATAATTGAGAATTTTTATTATTTTTTTTATTACAAATAATGAAATAAAAAAAATTTATTTGGAATGTTATTTTGGCTTTGAAAATTTTTTTAAAATAGTTAATTAATAATACATAATATAATTTTTTTAAAAATAGTTAATTAATAATACATAACATCATTTTTTTTAAATAGTTAATTAATAATATATAACATAATTTTTTTAAATAGTTAATAATACATAACATAATTTTAAAAAAAATAGTTAATTAATAATACATAACATAATTTTTTTCAATAGTTAATTAATAATACATAACAATTTTTTTTAAATAGTTAATTAATAATACATAACATAATTTTTTTTAAATAGTTAATTAATAATACATAACATAATTTTTTTTTGAATAGTTAATTAATAATACATAAAATAATTTTTTTTAAATAGTTAATTAATAATACATAACATAATATTTTTAAAATAGTTAATTAATAATACATAATATAATTTTTTTTAAATAGTTAATTAATAATACATAATATATTTTTTTTTTAAATAGTTAATTAATAATACATAATATAATTTTTTTTAAATAGTTAATTAATAATATATAACATAATTTTTTTTAAATAGCGAATTAATAATACATAACATAATTTTTTTAAAATAGTTAATAATACATAACATATTTCTTTTTAAATAGTTAATAATACATAACATAATTTTTTTACAAATAGTTAATTAATAACACATAACATAATTTTTTCAATAGTTAATTAATAATACATAACATATTTTTTTTTAAATAATTAATAGTACATAACATAATTTTTTTTCAATAGTTAATTAATAATACATAACATATTTTTTTTTAATAGTTAATTAATAATACATAATATAATTTGTTTAAAAATAGTTAATTAATAATACATAACATCATTTTTTTAAAACAGTTAATTAATAATACATAACATAATTTTTTTTAAATAGTTAATTAATAATACATAACATAATTTTTTTTTAAATAGTTAATTAATAATACATAAAATAATTTTTTTTAAATAGTTAATTAATAATACATAACATAATATTTTTAAAATAGTTAATTAATAATACATAATATAATTTTTTTTAAATAGTTAATTAATAATACATAATATATTTTTTTAAAATAGTTAATTAATAATACATAATATAATTTTTTTTAAATAGTTAATTAATAATATATAACATAATTTTTTTTAAATAGTGAATTAATAATACATAACATAATTTTTTTTAAATAGTTAATAATACATAACATATTTCTTTTTAAATAGTTAATAATACATAACATAATTTTTTTACAAATAGTTAATTAATAATACATAACATAATTTTTTCAATAGTTAATTAATAATACATAACATATTTTTTTTTAAATAATTAATAGTACATAACATAATTTTTTTTCAATAGTTAATTAATAATACATAACATATTTTTTTTTAAATAGTTAATTAATAATACATAATATAATTTGTTTAAAAATAGTTAATTAATAATACATAACATCATTTTTTTAAAACAGTTAATTAATAATACATAACATAATTTTTTAAATAGTTAATTAATAATACATGACATAATTTTTTTTAAATAGTTAATTAATAATACATAACATAATTTTTTTTAAATAGTTAATTAATAATACATAACATAATTATTTTAAAATAGTTAATTAATAATACATAACATAATATTTAAAAAAATAGTTAATTAATAATACATAACATCATTTTTTTTTAAATAGTTAATTAAGAATACATAACATAATTTTTTTTCAATAGTTAATTAATAATACATAACATAATTTCTTTCTATTAAAATAAATACTAAGAAGATTACATGTGTTCATATTTTTCGTTGGTCTTCAACAAACTGTTTATATAAGAATAAATGTAAATCCAACTCTTTCTTCACTCTTGTTCTTTCCTCTTTCTTCCGACGACCCTCGTGTGTGTGTTACCCACGATTACACAATAGACAAGATGACGACCACCTGTGTGTGAAAGATATACCCGAGCACGTGCGTGATATAAAATAGTCTCAGCTTAACAAAGATATTGGCAAACTAAAAAAAAGATTTTTTTAAAGGTTGTTTTAGATTCTCTTACTTTCTAAGTTTTTTGAAACAGTCCTCCCCAAAACTATATTTACGAACTATTCATGAGTAAGACAAGGAGCTACAAGGGTATCTTTTATTTTTTTTAATTCATTGTTTTTTTACTTATATTCACCCCCCCCCCTAAAAGGCACATGGCCATTAAGACGTAAGGGGTTACTAAGAATT
This sequence comes from Sepiola atlantica, assembly GCA_963556195.1. NCBI lineage: Eukaryota > Metazoa > Mollusca > Cephalopoda > Sepiida > Sepiolidae > Sepiola > Sepiola atlantica. The sequence continues at coordinate 36,581,343 of OY744525.1, forward strand.
AGGGGCCAGATTTATAGGGGCATTCGGAGTGGGGAGTTGTGCGACGAGATCTTTGTTCACATTACATATAAATTTCTGCATGTTGGTATAATCGGGGAAACAGGGAGCAGGTAAGGTATTCCAAAGGGAAGCTGTTCGAGGAAAGAAGCCTTAGAGTGGAAAGCTTTCTGGCATCTGGGGACCTCAACAGTGAAGGGGTGGGATTTTGCTGATTGTCAGGTTGGTCGGGGTATGTACGTTGAGGGAGTACAAGTGCAGCAACTTTGTCAGAGCACATTCCATTGAAGTACTTGTAAAACAAGCATAGGGAAGCAACATTGCAGTGATGAGACAGAGGCTGGAGCTTGGTGGACAGTGTGGGACCTATTAGATTAGAGGTTCTTTTTTGGACCCTGTTTAAGAGGGAAAGACTCGTTGGAGCTGGATTATGGAATAGTCAGCCAATCATGCTTGACATGTTATGACTCTTGAGTTTGATCCATTTGGTTAACAGAGCAAATAATAAGGAAAACTTTTGGCTAAGATCAAATTGTAGTATCTGTTCTGATAGTTACTAGACCCACGTAGACCGGTACCGTCTTTGCGTTTGGACTTTGATTCCGCCGATCTGAAGGATTGTCCTATTCAGTTCTAGCAAGTCCACTCTCCCAGGCTTTGCCTTCTCACCCTCTGAGAAGGGGTTAGTTTATTGCTAATCGTCTGAGGCACCCTTACCGGGGAATGCCGACGTGGCTGCCCAGGCATTTTTTGTAAGCCAGAGTGCTCTTCCTCTAGGATGCTGGCTTTTCAATCCCACTTTCCGACCTTGTGTCACATCTTACCTCTGTGGGAGGGAGATAAAAAAAAGATAAAAAATAAGGAAAACTCCAACAAATATTAAAGATAGGAAAGAAGGTTTATTAAAAGATGTGTAAGTTGTATAAAGGACTTCAGCAATTGCTAAGTTAAGTGAGCAAGTCCGATGAGATTTCGTTAGTTATCGTTTTTTATAGTAAAAAGGGTTTAATTCTCCTTATTTAGGTTGTGGGTGTATAAAAATCATGTTCAAACGGTTTTTTCTACATAAAGTTAAATTAAGCAGAAACGTGAAAAATCCCATTAGAAGTTAAGAGTAGAATTAGAGATACGTGTTCTAGATGTTGCATCAAAAGCAGGAAGTCTCCAGGGACACGTAGCGGATAATCTGATAAAACTTTCTCTTGTTTCTGAAGGAGGGTTGTCATGTTTGGGACAGCTGCTCCCTCCCTTTATGAGGATGGGTTGAGAGTAGACCCACGGTGTATTATGTAGCATCAAGGTATACATGTATAATGTAAATAAAAATAATAAAACGCCAAAATAATTGTTAAACCCCAAATGATTTTGTGCTGTTATTATTAATAACTTTTTCAACCATTGTTATTAATAAGAAGACAGAAATCAGTATGCATTATGACAGATATGCGACGGCTGTTAACAACAACGGGGAAAAAAGAGGAGTGAGATCGAACTACTACTACATGTTATCTACACAACAAGATCCCAGCTGTTTATTTGATTAGGATACTCTGCTGGGATAAAAAAAAAATTGGTTCACCGTAGTTCTACAATATATGACATCTCCACTTTTGAAATTTAACTCCCTTGGCAGTTATAAATTGGTTCACCGTAGTTCTACAATATATGACATCTCCACTTTTGAAATTTAACTCCCTTAGCAGTTATAAATTGGTTCACCGTAGTTCTACAATATATGACATCTCCACTTTTGAAATTTAACTCCCTTAGCAGTTATAAATTGGTTCACCGTAGTTCTACAATATATGACATCTCCACTTTTGAAATTTAACTCCCTTGGCAGTTATAAATTGGTTCACCGTAGTTCTACAATATATGACATCTCCACTTTTGAAATTTAACTCCCTTGGCAGTTATAAATTGGTTCATCGTAGTTCTACAATATATGACATCTCCACTTTTGAAATTTAACTCCCTTGGCAGTTATAAATTGGTTCACCGTAGTTCTACAATATATGACATCTCCACTTTTGAAATTTAACTCCCTTGGCAGTTATAAATTGGTTCACCGTAGTTCTACAATATATGACATCTCCACTTTTGAAATTTAACTCCCTTGGCAGTCATAAATTGGTTCACCGTAGTTCTACAATATATGACATCTCCACTTTTGAAATTTAACTCCCTTGGCAGTTATAAATTGGTTCACCGTAGTTCTACAATATATGACATCTCCACTTTTGAAATTTAACTCCCTTGGCAGTCATAAATTGGTTCACCGTAGTTCTACAATATATGACATCTCCACTTTTGAAATTTAACTCCCTTGGCAGTTATAAATTGGTTCACCGTAGTTCTACAATATATGACATCTCCACTTTTGAAATTTAACTCCCTTGGCAGTCATAAATTGGTTCACCGTAGTTCTACAATATATGACATCTCCACTTTTGAAATTTAACTCCCTTGGCAGTTGTAACTTGTCTTTCTCTAAGTCACTGTTTTTTTAATTGGTCGTCTCGTTTCTGGAGCTTTGGGGGTAAAAGAGTTCATCGAAAACACCAAGGAAAACATCCATAGGTTACTCATTGATATCTTTTTCATCGATGTATCTTTTTTATTTGGTTAAGCTGCCTTTCATGCAACCAGTTAGCAACCGTAATTAGGTATACCAACTTTCCAATGTATTTATCAATAACACTGCTCTCTCAATGTTCTTTTTTATGTTTGATCCTCTCTTAGTTTGCATATGATTGGATGCTCGGGTCCACCACCCTGTCGCTTCCCCATCTGCACGCTACTAGACACAAAGCCAGTAATATGAGGTACTGACAAACATTCAAACAGTATATAGATGCAATATCTTTTGTCTTTTTACATGACTTGCTGCACTTTGCGATTTTTTTGTTGGGAATAAAATTTATTGATTGATATATATTCATGCCAATAACATAGTGAAAAAAATAGGTTAGTCCGAATCAAGTATCGATATGTCAGACGGATTGCTATTTGGGACTAACTTAGAATTGCCTTTTAGTTGCAATTACTCCCAGGACCATTCTGACCCAGAGTGGTAGTAACTGACAGAGTCCGGTCTATTGATTAAATAAAATCTATCGTTTACAGATTATTTATCTGAAAAAAAAAAATCATACGCCCACAAAACAAATGAATCTACAAACCATTCCTATACAAAACATACGTGTGGTTTCAACATGAAATGACCCGAGAAGGGTTGACATGCCATACAACCTAAATACCAATCAACTCTCATGAGAGAGAGTTATCGTGGGGTGTTGGTGGAAGTTTGCACTCTTTAGGTGATCTCTTTCCCACTCTCACAAAATATATTTGATAAATGCAGAATAAAATCAATGTGTTCAACAGATTAATTGAACAAATTGATTTAACATGTTTTTTTGGGGAGGTGAGCAGCAAGTCAAATAATATAAAGAAAATATCAACAAAAGACACTGCCGCCTAAATCACTTAATTGTTTATCGGCCATGTCAACCATAACCTATATGTTTTTGCGGACTTCAGCGTCACCATTGATTATTTTGGGATTTAAATTCATGATAAGAGTATCAATTTATGAATGTTTTATTTATTTATTTATTTATTTATTTAACTCAATGAGGAAGACAACCACAGTGTTACGATGTATGGAAGTGAAACCTGGAAATGATACAATGGATATGTAATGTGAGTGAGACAATACAAGAACTCTCATCCATTCTTTCAACGTGGCCATACCATCGAAGTCTCCTGTTTTGCACACATCTATACTATCCAGATTCAATCTTCCTCTGTGGTCATCAGAACTAAGCCTGTCTTGAAAACTCACATTACACATCCATTGTATCATTCTAATATCAATTCTTTCCATACAACACATATTCTCAACACTTACTGGCCATGTTCACTTCCATACATCATCACACTGTGTACAGATGTCTGATAGACTCTTACCTTGGTTGACTGTGGTAACGCTCTGCTGGTTAGTAATGGCAGAATTTCTGTGAATTTACTCTATCCACCCCAAACTCTTGCAATCACACAAGCACCTGCTCTACCCTGTGCTCCAATGGTATCACTAAGATAAAAAAAAAACTTCTCAATAGCTTCACTATTCAGATAAAGCTAATTTATTTTTACTAAAAGTAGCCACCACTTGTCAAGACTAGATGCCACTCAAGGATAAGGATTAATGAGATGGAATTAGTGTCAGAACCAAGTACAAATTTTGTGTTGATATTGGCTTTTAAGACAACCAAGTTGTGATCTGCGAGGAAGTAGTCCTGTAGCATTGTGTTGCACAGATAGAAAGCCTGTTTGTGGAAATTTCGCCTGACGCTAGGCACACTGAGGAAAGAAAAGAAAGCTTTTCTTCGTTGTGATTGTAAGATGGTGTTTTGCTATGAATGTTTTACGAGGAGGGACCAGAGATTTGGAAATAACGTCACTTTTTTAAGAAAGGGGCTGAAAGGAATCGAAGAGATCATCCCCCACTAGATTGCAGAAGGCGATTTTGAATTCTGTCAAGGCAACAAAGAATGCTCGGAGTGAAACTTCTCTAAATGTGGCAGCAGCACTCCCATCTTGGGACGTATCTGGCTCTTATCTATTGATAAGTTTAAGGTAATACATCATTGTTCGAATGTTAATGGAAGTATACAGAGTGATCATTTTGGCTGAAAACATTTATTCATTGCTTTGTAGTAAAATTTAAATCTTTACTTATAAGTGACAAAAAAATCTTCAAAATCATTTGTAAGCCACAACAAGTCTGTACAACTATGTCGAAATTGTTTGACTTATTTTATTCAATTCAAAAAACTATTATATTAGCAATCTGTCTCACATATCAATACTTGATTTGGACTAGCCTATTTTTTCAGGTGTTTTCCCCTACACTATGTTATAGGCACGAATGTATTTTATTACGCATCTGTAGTAACAAAGATAATTGATGCCTGTCTCCCCCTTGGAGTAATAATGGAATGTTCTACATTCGTGTATATTAAGAGTGAATGTTAAAACACTATTTGTCTAGCTAAGCAACAAATGGTTAAATAAAGCTTATCCTTAAGTTATATTCGGCGTCCAGTTTTTATTACAATTTATTTAACCATTCGTTATGGAACGTTACTTGAAACCCGATCGTCTAGACCTTGATACGGCCGACTCGGAATCTACTGACAAATGGCGGCATTGGAGAAAAATGTTCGAAGGATTCCTTACAGCTCTACAGTTATCTTCAAACGCGGCTTTAACAGGTACTGAGAAATATACCCTTCTTTTACATCATGTCTCTACTGCTATTTATAGAAATTTATCTGAATGTGAAAATTATGAAACTGCGGTGGACATTTTAGAAGCCATGTTTGTCAAGAAAAAAAATACTATTTTTGCTAGACATTTACTTGCTACCCGGCGTCAACAACCAGAAGAAAGCCTTGAACAATACCTTCAGATTCTAAAGACGTTAAGTCGCGAGTGTGAATTTACAGCCTTAACTGCGAACCAAGCGAGAGATGTTTTTATCAGGGACGCATTTATTAATGGAATACAGTCCAACCAAATAAGACAAAGACTACTAGAGAATAAAAACCTAGACTTACCAACAGCTTATGAACAAGCTCTAACGTTGGACATGGCACAGAAGCAGTCTGTCTTCTATTTACAACCCGATATTTTGGGAGCTGCTATCGTAGCCCCTCCTCTGCATGTTCAAAATTCTTCCATTGTCCAAGATGCTGCCACCCCCCTTTCTAACGATCACGAACAACTTATCACTGCCGCCTCAGCTGGATCCACATGCTACTTTTGTGGCCTTCGTATACATGCTCGTTCGTCCTGCCCGGCTCGAGATGTTAGATGCCACAAGTGTGATAAGCAGGGACATTTTTCGAAAGTTTGCCGGTCAGCTTCTCAAAAAAAACGTTCGGCTACTCTTGCTACTGTAGCACCAATTACAATATCAGCTGCATTCCCCGGCTGCCTCTCAAAAACAATCGTGAGGGTAAAAATCAATGGATTGACTATTCATGCGCTTATTGATACAGGCAGTTCCGAAAGTTTTATTAATGCCAGTATTGTAAAAGCAAATAAATGGGAAATATTTCCTTGTTCCAACCAAATATCAATGGCAAATTCATCTTTATCGTCCCATGTAATTGGATATTGCATGGTTAACCTGAAACTAAAAGGAAACTCCTATCAAGGGATTAAATTATCAGTAATGAAAAACCTCTGCTGCGAAGTGATTTTGGGTCACAATTTTCTAAAACAACATTCATGCGTTGAAATTCCTTTTGGTGGCCCCAAGCCAGTCCTAAGCGTATGTGGACTAGCAGCTGTCAAAGTGCGGCACCCGTCACTTTTTACAAACTTAACTCCTGACTGCAAACCAATAGCAATAAAATCAAGACGCTATTCAGAAACGGACAAACAGTTCATAGCAGCAGAAGTAACAAAACTACTTAAGGAAGGAATTATAGAGCCAAGTGAATCTCCATGGCGAGCACAGGTCCTCGTAACAGCCACTGAAAATCACAAGAAAAGGATGGTCATTGACTATTCCCAGACCATCAACAGATACACATTACTCGATGCCTATCCACTGCCTCGTATTGACGAAATGATTTCTAATATTGCAAAATATCACACTTTCAGTACTTTAGATCTCAGAAGTGCCTACCATCAGGTACCTATCAAGCCAGAGGATAAGCCCTACACGGCATTCGAGGCCTGCGGTCGCCTATATCAGTTCTGCCGAATTCCTTTTGGGATAACAAATGGTGTGGCTAGCTTCCAGAGGGTAATAGATGAAATAATCTCCAATGAAAAATTGAAGGGTACTGTTGCATATATAGACAATGTCACAGTATGCGGACATAACCAAGCTGAACATGACCACAACCTTAAACGATTCATGGCTGCCGTCAAGAAATATAATCTGACTTTGAACAGTGAAAAATGTTCCTACAACTTGAAAAGCATCAAATTATTGGGATACATTGTCAAAAATGGCACCATGACGCCGGATCCCGAGCGACTGAAACCGCTAATGGAATTACCAATCCCTGGAAACATGCCCTCTTTACGACGAGCCCTCGGTATGTTTGCTCACTACTCCCAATGGGTTGCGTCTTTTTCAGAAAAAAATACACCCATTGACACAAGTATCTACTTTTCCGTTGTCCTGTTCCGCCATCAGAGCATTTCAAAACATGAAAAGGAACATTGCTCAGTCTGCCATTTCTGCTGTGGATCCTTTTATCCCTCTATTAGTTGAGACGGATGCCTCCGACTGTGCGATAGCTGCCTCACTGAGACAATCCGGTCGTCCTGTAGCTTTTTTTTCAAGAACACTTTCGAAATCCGAGCGACGACACTCTGCAATAGAAAAAGAAGCGTACGCCATAGTTGAGGCATTACGAAAATGGAGGCATTACTTAATCGGCCGACATTTTGAATTAATCACTGACCAAAAGTCGGTCTCGTTTATGTTTAACCCAAAAACAACGAGTAAAATAAAAAACGAGAAAATAGCGAGATGGAGAATGGAGCTTTCTTGCTACTCCTTTGACGTCACTTACCGCCCTGGTAAGGAGAATGCCGCGGTCGACGCGCTTTCAAGGGTGTGTGGCCTGGTAACTGGCTCAGATGATCTTCAGTATATACACAGGGAATTGTGTCACCCAGGTATCACAAGAATGATTCACGTAGTCAGGAGCAGAAACTTGCCATATTCTGTTGAAGACGTAAAAAGAATTACGAACTCTTGTCGGATATGCGCAGAAAATAAGCCCAGGTTCTACAAACCTCCTCCAGCAACACTCATTAAGGCCACACAGCCTTTTGAAAGACTTAACCTGGATTTTAAGGGCCCTTTACCCTCTAAAACTAAAAATAAATACATGCTCACAATAATAGACGAGTACTCAAGATTTCCGTTCGTCATCCCCTGCCCAGACGTAACGGCTGCAACAGTAATTCAAGGCCTCTGCTCCATTTTTGCCGTTTTTGGAGTGCCTGCATATATACATTCAGATCGTGGGTCTGCTTTTATGTCGGACGAACTCAAGCAGTTTCTGCATGAACGAAGAGTAGCTGTAAGTAGAACAACTCCTCACAATCCTCAAGGAAACGGACAGTGCGAAAGATACAATGGTATAATATGGAAGACAGTACAGTTGGCGGCAGCAAATCGCAATAGTCCGATCTCCGATTGGGAAAGTCTCATCCCCATGGCCTTATACGCTATTAGGACTCTATTATGTACAGCGACAAACGCTACCCCACATGAGAGATTCTTCTCGTTCCCACGACGAAGCTCAGCAGGCACATCACTTCCCTCGTGGCTTGCACAACCTGGCACAGTTTTATTAAAACGTCATGTTCGTCATAGTAAACATGACCCATTGGTAAGCGAGGTACAATTAATCGAAGCGAACCCTCAGTATGCACTGGTCAGAAATTCAGAAGGAAGGCAATCTACTGTCTCCTTAAGGGATCTAGCCCCAGCAGGAAATGTATATGAACGTAGAACTGCTTCAGATGGATATAGAGCTCCGGTTCGTGGAACAAGTCCGACCCTCTTAGGTGATCGTGTGCCAGATACGTCAAGTTCAGAGTCCCAACAAAACGAATCTGAATATACTAACAGAGTCGTCTCTGACTCTAGTTCGGACGACAGATGGGTACCACGAAAGCGGTTTCACCCAATATCTGAGACAGATACTCAATCTTCAGACACCAAGCGACCGAAGCGCCGTAGAAAACGAGAGCGATTTGGAGCAAGATATTTTAGCCCTAAACCAGCCACACAAGACAGTCCCGAAACGTCGTCAGGTCCCGAGGAGCCTAGATTAGAAATGGATGTCGGGCACGAACAACCAAGACGCCCTCAAAGAACCCGCAGGAGGCCAGGTCGATGGGATGATTTTGTTCCCTACGAATAAGAAGATAGATGGGGGAGAATGTAGTAACAAAGATAATTGATGCCTGTCTCCCCCTTGGAGTAATAATGGAATGTTCTACATTCGTGTATATTAAGAGTGAATGTTAAAACACTATTTGTCTAGCTAAGCAACAAATGGTTAAATAAAGCTTATCCTTAAGTTATATTCGGCGTCCAGTTTTTATTACAGCATCATATTTTCTTTTTTAAATACATATTCTGGCTAAGAAACTGTTCAAGTGGATACATTTTCCTTTATTCACCTTGATTGTGTACAATTGTATTCAGTTATCTCCCTTGAATTTTTCAAAAATAAATATATATAATCCTTAAATCATGTGAATTAAAGCATATCTATATGCTTTTCTATAAAATTTACCAGGGAAAACAATGGAAGTGTTCCCGAATCTCTAAAGTGCACCCCTAAGGGGGTTATGAAATCATAACCCCTTTAAAAGTTCAAATATATCCTATTTTTATGAAATTTATATCACATGTAGAACATTTTCTGGGGAAGACAGTTGAAGTGGTCCCGAATAAAGTGCCCTCTTAACCTAAGAGAGCTATGGGGGCCGAATAGAATTTTTCGAGGAAGACATCGGAAGTGGTCTCGAATGACTTCATTACTTTATATGTGCCGAATGTGTATGTGCCTCTAAGCGACCCATGGGGACAGAACCCCTTAAAACTTGAAATACATATGTTTGATTTTAATGAAATTTAAATCATATATATAAGACACTAATTCAGAGAGTTTTCCAACATTTCATCTTCTTTCGACTATATTAGGGGGAGAAACGGAAAGAGGGGGTCAGTAAAAACAAAGAAAGTAATATGGTGCTATGAGCATAGTAAAAAGTACACAGCAGTGATCCTCATCCAAGCGCGAGCAGCGTCGGGTCTTCCTGCTAGTATAAAATAAAAATTCTCGTCATATGTGTCTTGAGTTCATCACCTCGAATACACATGAACCTTCTGATCTCGGGTTCTTAAGTGCCCCCTTCGCTCCGTTTTCTATGAGTTAAAACGTCATTGCTTCTGAGCCTCATAAAAATTTAGATTTTGAGCACAGGAATGATTCTACAGGGAAGCATTCCAGTCTTTTCTTCTTTGTTTTCTTGCTTTCCTTCTTTCGGTATCTTATGATGCTCATCCTTAGAAAGATGTTCATAGCCCTCCGCACTGTGGGGTGCCACGAAGGCCTCTCAGTGGTGCCACGTTTCTCCATCCTTGGGGTTGATTCTCACATGCTGGAGATTTCTTTTGATGTCATTCTTCAAAAGGAAAACACAACATCCATAACAATCGTAAACCACCTCAATGCACTTTTTGAATAGACATTTTCTCACAAAGAAAAATAAAAAACGTTTTCGGTTCTTTTGGGCCACAATCGCACATGGGAAAATCATTGGTTGCTTGTACAGCTGAAAACATATATGAAAAAACGCATTTTCAAATAAAAACTCTTGCATATACTTATGTATCAGGCAAAAATAAATATCCTCACCAAAAATTAGGAAAAATTATCGAGTAGAATTTTAATTTTTAAAAAAAATCAGTTTTATCGTTTTTTGCCAATCCACCATTCATTATTTCTTGGTTAAATGACAGACTGACTTATCTTCTCCTGCTTTACGGGTATTCTTCCTGTATCAATAACCGATCGGCAAAATACGATAAAACTGATTTTTATATTTAACTAGCAGGGGTAACCCGGCGTTACCTTGGGCTCTCTCTTCCCAGTCGCACCACTCACCCTGTTCCCCTGAGCAAAAGCTGTTTCTTCTCCGGTCGCCCCCCCTCTCCCCTCGCTCCACTGTCTTCCCGCTCGCCCTTCATCCCGTTCACCTCTACCTGCCCTCCCTAACCCCCTTCCCTTCCCCTCACCCCATTGCCCAGGGCAAAAGTAAGTACTAACTCTGTCTTCCCGGTCGTTCCCCTCCCACCTTCGATGTATATTTAGGTCACCGTAAAAAAACATTGTGGTAGTCGATGGGGATCGAACCATCAAACTAGTGTTTTGGCTCCTTCGTCGTTACCGACTTTGCCACAAGAACAGTGTATAAAATGTAACAAAAAATAGGTCAGTTAAACACTGTTTTAATTCGGGCTCAGTGCGCCTGCGTACAGCGAACAGACGAGAGGAAAACAATGAAATTTGTTACACTCCCCCGAGAAGTTCCGTGTCGGTTCGGCACGAAGAAATCAATGTATTTTTCCAATTTTTGGATATTTTGCGTCCGAATGCTGGAGGATTCTAAAAATGTCAACTTTATGAACCTGTCCAGTATCTTGGGAGTCTTTTCCTGACATACAAACATACACACATACACACAGAAGTTTCCCCTTTATATATGAGATTAAAATTCTACTCGATAATTTTCCGTAATTTTTCGTGTAGATACCTATTTTTGCCTGATACTTAAGTATATCAAAGAGTTTTCCTGTTAGTTTATTTGGAAGTGTGAGTTTCACCTGTGCAACTGCGTTTTTCACCTGTGCTTTCATCTGTATAAGCACTAATTATTATTTACCTTAGGTTTATGAGCACTAAACAATCATAATACTTGACTCTTGATGTTAAACTTTAATTCAAACAGAAATTGTGATCACATGCTTTACTTGTTTTTTTATATTTAACAACTTGTTGACATGGTTAATCTTTTAGGTAATCTTGCAGTATAGTAAACAGCTGAGAAATCGAAAATAAAAAAATTACAACTAATAACTTTCACCAAACGCATTAAAATTTAATTTTCTAACGACTTGTCTACTTTTAAGGTTCTGAAACTGTTTTAAAGTTTTTTTAATTCATTTTTAAAAAAAAGTTTCTCGAAGCTGAACGAAAAATGTAGAGAGCCATGTTTTTATTTTTCTGCCACATCTGGAGAGATGAGGCCCTGGGCAGTCTCTGTTGCCGAAACAAAGTTTAGAATCGACTCCGAAATCTAGTAAGGGATGATCTCTTCTCTTCCCTACATCCCCTTTCCCACAGAAGAGACGTTGTAAGTCTCTCTCTCTACTTTATTGTTATTTCCATGGAAAGTACTCGACTGAGCTCCAGTTTTTGGTTCCTCCTCAGAAGACATTCACAGCTATTCTTGGAACTGTTAATTATAGAGAATGACTCCCTAAAAGTGACTCCCTAAAAATCGTTAATAAAATTCAGAATCTTATCTGCAATTAAACCATATTTGGTACAAATAAACTTCAGTCTATATCTGACTTGTCCATCAAGTTTCAGTTATGAATATTCAACAGTCTTTGTTTATCACTGTTCAATGATAAGCACACTTGGATACAACGTGTAAAATTGTCAATAATTCTGCCACACTCCTCTCTTGGCACTGGCCTGTGATGGCCCTCTTTAGTTCAGAAATAGTCTGGGGATTATTTTGAAAGACATTATTTTTTAGATAATCTCACAGAAAAAAATTGGAGGGTGGGTAAGATCCAGTAAATATAAAGTTGATTCAGGAACACATCTCCTACAGATGAGACGATCACCACAGTGTCCCTGCAGCCATTCAAACGAGTTGCTTGAAGTGTGGGGAGTTTCAACCCCACCAGAAGATTATCTACAAAAGCCATTGCACTTCATCAAATGCACTGCATGGGTTTAAAGGTGAGAATGAACGGTAAATTAAGGTCAGTATTGAGCGCCATCTAGTGGCCGTTAAGAAGTTAAGACGGGTGACAGTGGTTTCATTAGGATGGGCCGAGAGGGGAGGTCAGAGTTAAAGTTTCCGTTCTTCCTTCATGTGACTAACATCAAATGGAATTTCCATGAACAGCGTTTCGTTCCAAGAACTTCTCATCTGTTGAACACATTACCATTGGGCTGCTTCCCTGCAGACTACAAAATGGTCATCTTCATGTCTTTTGTCAACAAATAGTTATCATAAACCGTCCTCATACGTAACACAATTTTGCTAATTCCATTAATCAGTTTTAATCCTCTCATAATATTCTTCATCATTCAACTGATAATTCCATTCATTTCTTTAACCCTTATCCTTGAGTTGCTTTTGACCTCGATAAATGGTGACTCATTAGTAAAAAAAAAAACCCCAAAAAACATCTTCTGCCAGATTTTTTTTCCATTCAATTTTCATTCATTTCTTTTTCATTCATATTTTCATTCATTTTTTTTCATTTTACATTTATTTTTTCTCATTAATTTTTTTCATTCATTATTTTTATTCTATATGAATATTCTGGATAAAGCAAGTAGTAACTCAAAAGTGCTCATAACAGTGCTCAATATCCTAGATAGAGCAGGTGTGTTTAAACGCTGTGATACAGAACTTTTCAGTCTTTTTGCCTCGGGAGCCATAATACAAAGTGCTCAATATACTGGATAGAGCAGGTAGAAACCAAACACTGCTCATAAAAGTGCTCAATATCTTAGATAGAGCAGGAGTGTTTAAATGTAGTGATGCCAGCGATAAAGAACTTTTCTGTCTGTGAAGTCATTTGAAGTGTGAGGAATTGCAACCCAGAAGATTGTCTGCAAAAGCCATTGCATTCCATCAAGTGCACTGCATGTGTTGCACTGTCGAAACATGGGATATTCTGCATTACTGGTTTGAAGGTGAGAATGAACGGTCAATTATGATTAATACTGAGCGCCACCTAGTGGCTGTTAAGACGTTTTGGGCAACCTTGAGCAGACAAAGAGGTGTTGTGATAGATGAACAGTAGTTAAAACACATTGTATCCAGGTGCGCTTGCAGAGGTGCGCATTTAGAGTATATCATTAAATGATAGTAAAAGAAAGACTGTTGGACATTCATAACTGAAACTTGGTGGACAAGTCAATGAAGTTTATTTGTACCAAATATGGTTAGATTGCAGAAAAGATTGTGAATTTTATTAACGATTCTATGGGTGGCATTTTTGGGTGGGGGTAGGACGATCACCCTGTATTTCAAATGTATGCATGACAGGCCAAAGAAATGCTATTTCAAATTTAAGTGTTATAGGCTCATTAATAAATGTGTATTTTTAAACTTATCTTCTTCAATCTGTGCGTTTGGTGATGAAAAATGCTATTTCAAACTGAAGCATCACAGAATAACCAAGTTATATATAGATGTGTGAAGATACTGACACCCAAACCACCGGGTAATAATTTAATAATAGACACATCTTTTCGATATTTACCAGTGAAAAAGAGGGAAAAAGGCTTTATTTATCCTTTTCACTTTCCTTTGTCTCCTTTCTTTTAATACTTTTGGCTGACTGACATTCAACTTGAGAGAGAGAGAGAGAGAAAGAAAGCAATTCGGTGTATGTATTTAATAGCGTCAAGATTTCGTACTTGTCACTGTGGGTCAGTCGGTTAGCCTGCTGTACTTGAGGATAGAGTCTGTGAGTTCGAACCTCACTCGAGGCAAAATTACTTTTGTTTTGTCCCCAAATGATTTTAGTTTTACTTTTATTTTTTCTGTACTCTACGTAATTTACGGAAGATAGAACTCTGCAAGACTAAAAATAAGATGCAACCCTTCAATCTGTGCACAGTTTCTTTCTTTCAAACTGAAGCCCCACAGAATGACCAAACTATGCACAAATATGCAAGGTTGCATCGAAAACAAAAAAAAATAAATAAAAAAGTAGTTTCGAGTTGATTTAAAAGAGAAAAAAACTAAATAAAACAAACAATTTTTATTATGTTCAGCACTGAATGATTGTTCGAATTCTAAATTACTTTGTTTTTATTGATTAGAAATTATTATATTATTTATTAAAATCAAATCAAATAATGTATTAAAGAAGAAAACTAATAAGAGAAGATATCAAATCTGTTTGTGCTTAAATTCTTCAGTCAAGTGAATGTGATAATCTGATGAAATTTTGTCAATTCAGACATAAACTTCTGATAACCATTTAATCTGTACAAAAACAAAAACGCGGTAAAAAAAAAAAAAATACAGCAATGGCGACTGTTTTTTTTTATTTTGCTTTTTGCTTTTAAAGTCTTTTTCTTTGTGTCTCACTTTCTAAATATCAATGGTTTTTGAACTTGATAGTTGTAAGCATACGAGCTGCCATATCTATTGATTTATTGATTTGTCGCTCTGATGTAGCCTTGCCTGCCTTTTTTTCTTTCATGCGAGAGGATGCAATAGTGTAACAATGAACAATGCCACGTAAATGCATCAAAAATGATCGTACTGTTTGCGTCGGTCTATACTGCAAAGAAAAACACGATCCTGGTCCTTTGATGAGTCTAATTCTTTAGAAATATGACCTCACACCAACCCTGCCATGGTTGGCTGTGCGATAGATTGTGAAGTATCTATTCACTGACAATTGAATTTGCATGTCTGAAGTGACCTGCCTGTTTAAATGTTGTGTCGAAGAGATGAGTCACTTTATCGAGTATGACAGTACGGTATCTGCCAAGAATTTAATTCACATGTCTAGAGTGACCTTCCAACTAAAAAGTGTCATGTTGTAACATTACATAGCACTAATAACGTTTGATGAAGGAGTCCTTTCAACCTCATCAGATGCCCCATAATCTTATTGTTGACAGAAAACAGCTGATATTTTCGTTGACACATTGTAAGTAGGTGACTCAATGGGTAGTAACATCTAGCTGTGAAGGTGGTTGTAGAGGTGATGTAGCAGCAGAGGTTTCTTATGTCTTCTTCTTTCCTCTGGTTCTGTAAAACATCAACAACACTTCTTTAATGGCGCCATGCTCTTTGAGGTTTTATTTTTTCTTTACAATACTGTAAAGTTACATATTATGTAAGCTTCCTATCGCTCACTCCTGGGGGTGAGTCAGGGTCAAATTACTAGAGAACTTTGCAAAAGGTGTCCGAACCCAATCAGTTTACCTGCCAAAAAGGAAGATTTTTCTATCTTAATCACTACGTGTTACTTTGGACTTCCTGCCATGATGTCATATCTTGACACCTAACACGTAGCCTTAATTCTAATCTTTTAACTTTTAATGGAATTTTCCAATTTTCTGCTTAATCTAACCTTGTGTGAGAAATACCGTTTTTAACATTATTCTGTTTCATAACCTGCCACTCTCGTTGCCAGAAGGTATCTTCAATTTTACAAGCAATGGCTGCAGAGGAAAAACCTGTGTCAGGTATTTCTTTCCCGGTGGGCTAATATTCCAGCCTTTCATTTCTTGGTCTCCTTCCGTCTTTAGAGACAATGGACAGCCTTTGCTTGATGAGTAGTTTATAGTGAAGTTAGATTAGGGTTTGGGTTAGGTGTTCATAGCACCCTCCTCTTAGACTGGCGTTGCTTAAGAATGTGCCAAGGAAAATTTTAAGACAATCGAATGCAACAATAAGCAGAAAAGAACTAATGTTTTTCTTGACTAGTTTCTCTACCAAGGATTGAGAGTCTGGTCTATGCTACTATTTCACTCATAGCTAGGAAGAAAAGAGGGCAGATTAATACTTTTTCCAATGGTTTTAGAGAAATTCACAGTCGCTTCCACTTCTAAAACTTACATCACCTGGTATTCCTAAATGGCCACTCCTCTAAGTACTGACCAGGCTGAGTGTTGGCTCAATGGGTAGTGGCGTCTCTGTTTCATTCTCTTTTTTTCTGCTGTTGTTAAACCGTAGTAAAAGTCATAATAAAGATATAGCAGCAAAAGTTTCTGTCTTCCGTTTTCCTTTGATCGTAATCTTCTTGTTGACATAAAACAGCTGAGTCTCGTTGACACTTTGTAAGTAGTTGGCTCAATGGGTAGTAACGTCTAGTTGTAAAGGTGGTCTTACTGATAATGTAGCAGCAGAATTTTCCTTTGGTTGTTGTGATGATAGCAGCCATCTTCTTTTTGTTTGTAGCTGTAATAATATAACAAATTTAAAAAAATACCGTTAAACTTGCTCACTGACTCGTGCTCTTTGATGTTTTATTCTTTTACAGTACTACAGAGAATTCTAACATTTATTTCTGATGTTGACGGTGTGACACTATCGCTTGCTGAAGTGTAACTTGGTAGTCTTCACCGTGGGGACGTATTTGGAAGGGATGTTAACGTCCTGGCACAGTACACCAGCTTCCTATGTGGGGCAAACGATAGGCACATCCCCTTCAATGAGAGAGTTATACCTGGTTGGGTTACAGGGTGGCATCATTAGGCGTCATTAATTCTCTCCAGAGAATTAATGATCTGGTTGTGCCATCAGCTGAAATTGAACGCTTGCGTAATAGGATCCAACAAGCATCTTATAAAAAACATAATTTATTACATTTCAGCTTCCGAAAAGAACACAAAAACTCAAAATACAGTTCATAGAAATTAAATGATTTCACAATATAGGGAATGTTTTCAACTTTTTTCCATTTATTTCTGCTTTTGATGGCAATAATTCTAGCATTACGAGCGCTAATAAGCCATTTGTAATGTTAGATCGGGAATCCTCTCGCCACGTTAGAAGTTGGCTCAATGGGTAGAATAGAGAACACCTCACGTAAGCTTCCCCTCACACTCTTTTGAGAGGGGCAGAAGAATAAACACAGAGCTTCGAAATAGACATCCGAACCCAATCAGCTTGACTACCAAAGAGAAAGACTTTCTCTCTTCATCGCTATATGTCATATTGGGCTTCCTGTTTACAACGTCATATCGTGACGTAGCCCATTTATTTCTGATATTGACGGTAATCATTCTAGCATTACGCGCGCTAATAAGCCATTTGTAACGTTAGATGGGGAATCCTCTCGCCACGTTAGAAGTTGGCTCAATGGGTAGTAACATCTAGTTGTGAAGGTGGTCGTAGTGGTGATGAAGCAGCCAAAGTGTCTGTGCATTTTGTAATAATGTAACAAATATAAAAATGCTAACAACATAAAACTTGCTCAATAGCGTCATGCTCTTTGATGTTTCCAAAAATCAGCTGTTTGTTCTTCAAATCACCTGGGTCAAAGATTTTACATCTGACCAGCTGAGTCTGGCACAGGGGCATTCAATACTTTACAGTTGTAGTGTTACAGTGTTATATACCTTGCTCGATGGCGTCATGCTCTTTGATGTTTTATTCTTTTACATCACTGTGGAGTTGCACATTACATAAGCTTCTCCTTGCCCATTCCCAGAAGGAAGGGAACAAAGACGATGCTATGAAAAAGGTGACGCTGAACCCAATCAGCTCACCTGCCAAAACAGACAAACTTTTCTTTTTTCTATCTCTACGTGTCACTTTGGACTTCCTTGCCATGATGTCATCTTCTGCTCCATAAGCCTTAGTTCTAACCCTTTTTAATTTCCAAATTCTAACCTTTTAAGTTCTAAATTCAAATCTTATAAGTTTCGAATGGAATTAAAGATTTTACATCTGATCAGCTGAGTCTGGCACAGGGCCATTCAATACTTTACAGTTGTAGTGTTACGGTGTTATATTTTCATTTATCAATGGGTGTATAAATCCTTTATACACCCATGTCGCCCCTGTGAAGCCAGGTCTTTGATCGCCTGTAGATAAAACACTTAGACGATGATGTTATTAAAACATCAGAGCGACAGTCCACTTGTGAACACGTGAGAGAGAGAGAGAGAGAGAGAGAGATCGCTTGTCTCGTTACACCTATCAACATTGTTAGCGACTGACACCACCCTCGCTGTGGCTCCTCGGGAGCGGCCACATTCTGAATCTGCTTGTTTAAGTTGTCAGCCAAAAAGATACAGAACCCCTCCCCCCCCCGACCGGAAGTCAGCTTGTGTCATCGACTTTTCCTTTGAGATCACCTCTGACCTTTAAGGTGTCACTCAAACCCTTCCATCCAAACACGGTCTTCGCCATCTAACAAATGTCGACCAATTTTTTTTGCCATTGTAAACAGCTGGCTGCCGTTGTGTTGTTGACAGAAACAGCTGTAGTTTTGTTTACACGTTGTAGGTAATCAGCTCAATGGGTAGTGACGTCTTTTTCTTTCTTTCTCTTCTTTTTCATTGTTGTTAACAGCTGTCGTCAGAGTGAAGATATAGCAACGGAAGATTTTCTATCTTCTTCTTTTCTTTGCTTTTGTAATAGGGTAACAATTAAAACAAAACACCAATAACATGGCGTCATGTTCTTTTGTTGCTTTACTTCTTTTTATAGCACTTCAAATTTACGTATTATATAAGTTTCTGGTTGTCTACTTCTTGGCGGAGATAGAACTTCGAAAAATATGTCTGACTCAAATCCGTTCGATATGTTCTTCACTACATTTTACTTCAGACTTCCTGTCTTGACATGTGCTACATAATAGTATTCGTGTTCGAGTGGACAGGTTTATAGGTCAAAGGCGTAAAAAAAATAACACCTAGTGGAAGTTGGGGGGGTCATGTGATTTTTAGTGAAACCTCTTCACTCTCGAGCGGAACTTGAACGAGAAAAGATGTGTTTTGCATGATGCCCCCAAAATCGGGACAGCATATGTTGACGGCTGATGTAGTAATCTCTCTCTCTTTTTTTCTCTCTCTCTCTCTCTTTCTCACACACACACACACGTGTATGCGAAGTTTCTGTTTCTGTCCGTTTGAATAAACCCTTTATAAACTAAAACAATGAGTGTCAGCATGCGTTTTATTAACAACTTGGGTTCACAACGACGATGGTGATGATGGCGGCGACGACGACGAGAAGATCAACCCACGTGCGTAAAAGAATTCATGCACTCATCAGTAAGGCGTAATATATCACACGTAGCTCTAATTCCAATCTTTAACTTCTAACAGAATTTTCCACTTTTCTCCTTCATCTAAAAAATTCCGTTTCTAACATTATTTTAACATACCCACGCCCTGATCAGTCTGCTAAATATTTTTCTATGACATATTTTTCTATGACATATTTTTCTATGACATATTTTTCTATGACATATTTTTCTATGACATATACGTAAGATATGACACCTTATTTAGGATGAACTGCACATCCTCCCTCTGACTGACAATCTTAAGATGAACATTTTTAAGGCCACAATGAAATCTGCCTTGCTCTACGGCTTGAAAGCTTGGATACCGACAAAACAAGAAGAAGCAGTACTTAACAGAACATACACAATGATGTTTAAAGAAACACTAAATCAAGAAACGCCTACATAGTCACATTTATCCTGTCTCTGTCTTGCTAAAAAAGAAAAGACTTCGGCTTGCTGTTGACTCCTGGATAAGTAAGTCAGTGACCCCCTTCTATGGAATCCATTATGCGGCAAAAGATCGGTTGAAAGACCTACATTGACCAACTTGTTGAAGATTCTGGATGCCTTTTGGAGGACTTGTCGAAAGATGGTCGGAGGGAACGAGATAGGAGAATCCAAGAAGAATTCCTGACCTTATTGATTGATTGACTAAAAAATTATGTATTATTAAAAATTCCCAAAACAAGAAAGAGTAAAATCTTTGTGTCATTATTTAATGGTGGCCGGCTGTTAAAAAAAACAACAAAAAAAACAACAACCACCACTTAATAATGATACTAAGTTTTTTATTTGTTTGTGCCATTATTAAATGGTGGTCACTGGTTTTTCAAAAAGATGACCACCACTTAATAATGGCACAATAATTTTGATATTTTTTGTTTGGGGATATTTCATTTTTTTTTTTTAAATTAAATTCTTTTGATTTCGTTTATTAAAAAATCGGTTTGGTATGATTACTACGTAAAAATACACTCTAATCAAATATTTGTTTGTTCTACATAGAACATTTAATTTAAGTCAAACTGCTGATTTTATTTTTCTTCTTTCTTTCTTGTATATTGAAGCAGTCAGCTTTAAACAATGAACCAAACACGAGACTAAAATGACACTCAGAGCACTCTTTCTTGCCAGAGTACAAAATCAACTTCGCAATCTAGTGAGTGAAGATCTCTTCTGCTCTCTACAGCCCCTTTCTCCCAGAAGAGACATTGCTAGTCTTTCTCTACTCTATCGCTATTTCCACGGAAGGTGCCCGACTGAGCTCCAATCTCTGGTTCCTCCCTGTAAGATATTCACAGCAAAACCTCGCCCGCCTACCACATCTGAGAAGAACTTCCCCTTTATCCTCAGACAGAATTTCCATGAACAGGGTTTGTTTCCAAGAACTTCCTGTCTGTGGAACACATTACCACGGGATTGCTTCTCTGCAGACTGCAACGTGGTCGTCTTCAGATCCAATGTCTACAAATACTTGTCATGTAATGGACAGAGCCAACCCCCCCCCCCTCCCGACATAAACGACAAAAAATAGCTTGTGTCATGCATGAGAAGAGAAATTTGCATCTCGTCCAGGTGAACTGATGTAAAGAAAAAAGTTGAGGATGAAAAGAGAACGAACTGGAGAGTGGCAGGAACGACGGTTTATTGTTAGAAGATTGTGCCCGATTTTTTTCATACATGTCATAAATTGTTTCCGTAAGTAATCAAACATTGGTCATTTGCAATCCTCTCATAATATTCTTCATCATTCAATTGAAAATCTACCAATCTCGTTAACCCTTATTATCATCGAGGTGATTTTAGCCTTGATAAGAGGTGACTGATTGGTAAAAAAATAGACCCGAAATAAGGAGACTTTTTAGCAAAACAATGTTCACAGTCATAGTAAGGTTTGTTGACTAAGGACAATGAATGGAGAGAGAGAGGGAGAGAGACAGACAGACAGACAGAGAGAGACAGAGAGAGAAACAGAGAGACAGAGAGAGATATGCAGTTGGAAGGAATGTTATTTTTCAAAAAGTAATGTGATTGAGGATGCATAGAGTGAAAAGTAGAGAGGGAAATAAATTTTCAAAGAAAGATGCCACACGCATATTTTGATTTTAATTCTTGTATGTTCCCGGGCAACACCAAGTCGTTCAGAGAGTCATAAATAATATATAGTCAGCACTTTTAAAAGTCCAGCATTTTTCAAACCGCATATAAAATATTATCAAGACAAACTATTTAAAATGGAAACGCTATAAATAACGTTCGATGTATATAAATTATTACTAGTTGATCATGAATACCTCTTTGTGGTCGGACCTTTTCAAATTTCAGGAATCGGAATTAGAATCGATTATTTGGGCTGCCGATTACGCAGTCCTGCTTGAAAATTTATCCAGCATTTTCAAAAATCATATATCAAATTGCATCGAGACAAACACATCCTTCGCCGCAGAGAATGCATTCTGATCCGAGACAGTAATTTGAGCGTCTGTATATGACTCCAGAATCATTTCAGTTATTGGATTACTGGATTTTATAAAAGTTTATTTTTACCATATTCACTGCTCCCTTTTGATATTTGAACTCCGAACATAATGGCCCATTAACATTATTTCCTTTATGCTGCCAGTAGGAATTGAAATATTAAACTGGTTATGATGTGCTATTTTAGTAAATAAAATCATATTTATTATATTCACAGCAGCCTTGGATATTTGAACTCTTATATCTTTCATTGTCCATTATCTGTGTTAAGAAATGATTATATTTATGCCTGTATTCATGTATGTATGTCTGTCTGTGTTTGTGTGTAGCTATATAGATAATACATACATATACATATCTATACACACACACACACACATATATATATATATATATATATATATATATATATATTAATAATGGAGTTTATGTATCTGTCTGTCTGTCTGAAGCCGAAACTCCATCAGAGTAGCATGGTTATTTTTAAGTCCGCCAGCTTCCTTATATATTGCTAGAAAAACCGCCGGTAACACTATGCACGTTTTGCAATTTACATAATCAATTGCTTATCAACTTCTAATAAATTACTATTCGCAAATATACACGCATGGGTTTTTTCTTCAGATTTTAACAGGTATTTACGCTATTTTGCATGCTAATAATCTTACTTATAAATTATAATTTAGACAGACAGATACATAAACTCCATTATTAATCGATTTCTTTTATTTACATACACATAATGCGTTACGTAGTTAACAATGCTGGCTGTTTAATAAGTCGTTTCCTCCCTCCCTCCGGTAATTAAATATGGCGCAATTGATTAAACAGCAGGCATTAACGCTGGCATTCGCCGTGCTTATTATTATTATTTTTAAACCGTACTAAGTTAGTTTATTTTCTTAATGTTATAAACCATTATGTTTTAAAACACAAATTCACCGAATCAAATTGTTTAATTGAAATAATAATTGATTAAAAAATTACTATTAAAACACATGCACACACACACATTATACCGAATTTAGTTTTCCACTTTAGGACCCACGCTAACTTTGACCTCGTCATTACGGTTAGGGTCAGTATTCTGTTTTTTAATTGTTGATTTTAATTTACATACACTTTCTTTCCACTTTGAAAGACATAAAATATTACTTACGTGGATTAGGCACAAAACGACTGGGTGTAAATAAATGCGAGCAGACGATACTTTGGTGGGGACACCTTTTACTGGGCAAGTAAATAACTGTTTTCAGAATCGTATTCGCTGTATTGTTACTTTTAATTTCGGTACACTTTCCTTTTCTCTTTTTGAACAACTAAAACTATTATTATTTATTATTTCGTAAATTCTTACGTGGATTCCGCGCAAAACAATTGGGTGGAAAAAAATGCGAGCAGACGATAACTTTGGAAAGGGTATTATGAAAATTAGCAAGACGTTTTTCAATCGTTAAGAATTAAATTATTTTTTCTCAACTGTGAATACCAAAGTAAAAATATTTCTATTTATGGGGGAGGTCAAAACAAAAATCGGGGTAGGATCGAATTTTTTTCCCTTCATGTTCAACTAAAAATATTCTTGGTCAAAAACTAAGAAAATCAATGTCTAACCACCCAAGAAATATAACTGGGGCTCCATCGGTTTACGCGTAAGCTATCATTTCTGACGCGGCAGCCAAGCAAAAATATGCGACCGGAGGGAGCATATATTTGCTAGTATATATAATCAGAAAAGGGAGAAAATGTTCCGACGTAATGGAAATTGAAAAAGGAACACCAAAGAATATTATTTATGTATTCATCAACGTTTCGTCTTTATTATAAGACTTCCTCAGGATGATTATTTTTAAGAAAACATTATAACAGGTACAGAATGTGTTGGCCGCTGGTTCAAAACTATGGCCGTTGTTAGCAGAAGAAACCAAAATTTTGATTTCTTATATATATATATATGTATATTAATTTTTTAAAAATGAACAATACATGAAACAATTTACAAAACTTCTTTATATACAATATTTCTAATGAAGGTAATATTTCGACGAGTAAACCTTACTTTGTAAATGTTTTCGATTAAATTAAATTTGGCTCCAATTCATGAATATTTATTTACTCCTCTCCAGGAGTTAGGCACAAGGCCAGTTTTATCTTACTCACGCAAGTAAGATGTGACCCAAGGTCGGGTCGGGAAAGTGGGGTTTGAAAAGCCAGCACTCGAGAAGGTGAGCACTCTGGCCATTAAAAATTGCCTGGGCAGCCCCGTTGGCATTCCCCGGAAGGGACGCCCCAGGCAGTAAGCAATAAACTTACTCCTCCCCAAAGAGGGGAGACAAAGCCTGGGAGGGTGCACCTTCTAGAACTGCACAGGACAGACCCATAGACCGGCGTAAATCAAGCCTCGAAGGCCAAGACAATACCAGTCTATGGAGTGCAGTATCCATCGGAACAGATACTACACTTTGATCTTAGCCAAAAGGCCAAGCCAATTCATGAGTAGCATACACAGATTCGGAAGGTCGTTGCTTTTGATGTAAGCATGAAACACAAAATGACACACGCTATTGTATTAATATGTGTCTTCTCGGTCGTCCCCTCCCTACCTCTCTTCCCCTTCTCCTCGAAATGTAGAAAAAAAATCTTAGAGGTTGGTTGGGATCGAACTATAAACCAGTCGGGCTGAAGTCAAAAATACTACGTCGCTAACCGTTGCGCCAAAGGGAAATACTTGAAAATGTTTCGAAAATTAGGCGAGTTGAATGTTTTTCAAAATCTAGGTGCGGCACGCATGCGCAGAGCTTTTGCCGGAAGCGTGACACACGAACACACACGCTATCGTATTAATATATATATATATATATATATATATAAATTATTTTTTATTTATACAGACATGTACAAAAAGCCGCTACACTGGCATGTCGATGTTATCGATCAATAGTTATTAGAAACTAAGATCTCATCAGGAGGAAAAAAAGTCTGATATTTCACTTAGATATTCATATTAGGAACCTTCTTAATATGAATATCTAAGTGAAAGATCAGACTTTTTTTCCTCGTGATGAGATCTTAGTTTCTCATAACTATTGATCGATAACATCGACATGCCAGTGTAACGGCTTTTTGTACATGCCTCTATGAATAGAAATAATTGTATAAATAGCTCTATTTACTATTGAGCATTTTTTTATAAGCCCAGTTGTAATTCTGTGGATTTTTATCCTGTATATGTCTACTTTACCTGGATTACTATATATATATATATATATATATATATATATATATATATATATATATATATATATGTATAGTTCGGCAGCAAGTCATTTTTTATGCAAGCGTCATTAAAGACCACAGAGTTCTCTCTCTTCACGATCTTTCTTGTCAATTTCTCGACGCGGCAAAAACCGAAAAATCACTCGCCGCGTCGAGAAATTGACAAGAAAGATCGTGAAGAGAGAGAACTCTGTGGTCTTTAATGACGCTTACATATATATATATATATATATATATATAGTAATAATAATAAGACAGCATTCTTTCACTCAATAATATTCCATTGAATAAGAAATAAACATTCTGTGTCTATTTGATCGGTTGATCATTCTTTCCAAAATTTGAATAAACTTTAAGTCCGACTGCAAGATAAATAAAAATGTCCAAAAAATCATGTTACCCTAAACTTCCTTTATATCTTTTGATGCAGGTCATGTTAGAAAACCACGGAACTTTGTTGTTTTATTATTTTCTTTGTTGTCTTTTCTTTGCTGTCGTGCAAGTTTATGGATATTGGGGGTCTAGGTGATAAAGAAAGACCGAGGAGGGAGAGCACTAACCAGACCTCCACTGTAAGGATGTGGATAGAACTGGGACCCTGGGGAGGTTTATTGATACCCAAATCTCATATGCCCAATGGTCGTTGTCAGCGAGAAATCAATGGTAAGCAACTTTTGTGATAACGCAAAATCATTTGTTTATTACTGGTTATTTTTAGGTGTTACATTTTAATACATGTGTCCACCTTGTTTCTGAACAAATTCTGTCCAGCTATCAGCATTCTCATTGATACTTCCGTTTTGTCTCTTCCTTTCCCCTATGTCAATTTTGAAAACTTGTATCCTCACTTTGTCTTCCCCAATGCCACCTCAATATATAACAGAATGTCCCACAGAAGGTATTCATACAACAACATGCATAACTTCTGGATACACATGCCATGTACACTCAAATATTCCTCAAACCCTGTATAGGTTATACCCACAGAACAGAGATGGTCCTTGAGAAATGTCAATACTTCATATGACTTTGATTGCAAGCAGAGGAGGAAGAAGGGAGATGTAAGGAAAAGGGAATTATCTCCCTTTAAATCTGAGGGGTATATTAAAAAAAATAATGTCACTTTCAGATTCAGAAACCAATGTAGCACTATATTGGACCAATTCTTCGATCCCATCAGATTATTTAGACAGCAGCTCATCCCATAAACAGCTGGAGTTTTGTTGTATAGATGACCCGTAGCAGCAGTGCGCGTCGTTGTCTTTCTTTTATTCTTTTCCGTTGTTGTCGTCTTCTTCTCCTTTTTAATAATAGTTTTTGTAAAAGTTATTAATAAAGACAGCATAAAATCATTTAGGGTTTAAAAATTCTTTTGAATTTTTTTCTTTACAGCATACGTGTATACTTTGATGCTACATAATAAACCAATCCCCTATAGAGGGAGGGAACAGCTGTCTCAAACACAACTGATTTCTTTCGTTGTTCAGAAATAAGAGAAGGATTTTATCAGCTTATCTGCTACATATCATTCGACTTCTTGTCTGTGACGTTATTTCTAATCTTTTAACTTCTAATATAATTTTCCACTTTTTTGCTTAATCTAGCCTTATGTAGAAAATTCCGTTTTTAACATTATTTTTACACACTTGCATCCAATATGGCTACAACAAGATGCCAACTATGCTCTGTTAAGGTACAGACACACCAGATCTGTAATAAACTGTTATTTGTTTATTTTTGTTATTGCCTCTTCATTATGCAGTAATTTGTTTTCGACAAATAGAAACAAAATTCTATTTGTGATCTCGACATCAAACTGTGGAATATATTACTTATTTCCATAAAACGTTCTCAGTGTTAATATTCATTTAAAAGAATCTGAAAAGTCATCTTGAATTCAATTAACATTATTTGATAATTTAAATTTGATTCTTCGGGTGAAAGGACTCTCTTTTAGTGAGAGAGTTCCTCTTCGTCTACTAATCATGAATTTATTTCCATTCTTGTTTTTCGATTTTGAATTATTTGAAATTTTTTAAATGTTGAATTCAATTATTGAATGTTTTAAATATTCAGCGAATGGATCTCTCGTTTTGTTAGTTAATCTACTTAGAGAATTCCATCTCTAACTATATAAAATAAATGCAAAAGTGTAGCCATATTGGATGTGGGTGTTTAAAAATAATCGTAAAAACGGAATTATCCACATGAGGCTATATAAATAACGAACCATTAATACCTGGTGTAGTATTAGGCCTGGTCAAGCTATGCCAGCTTCCTCCGAAGGAGCTAGTTTACAGGGAATATCAAATTCACAAGTGGTCACCAGTCGCATGTATATCCCAGTCATGGGAAGATGACATACAGCACCTGATATTCCCAAATGGTCACCCATTTAGTACTCGCCAGGCTCGATGTCGTTTAACTTTGGTGATCTAATGAGAACCAGTGTGTCAATACAATTATGCTATGTGACATGAGGCTAGATTAAGCAGAAAAGCAGAAAATTCAATTAAAAGTTTGAAGATTAGAATTAAGGCGACGTGTCAGAATATGACGTCATGGACAGAAGTCTGAAGTGACACGTAGAGAAGAAATAGCAAAGTATTTCTTTCAGCATGCAAGCTGATTGGATTCAGATGGGTTTTTTTGTTTTATTGAAGCTCTATCTTCGCTCCCTTCCTTGGGGAATTAATTTTTTTATATAATGACCTGAAAATCAACTTCAATAAATGAGAAGTTTATATCATCAGCATCATCATCATCGGTTTAACATGCATTTTACATGCTGACATGTGTTGGACGGCTTTTAGAAATTGACTTAACCTATCTCTGGCCTGGTTTTTATTTATCCCTTTTTCCTTCAGGTTCATTTTTATCACTTCCTCCCATGTTATTGTTTTATGAAAATCGCTCTTGACAAGGCATGAAGCCACTTGATGTAAGGAGCTAAAAAAGAAAAATACTACTTCAAGGTAAAACCTAGCCAACGATAAGTGTTAGATGGATAGATTCAGACCCAGAAAACAGCAATTCTTCCCACTTTGTCAGAAACATCGCTCATGGAATGTGAGGACTAAAGGACAGAATAAGGGAGGTAAGAGTTATGAGGCTGTCAAAAGTAAACTCAATGTCCACTTTCTACTCTCTCAAATTTCCTTGGCCTTCCCCTGTTAACACAACCTGCTACCTCAACTGTTCTACATCTACTAACCCAAGAACACTTACCCATTCTTTTAACATGGCCATAGCATTGAAGTCTACTCATTCGCACAATCTCCTTTCACTGTTCAGATTTAATCTTCCTCTGTGTTCATTAGAACTAAATCTTTCTTTAAGACACACATTACACATCCATCGTATCATTGTCATATCATTTCTCTCCATGCAACGCATGTCTTCAACCCTCACTGACAAGGTTTCACTTCCATACATTATCACACTGTGTACGCATACCTGATAGACTCTTCTCTTGGTCAATAGTGGTAACGCTCTGCTGGTTAGTAATTCACTGAACTTACTCCATCTACTCTTAATTCTTGCAATCACACGAGCACCTGCTCCATCTTGTGTTCCAATGGTATCACCAAGGTAACAAAAATGTTTGACAACCTCAATAGCCTCCCCATCCAAATATCCTTTCTCCACATCTGAGTTCTCATCCATCTCCTTGCACACAATTTGGTTATCCTCTCTCAACTTACCAGTTATTCCATTGCATTTCTTGTGTATCCAATGCTTACAGGTAGCGCAAAAAAATTGAATTGCACCCTAACTCCCTTTCCACAAACTAAGCAGATGAACTTTCCGCTTTTGGGGGGCTTTCCAACACTATAATCACTGATCATCACTTTGGTCTTGGACCTTTACTTTCTATAGCATTCTTCCAGGTTTTTAATTTAACGAATATGTCATCCATTGTTTCACAGGCAAGTACTAAATGATCAGCATATAACATCTCTGCCAGCCAACTCGTATCGAACTCTCTGGACAATGAAAAGCAACGAACTCAGTACAGAACCCAAATGTACTCTTACTTTAGCATTAAAGCTGTCACTAAATGTGCTGTTAATTTTAATACGACTTTGAGCATTTCTTTACATTGCTTGAACAATAATAAATGATAATAAATGTTGCAAATATTAACACTTTACTGTAGTTTAATTGATAATCCTTGCTCGGAAATGTTTTAATACGATGATAATAATTTTCATACATTTGAATACAAATTCAAACTGACAAAGAAAATCTTATCTATTTCCGGTGAAGTTTTGTTCATATGAATTGGATAAACAATCCTGTGAATCTTTACTGTGTCTATATGATAGTACTCAATAACAAATAGAGCAGTAAATTTATTTAGTAGAAATTTTTTATTTATACAAACATTTTTGGCTACATATGTGCATACATGTTACTGCTACAGCCGTTTTATGTTAATCTTCCTCAAGCCAATTTGTTAAAATGAAATTTTGAATAATTTTTTGATTAAAAAAAACTCTCAAAGCCAGGTTAGACACGATTCCTGCAACAGGGAAACGGTAAAGAAAAGTCAGTTTATTAAATTTAAATTTCAAGTTGTCCAAACTAATTTATTTACAATTACCTGTAAATACACGACGTTGCCCGGGAGTCTTTTTACTTTCAGTTTTATTTCACTCATTGCCCCCCCCCCCTGTTTTTCTCTTACTATTTTCTTGTAAGAACATATTTACATTTTTAGAAAAATTATTTAATGAAAGGAATTTATGTTATTTTTAAGATATCGCTTTGAAATAAAACTGATTAAACAACAAAAGGTTAAAATCTAAATCACATAAATACTTTTGAACGTTTTTTAGCGCTTAAATAATAAAAAGCGATAGATGCAGTGCATGCCGGCTTTTTAATAGGATTTTGAAACTTATATTTTGGTACTGGTACCGCTTTTGAACCAGACAAAACCGACTTTTTGTTCGGCATCTTCCGGTCGCTAATGTAAACAGTTGGAAGATGCCGAAGCGCTTAGCCAATCAGAATGCTCAAGAAGTAGACTCCAAATTTACTTTTAAACTGAGTAAACATTCCTGGCAGGTAGGAATTTGCTAAATGAGCCGGACAAAAAGCAAACTATTTTTTTTAACACTAACACTAACCCTAACCCTAACCCTAACCCTAACCTTAAACTACTCTAACCTAGTCGGGTTTTTTTGGGGTTTTTTTCGTTTCAAAAGGTGTACCAGTACTCACAAAATAAAACACAAAAAGAATCTGTAAAAATCATTGTTGCATTGATTATGTTAAAAAAGAACACAATTTATCTAAAAAAAAATACATCATAATCACGTTGACACACCGGTTCTCATTAGATCACCGAAGTTAAGCAACGTTGAGCCTGGTCAGTACCAGGTGAGTGACCATTTGGGATTTCTAGGCGCTGTATGTCGTCTTTCCATGACCGGGATATACATGCGACTGGGGACTGCTTATGAATTTGATATTCCCTATAAACTTCCTTCTTTGGAGGAACCCGGTTCAACCCTTTTCCAACCCAACATAGCCTGCCCAGGGCTAATATGGCACCAGATATTACCGGTTCTTTTTTTTATCGAAAAGAATAACAAAAAATGTAACTTTCCCATAAAATATTTTGAAAATTTCATTGATTTTCTCTGTCCGAAAATAAATAAATTGTCATAAAATAAACATACGGTAAGTCTTTTTCTTTCATTATTTTTTCATATTAAAATTCAGTCTCATTTTTATTTTGCTGCTGGTTCATTTTGATTCGGCTTTTTCCGGCTGTTTACATATTTTGACATCAGTAAAAGTAGGTTTTGTCTGGTTCAAAAGCTATTTCGGGATCTAAATTTATTCATAATGGTTAAAGGCATTGATTAACAATCAGTTCTATGTGATAATCTTCTGACGGTTGAAGGTTCAATCCTTACTACAGGCGATAATAAATTAGAATAACATAAAAGTAATTGGCATGGTCATGGCTGACAAAACGAGAACAATCTACCTCCGTGGATTAAATACGAAGTTCAGTTTGAAATCAGGTTGCCGAGTTTGAAAAAATGCAACTGAAGAAATTGAGAGGTTACGTCGGCCGAAACGTTGTGAAAATAACAAAAACAAAGGCGAAAATAGTAGTCCAAAAAAGCCAAGTAATACAAATCATACTTAATTTTTATTCCCTTTTCAAAACAATTTCTCCGATCAGAATTAAATGTTATTTTTTAAATTCTATTTGAAAAATAATAATTTGGTAAAAACAAACAAAACAAGTAAACAAAAAAAGAAAAACGTAATTATGAAATAAAAATGAAAGTAAAAAAAAAAAAAACCGGGCAACGCCGGATACGGGCAGCTAGTTTTGGATAAGCCTGACCGCTCTTAAATTCTGAGTTAGAATTTGCTACATTCTTTCCCTCCCCCATCCAAAATGTTATCATAATTAAATATTGTATTTTGTTTTTCTTTCTATTTCCTTGACTTTTTCTAAGCTGATATCTTATAATTACTTTTGTCAAACGTGTTATGGCCCCCTCCAAGGGGCACAACATTACCACGACACTGAGTGGTATTGTTGTTCCACGTCCTTTCTTCAACTCTTACAAATCTGTACAATGGATGTATTAATATAATCAGACATTTCATCACCACAGATTTTTGTGTAAAGACTCACATCTCAAGAGAAAACACTTGCCTCACGCAACTTCTCTCCTCCACCCCCACCCCACAAAAAAACATCAATGCGACATGATCTAATAAAAATATTCATGATCTTCTCAGTGATATCAACGATCGCATATTAAATTATTTCGGCTTCCGTGTGTTTCAGCTAAAACATATTTTTACTGGAAAGAAAGAGTTCTCAAATCTTCTAATTATAGAAATAATTCTGAAAAAACTTTAGCCGTAAATAAGCCTTAATAAGCATTAAAGAAAATTAGGCATTCAATAAGCATAAAAAGTATAGTATTAGAAAAGTATTAAAAAAATGTATTAAATAAGCTTAAAAAATAAAGTATTAGATAAGCATTAAAAATGCATTAAATAAGCTTAAAAAATAAGTTATTAGATAAGCATAAAATGCATTAAATAAGCTTAAAAAATAAGGTATTAGATAAGCATAAAATGCATTAAATAAGCTTAAAAAATAAGCATTAAATAAGCTTAACAATCAGGCATTAAATAGGCATTAAAGAAAATCAGGCATTAAATATATATTAAAGAAGCTCAGGAATTGAATAAACATCGAGGAAAATGAGCAATTAAATAAACATAAAACAATTAGGCATTAAATAAGCATTAAAGTAAATAAGCATTAAATAAGCATTAAAGTAAATTAGGCATAAAATAAGCATTAAAGAAAATTAGGCATTAAAAAGGGGCATTAAATAAGCATTAAAGTAAATTAGGCATAAAATAAGCATTAAAGAAAATTAGGCATTAAATAGCCATTAAAAAGGGGCATTAAATTAGCATCCAAAAATTAGGCATTAAATAAAGATAAAACAATTAGGCATTAAATAAGCAGGAAATAAGCATTAAAGACAAGCAGGCATTTAATAGCCATTAAATGAAAATTGGGCATTAAATAGGCATCCAAAAAATTAGGCATTAAATAAACGTTAAAAAAAGCAGGGTCAAGAAGATAAAATTGGAAGTAGTGGTAGGAGAAAGAAAAGCCCAAAGGTTTAGTGGTAAAGTAAGGGAGAGTGTTAGGGTTAACGTTTGATGTTTGATTATAGATGATTGGTTGGTGTCAGTGTTTTGCTGGTGAGTAGGTAATTTAGAGAAAGGGGGTTCATACTATAGGAT
This sequence comes from Sepiola atlantica, assembly GCA_963556195.1. Lineage (NCBI taxonomy): Eukaryota > Metazoa > Mollusca > Cephalopoda > Sepiida > Sepiolidae > Sepiola > Sepiola atlantica. The sequence continues at coordinate 36,614,542 of OY744525.1, forward strand.
TTGGGGAAAACACCTAGGGAGTAAATAAACACTCACCCAAATGGTCGGCCTAACGCCACTCCTAGTCCTTCTCACTCTAACACTATCATTTATTTTAACCACCCCACCGTTGGGCCTTTCTTTCTCTTATCACAACTTCCAACTTTATGTATATTTGCTTGATAAATAAAATGTTTTATTTGAGAAAGTTCTATAAATGAAACGAAACATCAAAATGAATCTGTGTTAGTTCTTTGTTTATTACCATTATTCCTGTTTATACGAAAACATAGTATAGTTTTACAACACCATTAATTGAACGTAAATTGCTACTGATACTTGGGATGGGGTCATACCTTTCTCCAATTGTAATTAATGCAGTATTCAGTCACACTAGATTTGAACTCCTCACAGCTGATTCCATAATCAAATGCACCAATCATGCGACCACAACCACCGCTACTAACAAGAATTGGAAAAACAGAAATATATTGGAAGAACTAGACTTAAAAATTATAAGACAACTGGAAGAATACCGGTCCCAGAACGGGTAAAATATATTCCTCGAACAGAACAGTTTTGCACCACTTTTATGTCTCCTTACAAAGATTAAAATGAAGATATAATGATATTAAACTATATCTAGAATTCTTATTCTAATTCTGATCAAACTCCATTACATGATTTTGATTCTAGAAATTGTCTAAAATTTAAGGCTTAATAATAAGGGGCCTTAAGAAGAAATTGAAATTCAGGGAATCTTGCTTAATTGGTGTCTAATGACTATGGATCAAATTCAATGCAAATCTGATACATTTGAATTATCAAATGAGAGGTTGTATTCATATTATGCCCCATAAAAGCCTTTTAAAATACTTCAAAGAAGCTGAAATTTGTGGAATATTTATTAATTGATGTATAACACCTAATGTTAAAATTTCACCAAAATCGGAGGTATAGGAATTTTACTCACTTTGCATAAAACTAAATTAGACTAAATATAGCCTACATTTGCACCCTATACGCCTAGAAGCTATATTCCAAAATTCATGATGATCGGTTAATTAGTTTAGGATCGAATCATGTGCATACAAATATATAAACATAGAAACATACCTAACTTGATAAAGATAAAGATGTCAGTGTTTATTTCTCTGATGAACGTAGAAGAGCAAACTGACTCCCTCTCTAAAAATTAAACATAATGAATTTGTTTTCTGTTTTGATAAGTGTGTTCTAAAATGCCTAATGGATTTATAGTTTTTCTTTTTTACCATAGTCTATGGGAATATCCATTAGACCACTCTCCTCCTACATTGAAGTGTTACATAGTGAGGGCCGTGTTTGAGTCTGAGTGACACTTTTAAGGGTCAGAGGTGACACCCGACGAAAGTCAAAGAAACCATGTAACTTCCGGACGGGGATTTTCTTTGTTTTTTGACTGGTGAGACTTCAAGCAGAAAAGACGTGTCTGGGTGCTGTCCCCAATCGGTGGCAACACGCACAGGGTAGCTGATGATATTTACTTCCTTCCCACCACAGGAAGATGTGGCACAAGGCCGGAAAGTGGAGAGAGTCAAGCCAGCGCCCCTAAAGAAGGAGCATTCTGGCCTTTTAAAACTTACCTGAGCAGCATTCCCCAGTCGAGACGCCTCAATCAGTAAGCAATAAACTTACTTCACCCCAAAGAGGGAAGGCAAGCCCTGGGAAAGTGGACTTCTTAGGACTACCCAGAACCAATACCTCAGCCCGACAGGTAAAAGGACACCGAAATTGCCCAGTTTCTCTCGAACTGATTGTCGAGAACGGATCCCTGACTGATATTTAGCAGTCCAGAATCTCTTAGAAACTGAAGCTGCGGAGAGACTGTGCAGATGCTAGTGAGGAGATATCTGTCTATCTATTTGTGTGCCTCTGTCTCTTTCTGTTTCTCTCTCTCTCTCTCTCTCTCTCTCTCTCTCTCTCTCTCTCTCTCACACCACACACGTATACAAGTAACCTGTCTGTGACTGTCTTTTTAAATAAGAGAGTAGAAAGTGGATCTTGGGTTTACTTTCGGCAGCCTCGTTACTCTCGCTTCCCTTATTTTGTCCTTTAGTCCTCATATTTCATGAGCGATGTTTCTGACAAAGAGGGAATAATTGCTGTTTTCTGGGTCAGAATCTATCCATCTAACACTTATCGTTGGCTAGTTTTTGAACTTAAAGTAATTTTTTTTAGCTCTTTACATCAAGTGGCTTCATGCCTTGTCTGGAGCGATATCCATAAAAAATAATTTAAAAAATAAACCTTTTTTGTATAAACATTGGCGTCCGAGTGGGTTTGTCAGCAGATGAAAAGAACCTTGGTTCACGACGACACAGGTGTATATACACCCATCAGTAAGTAAAAATGTAACAGAAGTATATTTGTTGAGGTTCTATAGTCTATAAGCGTATCCATTAGACCAATCCCCCCCTCCCCTTACAATGAAATAGATTTTGTTGAGATGAGACAGAACATAACTGATCCATTACTTTTGCAGTAAATGGCTTGCAAAAATAACTTGTAAAGATTTGATGATGAGGGAAGAAAACGTCAGGAAAGAAATGTAAATTTGATTAATTGGATCATCCGATCGGTAGGAAGATACAAAGTGAGAAGGGGGGGGGAGATTCCTGTTTTGGTTTATGGCATATCAACCATTGTTGGGTTATTTAATACCAAATTGCGCCATTTGTGGGGAAGAAGTTCTATGTTTATTGTAGACGCTGTTTTGAATGATTGATTGCAGACATGACTGTTGTAAAGCATTCAATGCAGAAAGTAATGTTTTGAACGATGCACTGCAGACACAAGTATTGTAAACGATCCACTTCAGAGACAACTGGTGTAAACGATCCGGTATAGGCACAACTGTTGTAAACTATTTATTGTGGACACTTTAAAAATTCCATTATGTACTCTGAATGTAATTCATTTCACATTAAATTTTGGAATACCATATATATATATATATATATATATATATATATATATATATATATATTATAATATAAAATGAAGTAATAAAATAAGGTGTCAATCAAATTTTATTAGAATTCAAAGTTCAAGCAAAGTATCTTAAAGTCCTTAGCTCATGAGTTTTCAAAGATAATTCTTCTCTTCAGAGGATGTTATGTTTTTGGGTTGATATATTTGATGTTATGTATTTTTATGTATTTGTGTATATATTTTTATATATTTTCAAAGTTTAATTTTATTACCTGTTGTGGTATAACAGCGGTAATGGTCCTCTGAAGAGAAGAATTATCTTTGAAAACTCATGAGCTAAGGACTTTAAGATACTTTGCTTGAACTTTGAATTCTAATAAAATTTGATTGACACCTTATTTTATTACTTCATTTTATATTATAATATTAATGCTCTATCCAGTATATTGAGCTTCAGGTTTTATCCGGATGTTTCACTAATTATAAGATATTAGTTGACACTTATATCTTTTGTTGGATTGCTTCATATATATATATATATATATATATATGATAAAGAATGGAAAACCTGATGAAACCTTCTAATAAAGGTAAAACGTAGATGGATATTTAAGTAATATTTTGTTTTTCTTATTTTATTTTTCATATATATATATATATATATATATATATATATATATATATATATATATATAAATATTTAAAAATATTAAAGTGTTTTTTATACCTACAGACGACGTCGTTTCGGGCATTCTACCCACATCAGGCGGTCACATGGGCTTGAACAGTTTGTAGATTCAGCCTAGAATCACGAGACTAACGTGTATATATATATATATATATATATATATATATATATATATATATATATATCTTTTTTGTTTAATTTTACTTCAGTTGAAGTTCTCAGAAATCAAGGAGGCCCCTTCCTGGGGCTAACACTTGATCTCTATATGAAATACATAGATATTCAAATATTCTATTAAAGTTCTCCTTTATCTCTCAAACGTTGAATTAGTAAAGAAGTTTCCTCTCCTAGATTGACCAGTTAAATATGTTATAGTATATCTTTCTTGTGGTCTCTTGCTCTTACCGGATTCCAGGACAAGAATTCATCTAGTCTGGTGGAGTATCCAGCTACGTGCTGTTACTTGAGGTAACATTACTTGGAGAAGGTGCACCATTCCTCGTATCGTCCAGTGTATAGCCGTGTCGAGTGGATCTTATTAGTGCTGAGAATACTATGTTATTTTGAATATTTGGTCAGGGTTTACTTGTAGGGGGAAGACCTTTGTAGAGAGAGACCGAAGACACTCGAGAATGGTGTCTAGTAGATAATTCAAACTCTATCTCATATATATATGTGTGTGTGTGTGTGTGTGTAAAAGAAGACAAAAGGAAAATAAATTAAACACAGGAATAAATCATTAAAAATGAGAACTTTCCTGTTTTAGTTCGGATCGAATGTCTTCAGATGAAAATTAAAATCTTCACTTTTTCTGTAGACGTTCGTAGATCCGAATGAAACCGGTAAAGCTCTCGTTTTTGATGATTTATTCCTGTGTTTAATTTGTTTTCCTTTTGTCTTTTTCACACACCTACCTCCACGACATTTCATTTTATGATATATCGTGCATTTTATCCTCATATATATATATAAATATATATATGATAAAAAATGGAAAAAATGTCCCAACGTAATGGAAATTGAAAAAGGCAAACCAAAAAAATATTATTTATGTATTCATCAACGTTTCGTCTTTATTATAAGACTTCCTCAGGATGATTATCTGAAGTAAAAACAAACACAAGTACCAAATGTTTGAAACAAAAGGTGGTGGAAGGTGTGAGCTTAAAGTTGGAGCCGCTTATGAAAAAAATAAATTATGAGATACAAATAGATGGTGGCAGTTGGAAATTGAGTTGCCAGTAGAGAGTTTTGGGGATGGTGGCGGTTGAAGTTATAAGATCATTAGATAGGGGGGAGACATTACAATAATTGTGGAAGGAGATTGGTAGCAGTTAGAATTAATTTAAACCACGAGTCAGAAGGAGGGGACATGAGACATGTTTATTGAATCTTTTTAAAATTAGCCTTGAGATGAGTGAGCAGAAGGGTTAAAAATCAGGGTCGTGTAAAGAGGGGGTGGGGTGAGGAAGGGGGGCGTCGAGAACACGATTAGGCATGGAGAAGGTATCCACATTTGACACCTACATATAAATACATAAGCACACAAACATATACACAATTAAGCATATGCATATATATGAACATAGACATACACAAAACACGCATGTATAAACACACACAGTGTCAGCTGTTTATCATGTAACTGTTATGTTTTTAACAGACCAGTTATAAAATTCATGGCTCTCCAGTGGTACTGATCAAATGACCACTTCCCCAATAACCAAATGTAGAAAAAATTCAGTTTTAATTTCACTAATATATATATATATATATATATATATATATATAAGTAAATAAATAATAATAATAATTAATAATAATAATAATAAAACATTACACTTCAGACTACAATGTGATCTAGTAATTTGCATATCAAATAATAATACTAATTATAACAATAATAATAATAATGATAATACTATTAAAACACTACGCTTAAGAACCATATTGCGATATGGTAGTTAGCATATAAAATTATATAGGAATAAAAGATGCATAAAAAAGGTTAAGTACCTTTGGTATACATATATATATATATATATATATAATTAAGTTCAAATATTAACTAAATTAACAAAACCAGTACTTTTCAAAAGTGCTCAATATATATTAGAGCTTTTATATTAAAATAAACATAGTCGGAGTATCCGACAATCGTTTCAGAACCTGCTCACCTCTTCTTCAGGGATGTACTGGTGCTGCTTGTTTTTTTTCTTTTTCTTTCTTTCTTATGATTGTGTATTAGCGGATATTATCTTAGCTCACCAGTACATCCCTGAAGAAGAACCGAGAAGGTTCTGAAACGATTGTCGGATACTCCAACTATGTTTATTTTAATATATGTCATCCACAGACAGACTGTTTTGCTGTATCTCTATCCACTCCTAACTTTTGCAATCACACTAGCACCTGCTCAACCCGGTGCTCCAATTGTATCACTAAGGTAACAAACCACTTAATGGCATCATGCCTTTAGATATTTGATTCACCTTCACATTATGGAGCTTCCTCTTACTCACTCTTTGAATGAGGCCAACGAAAAGAGAGCTTTGAAATACAGTGTCCAAATACAGTCCACTCACAAACCAAAGAGGAAGTAATTTCGCTCTTCTTCACCACGTCTCATTCCGGACTTCCAGTCCATAACATCATATCCTGCCACATAGTCCTTATTTTTAAATATTAAACTTTTAATTGAATTTTCCATTTTTTTTACTTAGTTTCAACCTTACATAGAAATTTTCGGATTTTAACTTTACTTTCACACACCTGCATCTAAATACTGTTACAGTAGATCAACTACTCATGAGAAAGTTTTTTGAAGGATTTAATTAAGGGAAACGTCCTAAGTTCTACCCTAGCAAACTTACTGTTTGCCATAGATTCAGTTGCCGAAAGACTCACCCCATGGATTTTCACCAGAGCAGTTGATCTGCAAAGGTTTGAAATCTTTGACAACGACTGCCTTCTCTGCATTCTACATTGCCGCTGTGTCAATCGAGTACTAATCTCTCCGTTAACAAGTGAACATTTGATCCATGCCACCATCTACATGCAGCTGGGCATCCACAATGTCCTTCTCCTCTATTATCTACTTGGTTGGTGCAAATAGACTGGTGGGCAGTTGAAGACCTGGGTGCCGACAATCAAAGACGACCTCGCAGAACTACCAGGCCCAAAAGTAGTTAGTGTTTGTCTATGAAATAGGGATTGGCTAGCTGTATCTTGTCAAGGTAGAGCTGACATCAAAGCGTGAATTGACCTTGCACGTCATGCCTTCTGCCGGCTCAATTCCCAGCTCTAAGATAAGGCACAGCACCAAAGTAAGGATCTACCAAACACTGGTGCTAACGATCCTCCTTTATGACAGTGAGTCCTTACCAATGAGAGTGGAAAGCGTTAGGCTGTTGAAAACTTTCGGTCACCACCGCCTGCGTCGCATCCTCCGTGTCTGATGGGAGCACTTACTCTCAAACAACACAGTATGTTTAAGCTGCAAAATTAACTCCCATCAACAAGTTATCTTCAAAGGACATCTACGCTGACTGGGTCATGCCCTTCACCATCAACCAAGAGAATTCATCTACAAAGCAATTGCCCCAATTTCCCTACAGGGTTGGAAAAAGTAATGTGGTGAACAAAAAAAAACCTGGTTGACCTAGAACCCAATCTCGGTCTCTGAATCTACAAAGATTACCATTGGAGCAACGAGTGGCTAGAGATCATCCAATCATTGACTTTAAATCGTCATGTTTGATCTGCTTTCGAGAGGGAATCAGTGGTAAGGATGGATAGAGCTGGTTCAAATCACCCCTATTGCTGTTTCAAGTACAAGTAGCAAGTAGTATACCGTGTGACCTAGCTCAGGAAGACTCTGTACTTGCTCGGGAAGAAGCCAGCTCAACTCGTCCAGAGTGATAGCCGATACAAGTACAAATAAGTACAGAAGATAAACCAATAATGAATTATAAAATAATAAATAAATTTGATCAAATATGTTATTTATTGTGTTTACCCGGTACAAACGCTTTGTGCAATCATGTAACAGGAATAAATTAATCTCTTTTTTTTTCTTTTTCCGACAGTGTTTGTCATTCTGATTTTTTTCACCATTGATCTGATTCAGCTAATGGTCAATTTTGGAATACTTATTTCTGATCAATGATTTAAAAAAAAATGTGATATGTACTCATAACTCATGTTGATATTTTGACACCAGTTCATCTCTTTTGTTCAATAGTTTGTGTGATTCCTTTTATGCGAGTACAGACGCAAGTCCTTTTGTCTCATAAACTGGTTGCCATTGCAAAAAAGAAAAGAAAAAAAAAAAAAGAACCTTCTTATACTTTATTGCTCTTATACAAAATGAAAATAAAATAATTATTGGCTAAAAGAATCATTTGCTCTTAACTGCAATTCATGATGAGATGAACGCGCATATTTTCATTCTTCGTTATTCGGTAGAGAGACATCGCGTGAACTGACTTGCACGTAAAGACAAAGAATTAACGGTGTACAAAGTTAAAAATATAGAGTTTTTCATTTCTTTTCATTTTTTTTATCAAAGAATACATTTTTTGATAAAGAGCAGAAGATCGCTCGAAATATTAAAATTTTAATTATAATAACACTTATAGTTTTACAGGCTTTTATATTTTCTATAAGGCTAGTTTTTATTTGTCAAATGTGAAGAAATTCATTATCTTTAACCAAGAAACGCATTATATATATAGAGAGAGACACACAGAGAGAGTCATCCACATACAGACTGTTTCGCTGTATCAGAGCTCTTCAGTGCTGCTAGACCAGCTAGTGCCTCAAGCCGGGATCGAAACTCAACCGTCAGGCTCACAGTCAGCGTTTTTACACCTGCGCTATCATGCGACACTGGCTGAATGTAAGTGAAATCTCAATGTAAACATTGTCAAGTGCCGGGAGATCGAATAGGTTTTATCCAATGAATTATGCTTTAAAGCTAGTGGCAGTGTGCGATTTCCTTACGAATAAGCTCTACTCAAGAAAGAGAGCTTTATATAGTCATCCACACACACACACACACCCACAACCACACACACACACATATATATATATATATATATATATATATATATATATATATAGTGGGTGCTGTCACAGATTAGGACCCATGCTAACTTTGACCCCGGCGTTAGGGTCAGGGTGGAGGTTAGGGTTAGAGTCAAAGTTAGCATGGGTCCTAATCTGTGAAAGTACCATATATTGTAGCTAAACTTCAGTGTTTAAGCTGAATAGATACTAATATAAATTATTAATATATAATTCCATAACATTTATAAATAGAAAAAAGATTCCAACGATCATATTTTTATTATCCAGCACAAAAAGATTCATTTTTGCAGCTGTTTTAGTTTTTTTTGATCAACAAAGCCTCACCCTTCTAGACAATGATTCGTTAGAAAATATATTTTTAAAAATCGAAGCTTACTTTCAAAAGCATTTTTTAAGATCTATTTTAGCCCAAACACACATGTACTCAATTCAAGATCAACGCCATTTTTTATCTTCTCAATCAATCCAAAACATAATTACCTCCCCCTACTTTGCTTTTCTCAAAGAATTTTTTTTTAAACATAGCTCTTCTAAAATATGAAAAAAGACTGAAAAATAAAATATTTTGAAAACAACCAAAAATTCATAATATTTGGTTTATAGCCCGTAGACGTGTGCTACCTAAAACCATAAATTTATTAATAAAAAATAACCTCACCGAAAATAGCTTACTAAAACTAGTAATGCCATATACGTGTTTAAATGCCTTATCAGAAAATGTGTCTCTGCAAACAACATGTATATCGGCATGACTAGAACTAGCATATCACGCCGACTAACTTGCCATCTCACCTCCCCTCAAAGTTCCATCTACCAACACTTTATAAAACATAGCATCCCCAAAAATGAATTCAGGAATATTTTAACCAAGAACAAAGCCATTCTTGGAATCTCATATTGTAGGAAGCGTTGTTTATTCAAGTAAATAAACCTAGTATCAACCATACTCGTTATGAGGTGGGCGAAGGTATGTTGAAGCGGTATTGAAGTGTTTTTTAAAAGCGTCTTCTTAAATAAATTACCAATCTTTTATTTTGCATACTCATTCATCCGCCTGAAGATGACCGACGTCGGTGGAAAACGTTCGCGAAAATATGGCGATTTTTTTCTATACAACATGGACGACAATACCAAATCGGTCGTGCGACGAATCGAAAAAAACGAATCAAAAAATAAATAAACAGAAGCTGACACTATTGTTTAACCAAACATGCATATATATATATATATATATATATATATGAGAGAGAGAGAGTAATATGATATTCCACATATGTTTCTTAATATATTTTGTATGGGTGGCATTTCAAGCATAAAACCATGTATTTGTTTTTTTTTAGTTTTTTTTATTATTCAATATTTCGAGCGCATTGCACTCTTCATCGGAAAATGATGACATGGCTTTTTCTGGAATCGTATGGTGGTAAAAAGTAGAAATTAAGCTGCTCAGATGTGGAGTATCCATATGCTAAAATTGGGTCATCTTTGTTGGGGAAGAGGATGTCAGCTAAGTGTTGTTTAAATGTGTTTAGAAAGTGCTTTTAAAAGTGATGTGGCTATTAATTTTTTATATTATTTCATTATTTATATTGGTAAGTGCAATTGTTGGATTGAAGGTATCTGCGAGTCTGTTAGTGTTTACTTCCGGTTGGTGTTCTGTGTCATGTTTGTCTAATCTTAGCTTGTATATAAAACTAATAATCATACTATTTAGATCCTATGTTTTATGTTATGATAAATTAGTGTAATTTTTTGTGTGCGTTTATTTTTTATTATTAAAAAAAGTTAATCGATAAATATAATATTTATCGATGTATAAATTTGTATTTCTGTGTGATATGTGTAGTTTCTGTTTCTACAGTCGTTTAAGTATAGGTCACAGTTATAATATTGAGTTATGGTTGTATGCTTAAAAGCATACAACCATAACTCAATATTATAACTGTGACCTATACTTAAACGACTGTAGTAACAGAAACTACAATGTAATGCTTTTATTGTTTAGTGAATATCTCCGTTGTTTATTATTTTACTTCAGTTGAAGTTCTCACAAACCATGGAGACCCTTTCTGGGGCTAACACTTGATCTCTATATGAGATACGTAGCTATCCGAGCATTCAATTAAGGTTCTTCTCAAATGTTGAGCTATTAATGAAGTGAAGAATATTAATTTTCCTCCTCCCAATTGACCAGTTAACTATGTGATAATACTTATTGTGGTCTCTTGATCTTACCGGATTCCAGGACAAGAATTCAATCTAGTCTGGTGGAGTATCCAGCTACGTGCTGTTACTTGAGGTAACATTACTTGGAGAAGGTGCACCATTCCTCGTATGGTCTAGTGTATAGCCGTGCCGAGGAGATCTTATTAGTGCTGAGAATACTATTTTATTTTGAATATTTGGTCAAAGTTTACTTGTAGCGGAAGTATTATCATGCTAGGTTGTCCTGACAAACCCCTGTACAAAGAGACCGGAGACACTCAAGAATAGTGTCTAGTAGGCATTCAATTTCTCTCTTAGTGAATAGCAATATGTGTATGCGTGTGGGTGGAAAATATTGTTATTTGAGTCGTTGTCGGCTGTGGAAGTATTTGTAGGAGTTCAGGTTTCCTAGGTCTTAATGATATTATTATCTGATAAGATTCTGGGATACATAAGTTATATTTCTTAAATTTTCATGGGGAGTATTTTTTTGGCTCTACCAATAACAGAACATTTCAATTCATATGGTTTATTATTATCTTCAAGTTCTTTAATATACTTCCCTAAAGATGTTGAGTTATTATTTAAACCTTCTAGTGGCCTTTTTCTAAATGAAGTGGTTTCTGTATCTAGCTTTAAATTGGCAGGCGGTTGCCCCTATACATGACATAATTCTATTTCTTTCTATGACTTGACATTTATAAACTATGTCTGAAGTTAGGCATTTTGCCCCTAAGGGAATTGCATGCATCGTCCAAAATTCATATTGTTGAAATTTAGACCTGAATAAAACCCAGATAAGTAACTTACACATGAAATTTGAACTAAAATGAATTATCTTCATGCACAAAATATTTAAGTAATACATATATATATATATATATATATATATATATATATATATATATATAAAATATAATAACACGAAATTACATAATCATCGATGCAATAATTTATTTCAACTTTGTGTTGTTTTCAAGCATCCGATCCAGACGCTCTGGATCGGATGCTTAAGAAAACCACAAGGTTGAAATAAATCATTGCATCGATGATTATGTAATTTCGTGTTATTATATTTTATTCTTGCTCTGTTTATCACATCGAGCTCTCATACCCGGATTTTCTCCTGGATTTACTTCATTATAACACACGCACACACACACATATATATATATATAAACTCATATAAAAAAAGAAATATACAGAATTAGTAGGTAGAAAGTATAAAATAAAAAGTTAAAACATAAACTATAATTATATCATAGAGAGAATATAACATGAAAACATTAGAAATAGATAAAATATATATTTTATACTGTAAAATTAAAAAGAAATGAGTTAACAAAAACAAATACCTCAATTTTACTTCATAAATATAGATCTCATGAATATGTAATATACTGAGGTTAAATGAGTAAACAATAATTGAAAAATGGTTTTAAGAGGAACGTGTAAAAGAATTTACTCTGAAAACCCATCTAAAAAAACTGCATAAGTTGTCTCCCTTACGTTCGTGTGGTTGTCTGTTCTTACTACTTTAAACCATTGTATTTTTCCGGTCTGTTTTCGTTTTCTTTGTTTTGTTTTTATGAAGAGCTATGTATTTAAGTGCAAGATAGGGGTAATAATGTTTTAGATTGATTGAGAAAATAAAAAAATGGCGGCAATCTTAAATTGAGTATACATGTGTTTGGGATAAAGTTTTGATTTGTTTATATTTCTTCTAATGAATGATTATTTAGAAGATTCAGGTTTTGTTAATAAAAAAAATCCCCTGATTGTCTGCACTATTGACGAAACAGATGTAAAAATGAACCTATTTTGCTGGATAATAAAAATATGATTGTTAGAATCTATTTTCTATTATCTATAATATATAATAAAAGTTTTTAAAAAGGTTGAAGGCAATGCGAAGATCCGGGTTGCTAAAAGCTGTGAAGAACAAAAACAAAACAAAACCAAAATAAGTCGGATATAGATCGAAAAGTTTGTTTATTTTTCTAGACAGCAAGGGTGTTAGTTTGTAGTGTCCGGATTATCAAGAATCAATTTGATATATTTCGAGAGATTTTTTTTTTTTTTTCTTCTTCCTCTCCTTGTCAAAAATAAATAAAAGAAAAATCCCGGGTACCGAGAAAATGCCAGGAGCGCTGGGGGGTTAAACTGGAATATATATATATATATATATATATATATATATATATATATATATATATATATATATATATATATATATATTATTTAAGTTCACCCAATCAAGGCACAATGCCAATGAGACGGGGGCTATTGTGAATTAGGGGAATCCTATATGGGGAGTCTTGCAGCGAGATGTTTGTTCACATTACATTTAAATATCTGCATGATAGTACGGTCAGGGAAACAGGAATCAGGAAGGGAATTCAAATGGCTAGCAGTACGAGGAAAGAAGCTATTAGAGTAGAAAGTTCTCCGTATCTGGGGACCTCAACAGTAAAGGAATGGGATCTTGCTGACTGATGGGTTGATCGGAGGTATTTACGTAGAGGGAGCACCAATGCAGCACATTCGTTGGAGCACATTCCATTAAAGAACTTGTAAAACAAGTACAGGGATGCAACATTGCAGAGGCTGGAGCATGTTTGATAGTGAAGGGCCTATTAGATGAGAGACACTTTTTTGGATCCTGTCCAAAAGGGAGAGATTAGCGTTTGGTGCACCAGCCAAGATGTGACAACAATACTCCATGCATGGACGAATGGTGGCTTGGCAAAGATATAGGTTACTGGCAGGTGTGAGAAGTTGTCTAGCTCGGTAGAGGGAGCCTACCTTCCTTACAACAGCAGACTTGACAATGTCTTCTCTGTATTTGTTCCAACACATGTTATCTGTGAATGTTAGCCCGAGTAGTTTGAATGACTAACTCTCAGGTGGGGTGCTATTAGTCATGGGAATCGGTGGTTGAAAAGGTTTCTTATAATTGTTGAAGAACAGGAGCTTTGTCTTAGTAGCATTAAATGTTACCATCCACTTATGTCCTTATTCCACCACAGATCGGAAGTCATTTTCTAAGGGTTCAGCCATCGCCTTTCATATGCAGGTGTTCGTTAATATATATATATATATATATTTAAATATTTAAATATTTTACCTATGTACGACGTCGTTTCAAGCTTATATATATATATATATATATATATATATATATATATATATATATATATATATATATATTTAGTACATGTATTGTATAAGTTTCTGTAGATTTTAATCTGTTGAAACTCCAGTGTTTATAAAAAGTGCTCAATAACATGTAGAGCTGTTCTTTAGCATAAATTTTTATCTATACAAACATTGTTGGTTACATATGTGTATACATGTTCCGGTTGTACTTTTCATAAAGAGTCAACCTCTTCAGACTAAAACGAGGAATTGCAATGAGATCAGAATATTTCTTCTTTTAGTATATTTTCTAGGTTGCGATGTGTTTATAATTACACGGTCAAGCTTAGTATCAAATTTCGTTTTTACTCGTTGACATTTTCAATTCGTTTCTATTTCCTTATTATGTTTTATTATCGTTTGGCCTGACTCGCATTTATGACCATTTCCTTTTTTTTTCTTTTACTTTTATCTTTTCTCGCCGCCTTGAAATAATTTTTTATCAAACCTGGGGATCTCAGTTGCTGGCTGGATTCAACACATATAGCCATAACTTTCCTATATATATGCTAATGTATCAATATTTCACCATATACACATGCATACATATATAAGATAATCACAAACACATCTCTATATCTATATACTCTGATCTCTATATAAAATGCATATATCAGCATATAACAAGTACATACCCATACATACACACACATATAAACACCCACCCACAAATATATATATATATATATACATACATACATACATACATACATACACACACGTATATACATACAGAATTAACATATCCACACCCACTCTTATATATATATATATATATACATACATACATACGCATATTACCAATAGATACATCCCTTTTTCTACTGGTTGGCACAGTATAATGTATTCCATATATATATATATATATATATTTACCTCTTTTTGCCAAATATTCTAACGGTTATTGAGTTAATTCATTATAAATACTGTTTATACATACATACTCTATCTTAACACGTATCTGCGCATATTCATAACTACAGGCACATACATATATTTTTATACCCATAAATATATACATAGAATCACTCTGTATATATACACACAACCATAATTATTACTTATATACGCATATTATAAATATTTGTTTTTATCTACATACGTATAAGTTTCATCCTTATGGGAATCGTCAGTGTAGAGAATAATTATTCACACCAGTCGCTGAACTCGAACCTCCGAACACGAGTTATATTTCAAACTTAAATTCCAACGTCTTTGCCCTAAAAGCCGTTGTGAACAACTCGGTAAATCAGCGAAGGATTAATCCCATTTAAAGACAACTGTCGTAGAGAGTTCGACTTTTGAAAGGAACATTGCATTAAAGCTATGATGACGGCTGTGTTAATACTACTCGCTACAGAGCCCAGCCTAGTTTGGGGGCGACAAATATATATATATATATATATATATGAGAGAGAGAGAGAGAGAGAAAGAGAGAGGCTTCACCAATAGATTATTTGCCAACGTGTATGCACAAAGATTCACTGAACTCCTGCACGCACTCTCATTCGAAATGTTAACTACTAACCTCATAGATCAATAAAATGCCATTTATGCAACAAGGAATGCAAATCTGTGGTGGCAGGCTGTCTCGCGTTGACAGGCTAACTATATATGTTGTCTATACAATGAAAGATTTGTACATCTCTCAAACTAGTAAATCAGGGTTTATCTACTATCTCGTGAGCCCAACCTTTGGGTGAAACTGCAGTCACCATAACAAAACAATCTTTTTGAAAATTACTTCGTGTATACTTATAAGTACACTGAGCACATGTTTTTTGTCGATTCAAACGAATTTACTGTAGTTTGAATAATATTCTTTTACATTTTTTTTTTAATGGAAGTCGTTCCAGACAAGACATGAAGCCACTTGATGTAAACAGCTAAAAAAAAAACTACTTCAAAGTCAAAAACTAGCCAATGTTAAGATGGATAGATTCCAACCCAGAAAACAGCAAGTCTTCCCCCTTTGTAAGAAACATCGCTCATGGAATGTGAGGACTAAAAGACAAATTAAGAGTTACGAGGCTGCCGAATTTTTAATGGAAGTCGCTCCAGACAAGGCATGAAGTCACTTGATGTAACGAGCTAAAAAAAAGTGAGAGTTACGAAAGTAAACTCAAGGTCCACTTTCTACTCTCCTAGTGTGTTATTTTCTCTGTCTCCCTCTCTCTTTCATATATATATATATATATATATATATATAACACATCACTCAATAAGTTCAGGGCCTAACTAATAAAAGAACAACTTTTAGGCAAAAATCCGACTTTATTCATCAACATAGTCTCCTTTTGTGATATAACACTGATTCCAACCGTTCTCTAACAATTCAATACGTTTTTTTGTATAACAGGTGGTCTTTGATCTCAAAATACACTTCAGTTTATGATATAACTTCTTCATTGGAACCAAATCTCTTTTGACGTTTCCAGTTGTCGATCTGGAGAATAGGGTGGGTGCAGAAGAAATTCGAATTCAAATTCGTGTAGTTTTGCCCTCATTGTGGTCGACTTCTGACACATCTTAGTGAAAGAGCACTTTTACCTTCTTCATTTGTGACCGTGTTCTGACGACGTCTTCCTTCAACTGCACCAATAATGCACCATATAATATTTTGCCATCGATGGTTCTACGTTCCCTAAGTCAATCGATGAACAAAATAACTTGCACATCCCAAAATACAGAGGCCATAACTTTTCCTGCTGATGTTTGCATCTTCGTTTGCATTGGACGGCTTTCACCTGCTGCTGTCCACTCAGCTGTCTGCCAATTAGAGTGAAGTGATAGATCAATATTTCATCCATTATCATATATTGATGCAAAAACTCATTTTTGTTGCCTTGAAACAATTGCAAATAATACTCTGAATCGTCGATGCATTGTTGTTTTTGATTGACTGTTAGCAAACGTGGCACCCACTTTGAATACAGCTTTCTCATTGACAAATGTTCACGGAAAATGGTAAATACACTACCTTTTAATATCCGCAACTCCTCTGCTATCTCATGCAACTTCAATTTACAATTGGACAACACGAGTTTGGGGGCTTTTTGATGTTTTACGGAATAACTGCATAATTTGGGCAACCTGAGTGTCAGTATACCACCTCTTAACTGTTGTTTCCCACAAAGCACAGTCCGAAGAACACAAATCAAGTCATTCATTTGCTTGAACAGTATTTTTCCCATCAGAAAGCAATGCTTTATCAAGACATGAAATTCAGATTTTTCTATTGTTTTGAAAATTTGCAACAGTAGTTTCACTTAAATAACTGTAATTTGTAAACTAATAATTCGATTGGACTCAACGTTTGACACGTGCCATTTGAAGGTTAGAACTTTATAAAAATCATATGGAGTTTTTATTAGTGGCGCCATCTGTATGTCGGGCCCGGAACTTATTGGGTGATGCGTTATATACTTATATTAATATAATAATACACAAAGACATTTTACGTTCATACTATGTTATCATTTTTCACACACATTAAAAAATGAGATCGTCTGATCAGTTAATGATCTGATGTCGCTAAGATGAAAAAAAAAATCCGACTTTATCCTTTTTTCAAATGAATTGTTCCAAAATCAAATTATGTCGTCTCGCCGACCAAAAAATACAATTTTAAATAAATACATTTAAAAAAGTGACATTCGTTTTTATTGATTTGAAGAATATTTACGCAACAATTATTTTTACGTCAAGAAGACAGAGAATATTTATTGTTTTAAAAAGAATTAAATGTCTACAATTTTAAATGAATAAAGAAAGAAGTGACATATTCGATTTATTTATTTAGAGACATCAATGTAATTACAGAGCAATATTGATAAAGAAAGTGATATAGAAAAACTCAAACCACCATGTCAGTTATGTAATCATTTATTTCATTTGTCTTTCGACAACAACTGAACAATTTGACTCAGAAAAAAAAGGATAAAAGTTCATGTAACAACTGAACAATTTGATTTCTCTTTGGAAAACATCTTTCTTCCCCGGGCATCGAATAGGGATGGGGGTGGGGGGGGGGGAGCTACCCTTATATCTTATTTTAAGAATAGTTCAGTTTATTTTCATTAGAAACATACCATCTTTTAATCTTTGGTCTTGCCTGGTTGGCTGTAGCCCGTCCAGCTTAAGTGTTTTGAAAGTAGGTATGAGTTAGCTCCATATTGAACCAGCCTTACACCCAAACCTTCATACCTGTCTGTTCGCATGTCTGTGTGTGTGCATACTTACATAAGAACTTACATGTGTGTGTGTGTGTGTGGACTTATACAGCATTATCACCTTGACACAACAGTTCTCATTAGATCACCAAAGTTAAGTGACACTGAGCCTGGTCAGTACCAGATGAGTGACTGTTTAGGAATACTAGATGCTCTATGTTGGAGGACGTCGACACCTCGCTGCAAAAACTGCAAAACCTAACGTTGTCATCTCCCCTGATTGGGATATATATGCGACTGGGGACCGTTTGTAAATTTAATATTCCTTAGAAACTTTCTCCTTCGAAGGAAGCCGGCTAAACCTCACCTAAGATGAATGCCGCTTCATTTCGCTTTGTTTCATGTGTGGACCCACGTACAGATATAAAAAAATATCTTTAAACAATGTTTGTCTCCCTTGAAATAATATTTCTAACCATCCATCTAAAGTATTGGTGATGAGGATAAATGACTCGGCCGCACAAGAAGAACTCCCATCCTTGGAGAATATCCATCAGACAAGACAAAACGTTGTGACAACCAGCAGAACAGTAGCCTCACTTAAATAACTGTAATTTGTAAAGTAATAATTCGATTGGACTCAAAGTTTGACACGTGCCATTTGAAGGATAGTACTTTGTAAAAATCATATGGATTTTTTTTTTATTAGTGGCGCCATCTGTATGTGATGACCAGCAGAACCAGTACAAGAAGATTCAGCAAAGCAGCAGATAAGTCAACAGCTAAGAAATCAATCCCATCATGCAACGCTGTCTTCATTGAAATATACCAAGATCAATATACAATATTTTTTTATTTAATTTATTTATCTTATTGACTTTGAAAACATAGAACTTCATAATTTAAAAATACCCTTAGAAATAGAAAAAAACAAAAAAGTTAATATTTTTAAAATATAAAAACGTTTGCATCAGATAGTTCTCGTTGTTGCAAACGATTACACATATTTTCATTTCCAAATAGATTATCTCATATATAAAACTGAAAGAATACACATTCAAGGACGGGTAAAATGAATTCCTCTAACAGAACAGTTTTGCACCACTTTTATGTCTCCGTAAAAAGATTAAAATGAATATACAATGATAATAAATCGTACGTCTAAAATCCGTATTCTAATTTTAATCAAACTCCATTACATGATTTTGATTCTAAAAAATGTTTCAAATTTAAGAGGGGATCTTAAGAAGAAATTGAAATTCAGGAAATCTTGCTTAATTGGTGTCTAATAACTATGGATAAAAATTCAATGCAAATCTGAAATATTTGAATTATCAAATAGGAGGTTGTGCTTATATATCCCCTAAAAACTCTTTAAAATACAAAAAAAGAACCCTGAAATTTAGGAAATATTTATTAATTTATTTATAATACTGTTACACCGGTGTTGTTTCTCCTGTGTAAGAACGGCCGGTGTAACACCCCCCTTTGAAAATATCCCCTCTGGGGATTAATAACGTTTTTGTTTGGGAATCACCATCATCAACTCAGTCGATTTCCGTTTTCTATTTGATCTCCTAATCTCAGGAGCAGTCTCTGGTATGGGCACCTGAAAAGTATCAAACACTGCATCCATGATCTCATCCTCGTCGCCAATCTGTTGTGAAGTTGTTCCACAGTAAATAATAAATAAAGGAAGTCAAGTCGAGGGTTGGTTTAACAAGTGTATTAACAAAGTAAGAAAGTGACTAGCTCTTGGCTAGACAGTTACAAGACTGTGTTTTGTCTTCTGGTGTCTCGCACTATTTATAGTGACAACCGGTGTTGTTTCTCCTGTGTAAGAACAGCCGGTGTAACAAATACCATATTGTTAAAATTTCACAAAAATCGGATGTATCTGAATTTTCAAAAAGCGCTTCCACCTCCTTTTTTTATTTCTATTTGCATAAAACTAAATTAAACTAAATATAACCCACATTTGGACCCCTCACGCCTAGCAGCTTTGTTCCATATAATTTGTTCCACTCCCAGTAGCAGGTTCGTTTGCTACACTAGTAAGATATCCGACACTAATTGGTAGTGACCTGGTATCTTGGTTTCGAATCTCGGGCGCTATGTCTAGCCACTCATATGATTCATAAATCCTAAAACGACCAAACATTTGTCTGTGGATGAGAATATATATAGTCTTGAAAGTCTTTTAACCTTAAAACTATTCAAGATGTTATTTAAAAATATTTTTAGTCCCAACGTCTTCTTTAGAAAATGTCCCTATTTTGTAAGGTAGTAAATTTTTTGAAATTTCCATAGTAGTTTCCTCCCAGGAATTTATGCCGGTATTCACACAGAATTTTTATAGCACTATAATATTAATGCTCTTATAGGAATCATCAATTGTTTGCCATGAGAACTGTTCTGGGGATCATTTCATCATGTAGTGTGGATCAGACATATATCTAAATGAATAAATGCAAAAAAAAACTTTTCCATTTATCTGAATTATATTTATATCAAACCGCCTTAGGTTGAATAAACCAATTCAATGGTGCGAGAAAATATTTTCAAATACGATATATATACTGATATATAAATTTACAAAACACAGGCTATACCTCATTTGCATATTTATTTTTTAAACAATGTTTAATAAATTAATATTTTGTATAATTCATTTATAATTTGATTCTCACATTTCATTACCCTTTCTTCGTCCTTACACCCGCTCTCTCACAGACGTGGTGTTGCTACTCTCAGTCTTTTCTATAAATACTATCATGGCATGTGTTCTGCAGAATTGTCTGATCTATTCCCTGCTTCTTTTGTTCCAGCTCGTTTGACTCGTTGGTCTAGTGGTCTTCATCAATTCGCTGTTTTGATACCTCATTATAATACAGCGTCCTATTCCAGTAGCTACTTTCCAAGAACTGCAGGCTTGTGGAACTCTCTTCCTGCTTATTGTTTTTCTCCTATTTATAGCCTTGGTCTTTTCGAGACTACGGCAAATAGGCATCTCATGTCTTTGTGATAATCATCTTTCGTTCTTGTTAGCTCCTTAGATCAAGTGGCTTCATGCCTTGTCTGGAGCGATTTCCATAAAAAATATAACTTCCGTTTTATTATTTTGAAATTCAAATGACAACTTCTGATTATGTTTATGCATGCGTACATTTACACATACCAAAAACTTAGATTACTTTAAATAATTTCTTTTAAAAGATAAACGCTGCCTAAAACGCAATGACTAACAAAGGTGTTCTGTTAATAATTAAATAGACACGTTTATTATTCTAAAACTAACTTTGTTTTTGTTGCTGTTGATGATGATGATAACAACTATTACATTTCTCATGAAAAATAAAAAAGAACCCCCTCCTCTCATCTTTCTGAATTACAAAAAAATCGATTCTTTTTTTAATTTTCATTACGTCTTTTTTTTCAATTTTTATTAATAATATAGGCGAAATGCACAAAGTAACCATTTCAAATTACTCAATAATATAAAATTGTTTTATTTGACCCTATCGACGTTCCACTTTTTCATTTATTCACTTAATTATATAACCAATTTTTATGGGGAATTAATTTTCATTTTTATGCTTATACAAAATAAAATTTCTGGACTTTGAATATCGAAAAGCCGATATAAAATAACCTTTTTTTCTTAAGTAATAAAATTCGACTGTGTTCATACACAGTTAATTTCCTCGACATTAGAATATATCAAATAACATCATGACAATCACCTTTTTTGTTGTTTTTCTCCAAATTATTAAAATGTGAAATGAAGATTATTTCTTCATGTATCTGTAAAGAAGACTACAGATTCATTAATTGCTGTCCGGAGGGCGAGTAGTTTTTGCTAATATATATATATATATGCAAACATTGTTAAAAATAACAGAATTCGTCTGTTTAATTATATTTTTTTTATTTTTTCAATTTTTCTGATGGTCTTTTTTGTATTAAAATAATAAAGATGAATAAATTGTCCATAGGTTTCACAGGTTTCACGAACGTTTTCGATTCTTCGTCGAATCATCCTCAGGTGTCAAAAGCAAATGAACAAAAAAGCTGAATTTAAATTATCAACGACTTCCTGGAACAATGCGAAAAACGTTCTATGCATGTTTCTCCACTGTCTTTTTAAAATTCTCTTCTTTCTCCAGCTTTTTTGTTCATAAATGCATAAATGAGAAAATGCTGCCTAAATACACAATAAATAAATAAATAAATATATATAGGGTGGGCAAAAATAAGGGTCCTATTTTTTAAAATTCATAACTTTTTTATTTATTGATTTCTTTTTTTTTTTTTTTTTTAGAATAAGTAAAGGACCCCTTCCGAAGCAAGCATGAGCCGTATTAGCCCTAATGAACGTACCCTCATTTAGAAAACATTATTTTTGCTTAAAAAACTCAAAACAGTGTCAAAAACAATACTTTAGTTTTTGTAAGTTTTAAGAAGTGTTTTTCGGCTAAAATTTGTTTTGTTTGTTTCAAAAAATCTCGGAAGGGTCAGTCTACACACACATAAAGTTTGGTGAGTTTAACTTTTATTTTGTGGAAGTTATTCAAATTCAAGTTATTCAAATTTAAAGATAGGACCCTTATTTTGGCCCACCCTGTATATATATATATATATATATATATATATATATATATATATAATTATTTCCACAATCAGACAACACGCAGCTCACAAACCATGGAAGCCACAAACGAGAAGTGCAAGTGACTCGGGTTTCGAATCCTGAGTTCGGATATGTTCTACTGATGAGCCCAAACGTAGGGTGAAACTCGAGTCTAGGACTTCCGGTTTGTGGCTTTCATGGTTTGTGGGCTGTGGCGTTGTCTGATTGTGGAAATAATTATATATATCATTTCACTTTCAAAAATATATATATATATTTAATTGCCATAAATATATTTTCATAACTTACTACCTAGCTCTACTCACGTATTGAGCCCTGTTGAAGTAAATACTGAAAGTCGATACATAAAATGATGTTATATCTCCTTATAATACTTATGTGGATACATGAAAGCATATATATATATATATATATATATATATGAGAGAGAGAAAGAGATGCCCATTTATGTGTTTTCTAACTACTTTTAATTTATGAACATGAAATTTGGCCAAAAATGATTCCGCAATTGTACGTAACATTACACTGGGTAACATTCTTTATGTAATTTTGTTTTCAGTTCCTTTTTTTTCGCTTGATTTGGGCTTTTGTATTAAAATGCCTATTTTCAAAAGAGCACTTAGTTTTCTTTTATCACGTCAATTTGTTTCTCTACAGCCGCCTCTTTGAATGGGCGCAATATATATGTATAAATATTTAGAAAGACTTATAACCTATTTCTTCTTCCCATCTCGTTCAAAAATGTAAGAGCGTGAACAGAAGAATAAGTATAATAACATATTTCGCGTTGCAAGTTCAATCTTTTAACAAAAAGGAAAGTTTTATGCGCATATTGACTTCAACTCTGTTTGTCTAACCGTACAACTTCTATTTCATTCAATCAAAGCGAATACAGACCATTCACAGAAACGATGGAAGTTCCAGTGAGCGAACGAAGAAACACAAAGCAGAAATGACTATAAAAGCAACACAGCAAAACTCTTTGGATTTCTCCAGAAAGAATGGCCAGTTTAAGCCGCTACCATTATGATTCCTTTTCGGCTTTCAGTTTCAAGGATGTGCCAAACTCTTAGACATCCTGGCAGCAGATTCTATTCCGTGTTTGTATTCATATAAAGTGCCTTACTTTGGAAAGAAAGCGAGAAGAAACAGAATTTACTGCCAATTTCGGAGAAGAGAGAAAATATTGGGAGAGTATCATTCTTCTCTCTCAATTCATATTAATACTAGAAGAATACCCACCCCAGGACGGGTAAAATTGATTCCCTGAACAAAACAGTTTTGCACCACTTTTATGGTCCCTGGCGATGTAGATTAGAATCAACATAATTATTATCCTTACCTTGTTAGCTACCTGTTATTTTACTCACCTTTTTACGTGATCCTCCCGTCTTGACATCAAAGCTCTTCATTTATATCCTCGAAAAGGAGTAAGTAAAGGCAAAACTATTACTCAAGAATAACAGGAAATGAAAGTTTAGTTGGGATAAACTTACTGAACTAGAGGTTAGACTTTCAGAATAATGCCACATACTATAACTTGAAAATGGCTACAATGTTTGGTATTTTTTGTTCTTTCAAAAAAAAAAATGCCACATATTCTGACCAAAAAATGGCCACAATGTTGTTTAGTATTTTTTCTTTTGAAGAAATACCAGATAATTTAACTGAAAAATGGCGGTCATTTTATTTAGAATTTTTCTCTTTTAAAGATATTCTGTTTTAAAAAAAAAATGGCACATATTCTGACCAAAAAGTGGCCACAATGTTGTTTAGTATTTTTTCTTTTGAAGAAATACCAGATAATTTAACTGAAAAATGGCGGTCATTTTATTTAGAATTTTTCTCTTTTAAAGATATTATGTTTTTAAAAAAAATGGCACATATTCTGACCAAAAAATGGCCACAATGTTGTTTAGTATTTTTTCTTTTGAAGAAATACCAGATAATTTAACTGAAAAATGGCGGTCATTTTATTTAGAATTTTTCTCTTTTAAAGATATTCTGTTTTAAAAAAAATGGCACATATTCTGACCAAAAAATGACCACAATGTTGTTTAGTATTTTTTCTTTTGAAGAAATACCAGATAATTTAACTGAAAAATGGCGGTCATTTTATTTAGAATTGTTCTCTTTTAAAGATATTCTGACTGAAAGGACCAGTAGATGAGAAAATTAAAAATAAAGATTTTAGTAATTTCTTTATTGATTTTTTTATTGATTTAAAAAAATCTTCTCTTGGATTATTTAAAAAAATGTTTTAATGGTGACTAGTTTATACTGTAACAGTTATAAATTAGATTTACTTTGTATTGCGTATCAGTGTCCCTGTGAGCTGGTTTGGCCAATCAGCTCGCAGGCCGCATTGATATCATTAGTTCCCTAAGGGACTACTTGAGCTCCCTTAGGATATTGCAGACTATGATCAGACAGAACCCTGGCACCAGCCAGGAAGGATCGCCTCAGCTTTTCTCCTGCCTCCTTGTCCACTGGACACTCACGTGCCCCTGCTATCTTTTCTTATTTTCTTTTTCTTCTTTCGGACACTGTCCAAAATTTATTCCACCTATACCAAATGGTATAGGTAACCTTATATACGAATAAAGCCCTTTCGTTTGTTGTTGTAAAAAAAGTTTCATTGTTTTAGTTAATTCATTTCGTGTGTTAAATTAAGATAGGGGATAACATATCCTCTTTCTTACAATACCCGCTCCTTGAGTGGTGTTGAATGGAATTTAGAACAGAATCCTTAATTGTATCGGAATCTGTAAATATTTTGGAATCGTCCCATCACTAGTTGGTACAGTACCTGAGTATGTCAATTTTCATCTTTACCTCGCTTCTACCACTTTATAGTTAGTACTGAGAAAAATATGTGTGAAATTTCATGGAAAAAAATAGGCTACTTGGTATTTGCATGAGAGTAAGTAACTATGATGAATGTATTTATGTATTGTTTTATTGGCAAAAACATTAGAAATTATGTTTTTGAGCAAAAATAAATCACTTTATTCAAAACTACATGTTCATCATAATATTTGGGATTTCTTCAAAAGAAAAAAAATATTGAACAAAATGTCCGCTATTTTTTAGTCAGAATATCTGACATTTTTTTTTTTCGAAAGAAAAATTACTAAAACAAATGTCCACAATTTTATGTGAATTGTAGATTTGTCACTAATCTTCGTGTGGATGCAAATATTCGTTTATTTTACAAGGAAGAAGCGGAAGAGATATTGCCTTCCATAAATTAATGAATGGCGGTGATAAATGCCATTTTGAATTGTTTTGAATAAATCATGGTATCAAACTGTTTAGACATCAGGAAACCATAGAAAAACAAAAGGATTTGTTTGTAACATGATTGAATCTATGAGAACTAGTAGATACTTATCTAGCTGTCTATGTACTACTAAAACTCGGTGGCTCTTCTTACCTTGTCACCGTACACACTTGGTGACGTCACAAAATGATGCACACTGGCTGACGTCACAGAATGATGACGTCATCTATCGAATTTGAGAGAGAGAGAGAGAGCAACATATTCTTTATTACGTTTTATCTAGATGACCCATGAGACAAAGGGTCATGGGTCATCTACTAGACTGACGGTCTAGTATACTCATGAATGTCTGTGGATCTTGTTTGATTTTTTTTTTTTTTTTGGATGGCGTCACAAAAGGATGACGTAATCTCTGAAAACAAGAGAGAGAGAAAAAGATTCTTGATTATATCATAAATGATGAACTTACTTGCTTGCTATCATGCATAGTAGATAATATCACAAAGAGAGAGGGGAGAGAAAGAGAAAGAGAAGGAGATCAAAGAGAAAAGAAGGAGTGTATAAAAAATGATTATCATGAAAGAAATCCATATAATAATACACTGTACATGTTCGTACATACGTTATCACCCGACAACCTTTTTTTAAAGATGGAATCACTCGATCGCCGGAGATTTACTTATTTAAATAATATTTAGCCGACAATTATTTTTACTGTAAGAAGGAACAGTGTATTTATTTTGAAAAAATCTAAATTGTAACAATAAATAAATTAAATAAAACGGTTCAAACTTTCGTTTTATTTTTTTTTTAAATATTTAGCTGACAATTATTTTTTATAGTAAAAAGAAAGAGAATATTTATTCTTGTAAAAAAATATAAATCGCAACAATCTTCAATAAATAAAGAAGAGATATATTCGTTTTATTTATTTAAAGAATATTTAACTGATGATGGCAAGTATTTTTACAGGAGACGAAATATTTGCTTAATATTATTAAATTTACAAACATGTATTATTTCTAACGAAATATCATTAACAGTAAATTATGCGGGTAGATGAAGAAAAATCCAGAAGGTGTTGGTGTAGGTGGACGTAACATCAACAATTTAAGATATGCGGATGACACTGTCCTCATCGCAGACTCCGAAGACAAATTACAACAAATACTGACAACAGTGAAGGAAGAAAGTGAGAAGAAAGGGCTGCAACTCAATGCTAAGAAAGCAGAAT
This sequence comes from Sepiola atlantica, assembly GCA_963556195.1. Taxonomy (NCBI): domain Eukaryota; kingdom Metazoa; phylum Mollusca; class Cephalopoda; order Sepiida; family Sepiolidae; genus Sepiola; species Sepiola atlantica. The sequence continues at coordinate 36,642,016 of OY744525.1, forward strand.
GCATGGTTATCTCCAAAACGGCTGAAGTACCAAAATGCAGCATCAAATGCAACGGCGAGACCATTAGACAAGTGGATCCATTCAACTACTTGGGTTGTAATATCACGTCAGATGGTAAAAGTGACGCAGAAATCAAGAAACGAATCGCAATGGAAAAATCCGCTTTCCATAATGTGGAGGGCATCTTTCAAAACAAAAATGAACACAAAAATCAAAATCTTGAAGGCGTACATATGGTCAATCCTACTTTACGGTTGATAATGTTGGACATTGTCGAAAGAGGCTGAAAGTCGTTTAGAAGCAGCGGAGATATGGTTTCTAAGAAGAATTCTATGAATCTCATGGACAGAAAGGAAGAAAAACAAAGAAGTCATGCGTAAGGCTGACTACAACAGATCGTTTCTCAATACTGTCCATGCCAGACAGTTGAAGTTCTTCGGCCATATAATGCAGGTGGACGACTTGGAGAAAGGCTTTATGTTAGGAAAATCGACGGCAAAATGAGTAGAGGAAGACAGCGTACCAAGTTCACAGATGACCTCAACCGGGTCACTGGAATCACGACTCTAGATCTCATCAGAAAGACTGAATGTAGAGGAAAACGGAGAGCCATGACCATCAATGTCTGCAAACAGACCTGATACTTGAAGAAGAAGAAGAAGAAGAAGAAGAAGATGAAGAAAGCAAGCTCCTATTTATCTACGTCCCACACAGTAGAATGTGACACAAGGTCGGAAAGTGGGAATGCACTCCAGAGGAGGAGTGCTAGGGGCTTTTAAAAAATTGCCTGGGCAGAGTGCCTCAGACATTAAGCACTAAACTCAATCCTCCCCAAAGAGGGGAGGCAAAGCCTGGGAGCGCCACTTCCCAGAACTGCACAGGACAGACCCATTGACCGGCGTAAATCCAGACCCGAAGATCCAGACAATACCAGTATGGGGTGCAGTATCCATCGGAACAGATACTACACTTTGATCTTAGCCAAAAGGCCGACAAATGAAGAAAGCAAGCATGGAATTTCTTTGGGTCCGCTATTATATATAATGACTTGAAGATAGATGACGTCATAAAGGATGAATGGTAGCTTTTGACAACTTTATAGATAAATTAGACGACCTGTGACCCATGGTGTTCCTATTTACTTGCTACCCAGCGAGGGCAGAGTTAGACACAAGGTCGGTTTTTAATATAGGGAAAATCCAGCTCCCCAACGAAAGCAGCACTGGATTGGAACAAAAATAAAAATTGACTAAGTCTAGAAGGACTTCTCTTTCACTGACCGAGAACAGAAGTGCAGAATCAGAACAGATACTACACTTTGCTCCTTGTGTTGAACTGCATGGTACCAAGTCAGCAAATGTTGGATATAAACCCTTTTCTTATAACAATTTTAGTCATTAAAGAATTAATAGTTAAATCCTAAATCAAAAAATTCCTTGTTTCTCTTCAACTAGCTTCCTTCCCAGTGTCCACGTATTGGTCTGTTCCAATCTTCATACAGTAATTTATTGTTATATCAATAAACCAAACACGTTCCTAGAGAAAAAGATAATTTATTCAGTTATGTTTATTAAGTTAGGCTGAAAAGAAAAAGGTGGTAAAAAGCAGAGAGAGGGAGGGAGAGAGATACATTTAATTAGATGAGAACATCTTAAAACACGTCTTTTCAGGTCAATCGCTTCCCCAACTCTGTCAACTTCACATTTATCATCTGACGTCACTTTTACTAAAGTTGTTCTCATGGAGGGTCAATCTACCTGAAAGATTACCCGCTTGAATCCTGGTGACCTCTTTGTCTATAATACATCCTGTTTATGACAACTTCAGCCCTGTCCCATCGCCACATTGTGCTTGTTTTACAAGTACTTCAATGGAATGTGCTCCGATGAACTCGCTTTTCTGGTGCCCCCTCGAGGTAAATACACTCGACCAACCTGACAATCAGCTAAATTCCATCCATTCACTGTTGAGGACCCCAGATGCCGGAGAGCCTTCTACTACAATAGCTTATTTCCTCGTGCTGCCGGCCTTTGGAACTTCCTCTGCGCTCTCTGTTTCCCCGACTGTACCGACATGCAGAAATTTAAAACTAATGTGAACAAGCATCTTGCTCCACAGCTCCCAATTTAGGATGATCCCCCAAAACTTTCACCCTAATTCTCAGTTGCCCCTTACGTCTACAGTGGCAGCTTGCTTTGTTTGAGGTGAACTATGTTAAAAAAATAAACTTCTTCATTTCTCCCGGCGAATATTTTTCAACCAAATAAGCACTAATTGATGTGCAATCAATATCCAACAACAGGAGAGAGAGAGAGAGAGAGAGAGAGAGAGAGAGAGAGAGAGAGAGAGAGAGAGAGAGAGAGAGTGTGGAAAAAAGAAACTATACTAGACGACATATCGTCTAGTATGCATTATAAATATACAAAGAAGATACTTCAAATTATGTCAACTAATCAAGATGATGAATAAGAAGATGGACAAGAAGGGAGAAAGAGGGTGTCCCTGAAAAACGCCTGTATAGACTGCAAACTGGTATGTCTGGCCTACATGCTAAGGAAGACTGCAAACATCTTTATAAGAGCGGTTCTTATAAGTGGGATGTTAAGACCAACTCCTATATATTATTATTAAGTAACGAAAATTGTCACACAAAAGGAAAAACGAAACCTTTTTTATAACAAGAATAAAAGGGTGTTTCTAATTACCTATACCGTTTGGTTTAGGTGGAAGAAAGTTGGACAGTATCCAAGTGAGGAAAGGAAGTAGAAAGTTCTTTGGGCTGTCGAAAGTCTGTCAGTAGTTATCTTCAAGCAAAGAAAGATGATGCTTGGGCGTCCAGTGAACCGTGGAGAAGAGAGAAGGGAGACATCTTTCCTAATTGCTTTCAGGATTCTCTGTCTGGTGACCAACTGTGATTCGCCAAAGGGGCTGAAGTAGTCCTTTAGGGGACGGATGAAATTAATGCGCCCTGCTGTTGCATACTACTCCTGCCTGGACCGAGGCAGTACGCGTTTTGTATACTCCGTGTGTAAAGGGTTGGTCATGTCGTCCAGTGATGGTCGTCTCAGTGGATGAATTCTTTCTTCTCTGCCGTCGTCTGTTGTCTGCAATGAAAGCCATGTTCTGCACTCCAGAATCAAACTCTTCTGTTAAATTTAATTCATTTATTCAAGCGTTGTTATTTCATCTGGGGGAAATTCACCATGCCGAGGGAGATGGTAGAGAGCAAATCCTACTTTATCGTAGTTAGTTATTAATGTTTTCTTAACTATCCCTAGAGAGGGGAGGGGGAAGGATTCTCGTGCTTGTCTTCCCTGAAGGTAAATATTCCGTATCTTTACATTGTGAATCGCATGTCCTCTCAGTTTGCTCTCTGAATCAGACTGACTAAAAACCTGCTTCTCACGAGAGAGAGTGACGTCACAGATCCCTTTGTTTCCCACGCAGGGCCCACCAAGTCACAGAGCCTCTCACAGGTGTAGACTGACCCTTGATCTGAGGTCTCGTCACACATAACCTTGTCACATCTGTCAGCTCTTACTGTGAAAACAAGCCCTGTTCTGCACTCGACTGCCCCGCGCAAGTCAAACCCGATCTCCAACAGATACGTCCATTCCCAAGCTGATTGGTCAGTGTGTGACCAAATTTCATAACAGGGATATTGCTCTGAGAGAGAAAATAAGTCATTATTTATGACTGCTACATATACATGACTTGAAGTGTTGTAACAACGTCTGGATGGATTCCGTGCGACCCAAAGAACCGAAAAAATTTACAACGATCAATTTAATCAAAGGTCTTTCGGAAGTCGATGAATGCCAGAACAGCTTCCATATCATAATTTTTCAGCTCCTTAACTATACGACCAAGAGCCAGTATATGTGAGGTCATAAATCTTCCCTTCAGGACACCATTTTGATTTGGGCGCAATACCTTGTTGATGATCAGTCGTACACGATTCAGAAGCCAACAGTTGTAGATCTTCAAAGCAACTTGAGTTAAAGAGATGCCTCTGTAGCTGTCTGCAATCATCAGGTCCTCTTTTTTTTTGTACTGGCACAATTACAGAGAGGCCCTGTTTCTTTGGTCGGGCTCAGCCGTAAGTGTTGTTGCAAAATGTACAGAGACTTTTCTTGACCTTTGGTAGTTTCTAGAACTGAAAATGAATAAAAAAAGATGGAAATGATTATTTGTCTGTCTGTCTGTTATAAAAACAACTGGTTGAATTTTGGAATTAAATTTATTATTATTCCATGAAAAATGCCAGTATACTGAAATCACATGCCCTTAATAGGGTTAAGATGAAAATTCATATACACTAAATGTACAAAAGCAAGGAAATTCCCAAATTTTTACACTTTTATTGTCATTAAGGGTATGACTACATATCAACCAAACCATTTCATTATCACATCACTACAGTATAAATCTCTATGCATGAGTGGATGAAGTGTGTGAGGTGCGCTGAAGAAAAATTCCTACCAGTAAAATACATAGACCTGTTGTGCTCGCATACCCTTAATGACAATAAAAGTGTAAAAATTTGGGAATTTCCTTGCTTTTGTACATTTAGTGTATATGAATTTTCATCTTAACCCTATTAAGGGCCTATGATTTCAGTATACTGGCATTTTTCATGGAATGGCACTACTTTTGTAAAGGCTATGCCTCAATACAATGCCTTCTCATAACTGATATAGTTGGTAGTTTGACTAATCAAGGTATATGGTAAACTGAAATTAAAATGCCATCAACTAGACACTAGAACCTCTATCTTTGCCAAAAATCAGCTGAATCCATCAAATGGTCGATAAGATATAGAATAAAGTGTATGAATACTGGTCATTTTTAAGATTTTTTGGAATTTTCTGGAAAACTAAGGTATATGGTAAACTGAAATTAAAATGCCATCAACTAGACCCTAGAATCTCTATCTCTGCCAAAAATCAGCTGAATCCATCAAATAGTTGATGAGGTACAGGGTGGCACGTACGTACGTACAGATAACATGATTTCATGATTGAACTTTCTGGATCTCTGGGTTGCCTTGACTAATGATGCTGAAATTCTACACACTTATAGAACCTATCAAATAAAAATTTTGTGCAAAGTTTTAACAAATTTGGTTTATTGGTTTTTGAGTTATGATTGATCAAAGAAATGAGATTTCCAGCATAGGCCATTCGTGTAGTCTATTAAGGGATAGAGCGCTCTCACGCCTCCCTTGATTTAACATTATTAAACCATTGATTTAATTTCTAAATTTATTGCAAAGTAATTAAACATTACTGACTTACTCATTTTTATTAGTAATGACATAAACAATAAACTAAATCAAAATATTACTAATAATTACTTCTGGGAATAATGATTTTATTTCAAAAGTTTTGAACCAAAAAAGACTAGATTTTGTTGCTGAAAGAATAAACCTCAAGAATAAATCAATACCAATTTACAATCTCAAATAATTAATCATACCAATTAGACTGAAGAAAGAATTCCTCTTTGAATGAGTTTTTGATAATTACTGATAATTATGAAATATTTCTTTAATTCAAATCGTCATAGGATTAAATTGCATTCAAAATGTGCATTATCATCATGAAACACAGAAATGCTTTTACATTACTGTTCGGAATTTTGCAAAAGACATTGGGAAAGACTGGTTTGACGTTGACACCCTGTGGAGCCCCTCTTTCAACAGTAGTAGCAACAACAAAAACAGCAGCAGGAAAACAATCTCTGTAAAATGTACGATATTTATTTTTATTTTTTAGACATATTTCCACTGAGACGTAAGGGACTGTGATTAGGGGCCAGATTTATAGGGGGGGTCTTAAGTCGAGAGTTGAGCAGCAAGATGTTTGTTCACATTACATTTAAATTTCTACATGTTAGTACAGTTGTTGCATAGCCCCTCTCTTGGGCCGCGGCAGTTCTCGTCCCGTATACTTTACTCGTCCCGGAACGGGCCGTGGCAGTTCCCGTTTAATACTCGTCATTTTTAAAACATAAAAAATCATATAGTTTGCATACCTTTAAATTTCTTCCTCGCCGCGTAGAGGGTGCACCGGGTCGATGTCGTCCAGTGGCCGAATTCCTTCTTCTCTCTTTCTGCAACACAAAAGCTCCATGATCGGGTCGGAAGACAAACAATCTTTCAAATTTAATTTCTGTTGTATTTCAAGCGTTAGTTATCCGTCAGCTGGGAGATATTCACTAGCGTCGAGAGAGAGAGAGAGCAAATTACTACTTTATCATAGTTACTTATCAATTAAGTCTTAACCATTCGTGAAGGGGGAAAGAGATCTTTCGCCTGTATTTTCTTAGGGAAATAATTCCCCTATGTATGTTGCTGACTACATGGTAAAAATCACATCTGATAGGTTCGCCTCCAAAACCCAGACTGCTAAAACTCGCTTCTCACGGAGAACGAGTGACGTCACGGATCCCTCTGCTTCCCACGCAAAAGCCCGTGACGTCACAGAGCCTCTACCGCAGGTGCGCATTGACCCTTAATCTGAGGTCTCGTCACGCAGTGACCCTGTCACGTCTGTGAGTTCCGACTGTGAGAACAGGCCCTATTCTGCACGGATCCACCTGCACTAATTCGCGCAAGTCAAACCAACGATTTCCAACAGATAGTCCATTCCCATAGGGCCATTATCCAACACAGTTAGGGAAGCAGGAAACAGGGAGGAAATTCCAAAGTCTAGCAGTTCAAGGGAAGAAACTATTAGAGTAAAAAGCTTTTCGGCATCTGGGGGGCCTCAACAGCGAAGTAGTGAGAATTGCTGCTAATTGAGTTTGTCGGGGTATTTACGTTGAGGGAAGTACAAGTGCTGTAATTACTTGTAAAAAAAAGCACAAGGATGCAACATTGTGGCGATGGTTGTAATACTTAATTCTGATTGGTTAATTTTATCAAAATAGTCAATCTCGATTGATTGCCGATACCGGCTACAACCAATCAGAAAGAGTCACACCAAGAGCCGAGCACCTGCTGATGTTGGATACATAAGCAAGAACCCAAGCACAGCCACCAACGAGAGACTCAACTTGCTAAATGAATCCTTGTTGTTATAACACTATTACAGTGACTCCTTGCAGACAACTAAATCTTGCCTTGGCCGCTTGGCTACAGGCATCTCAGCAACTAACACCAGTCACAGTCATAGACTACTAAATATAGCGACAGCTTATACACAGTCTCACAAACTCGCTCACACACAAGTTCACACACATACAGAAAAAAAACAGTACTTCGTTTAGACTCTATGAACTCTTCTTAACTTTTGTCTTTTGGTTGTTCCATCAAGTCATTACAAAAACTGATATAAATATGTATGGATAGACTTTTGATAATGCCTTATCCTCTACAATATCCTCCTAAAATTTTCTTATCGAAATTCTGTAAAGGTATTTGTAAACATGATTTCTTGGTTAAACATTGGTCAAAACTTTATGAAAGATGTTTTTATTGCGTTAAATTAGGTAGCAATGTGAAATTCACTTAATAGACAGACACAAGAGAAAATGCACAATGGACAGAGGAGTCAATTGTAAGGCCAATTGGAAGTATAAACCACATAAAAGTATCCATGCACAGTGGAAAGAGATACCACATACAGGGGTAAAGGAACCGTTGACAGAGCAGTAACATAAGTAGCCCCTTACGTCTACAGTGGTGTCCTGCCTTGTTTGGAGTGAACTATGTTAAAAAAAAAAAATCCAAGGGTCAATACTCCAAGAGTTCAGTGTAAAAATCAGCAACAGACAAGGGTCAATGCACAGTAGACACAGCAACAACATACAGGGATCCATACACAGTGGGTAGAGCAGCCACATGCAAGGGTCAAGGCATAATCGACACAGCAATAACTATCAAATCACAATGAACATAGCAGCCACATGCAAGGATCAAGGCATATTGAACAGAGCAGCAACATGTAAAGATCAAATCATAGTGGACAGAGCAGCAACATGCAAGTGTCAAGGCATAGTCGACAGAGCAGTCACATGTAAGGATCAATACACAGTGGTCAGAGCAGCAACATACAAGGCTCAAGGCATAATCAACAGAACAGTAAAGATGAAACCACAGTGAACAGAACAGCACATGCAAGGATCAAGTCATAGTGGACAGAGCGGCTACATGCAAGGGTTAATGCACGATGGTCAGATCATCACATGCAGGTATCAATACACAGTGGTCAGAGTATCCGCATGCAAGGATCAAGTCATAGTAGACAGAACAGCAAGGATCAAGTCATAGTAGACAGAACAACCATATGCAAGGGTTAATACAAGAAGAGAAGATCAGCCACATCTAAGGGCCGATAGACAATGAGCTAAGCAGCCACGTGCAAAGTCCAGTGAATAGATAAGCCACATACTTCAGACAGAGTAGCCACATGCAATCTATACTGTACTGCATTGTGGAGAGAACCGTTTCAAACGGTCACCAATGTGCACTTGACAGAGTAGCCACATGCCAGAATTAGTAGAACTAGGTTAATTGAAACACCGGCAGATGTTATAAACAAAATAAAACAGATTCTTTCTAAATCAATTGTAATTTCCTAAGAGAACCTGCAATGATTTTACTTGAAGCTATAAATGGCAGTTTATGGGGAAATCATAACCTATGTTTCATAATGCATTGAACAGGTTATAATAAAGACAAACAACGACAAATCAAATAAACATGAAACAGGATTTTCTCTCTTATGTCAAAATCCAATTAATCCTTTTCAACTCAGTTTATCTTCTGCCAAACACACATTGAGGCAGATTGATCTTTGATCATTTGCAGGCTAATCTTCCTTTTAAGCTGAAATGTTTGCTCCTGCAATGCTGTCTCAACCTTGAGGTGATGGCTCAAAGCTGTGAATTGTGCAGTATTCTCTCGTTGAACTGAGATCAAATATGTTATGGATCAGCTCAAAAGGAGAACAGCATACACTGACTAGCTTTAAAAGGAACAGAAAACTAAAAAGACAGGGAGATAAAGAAACTCCAAGGAAGCAAATAAAAAGTGAAAGAGTGCAACATTTTAAATGCACAAAAAAAGAGAGATCGAAAAAAAGAATGTTGAACAGAAAGTGAGAAAAAGTGAAACTTTGAAGAGACATAAACATGGAGACTTTCAAGAGGTATATAAAAAGAGAGACTTTGGAGAGACAAATGAAAATAAGTATTCTTAGGAATGGGGGGGGGGAATAAAGAGAAACTAAAAGGAGAAATAAAAAGAGAAACTTTTGAGAGCCAAATATAAAAGACTTTGAAAAAGCCGACAAAAAGACGCATAGGAAAATAAAGACTTTGGTGAGCAATAGAAAAAGGAGAATGAAAATAGAGAGAAAAAGAGAGACTTTGGAGAGACAAATGAAAAGAAATATTTTGAAGAGATAAATAAAGACAGACTGAAAAGACAAATAAAAAGAGAATCAAAGCTAAAAGTCTTTGAAAAAGCATAAAAAAGGAGAGATAGGAAAAAAGAGACTTTGATGGGCAATAGAAAAAGGGAGAATTAAAAGAGAGAGAAGAAGAATGAAAATGGACAGAAAAGTAGAGACGTTGAAGAGTAAAAAAAATAAATGTGAAAATGCAGAAAATAGTAGATTTTTACAATGCAGAAAGAATAGAGACTTTGAAGAGGCACAGAAAAAGAAAGACGGTTATTAGTCATAGAGAAATACAGATTTTGAACATACATAGAAAAAGGGAGGCTTGGGAGAGTCATAGAAGAAAAGTTTGAAAAAGCATGTAAAAAAAGAGGGATAAAGATGAATCAGAAGAATGAAAGAGAAGGAATTAACAGAGAAGAGAAACAATGGAAAAAAAGAAAGGAAAATGAGATGAAAAAAAGAAAGACAATGAGAGGGAAAAAATGAAATGAGAAGAAAAAATGAAAGACAATGAGAGTAAAAAAAAAAGAAAGAAAATGAGAGGAAAAAAAGAAAAACACTGAAAATAAAAATTCCATCTGAGCTTCTTTATTTTTCACTTTATAATTTTCAACTATAAAAACATGAAGATTATAAATCTATTATTATACTAAATGTGAGTTAATCAACGCTTGTTTCCCTAAGACTTTTTTCCTATATATTTTAATCGCAAAAAGTACACATTAGAATATTCTTCAGTTTTGGGATTCAGTTCCTGTTTACTTACCTCCCCACGAGGGCAGAGTTAGACACAAGGTCGGTTTTTGATGTGAGGAATTCCTCACTCTGGATTGGAACAAAAATTAAAATTGCCTCAGTCTAGAAGAACTTCTTCTTCAAAAACTGAGGGCAGAATAGACTAAGTGAAGCATCAGAACAGATACTACACTTTGTTCCTAGCCGAAAGGCCAATTGGGATTGAGTTATGTTTGAAAACACTTCAATTTTCATTATTCAAATGAGCCGTAATTTGCAATTAACTCCTCAATTCTATCTATCACTTTCACTCTCTCTCGCTGTATGTTCTGTTGTTTGACTCCCTCTTGCTTTTATTCTATACGTCGTCTATTATTCTCTCTCTTCCTTTCTCTCTCTCTTTCTCTCTCTCTTTTTTTTCTCTCTCTCACACACACTTTTTTCTAATTCAAACAATTTAACCCGTTCAATAGGTGAGCCAACATGTCACATGTTTTCTAGTCATTTTTGTTTAAATAGTTTAAGTTCTGAGAGAGACTTAAAATAAAGTTTTGTCACATAAAAGTGTCAGTAGAAGCCAGCGAAACAAAAGACATTTATATGCGACGATGAGTCAAAAGGTTCTGCAATATTTTGGTAACTCATTTGTCTTTGCCGAGTTCATGGGAGTGACGAATCACACTAGACTACAAGATGCATAAATCACCTGATACTCTTTGAATGCTACACATCATCGATTTGGCATCTATGGTCTGGAGCACCGCCTCAGAATCCACGGCTTTAGGCCTATCTGACCTAGCCCTTTTTGGTTTACTAATGAGTCATCACTTATGAAGGCTAAAAGCCACTCGAGGGTGAACGAGATGGATAGATTGTCAGTTTAAGTATGTTGAATATTATTAAAGGATTGAAAATAATGAATAGAATTAATAAGATTTGAGGACGGTTTATGACAAGTGTTTAATGACATTAAATTTGAAGATGACCATGTTGTAGCCCTCAGGGAAGCAATCTTGTTGCAATGTGTTTCACAGATGGGAAGTTCTTGGAAAAAACTCTGAAAAAGAAACAACAGGCTTGGAGAGACAACGAATCTATACCTTTTTCACGTGTATTAAAGAAAGTTACTCTTGTACAATAAGGTTATTTTTGTACAATCTGGTGAATATCATCTAAGTACTAACAAGGCTCAACATTGCTTAACTTTGGTGCTTTGACAAAAACCAATGTTTCAACATGATATTACCATAAGTTTGGGAATTATAATATTTGACAGCATATCACATGCACCTCCCAATAACTCTGTGTCTTATATGTAAAGTTGATACCTCTTTGAGGCTGATTTTATCCATGTTATCACATTCAGTTTATTTTATCCATTCAGCGAACCCAAACACAATTACTTATGCTACAGTTTCATTTTAGACGAACAGAAAATAAACTTATACTTTATTTATATAGAAAAGTCGTAGAAGGTTGTTACAATGCAAGAAGTGCCGGTGTGTAGAAGGAGGACAAAAACGAAGTGGTTTATTTATTTTATTTATTTATTTTATTTTTTTTTTTGTAAATCTTACAAGATTTAATTTCAAGAGATTTGAAACACTCACTATTTGATAAAAAGGTCTTACCCCGAAATATGATATGCGACACGGTTACACACATTAGATCTATGTGTAGAGGTTGTGACTAAATCAAATAAGATCTACTAAAAAAGAAAAGAAACATTACTTCATTGTTGTCCTTCTTCTAAACACCGGCATATTTCCACTTCTTGCATTGTGATAGCCTTCTATGAACCCTATATATACATATTGCACACAATGCTTCACGCAAACTCCATAACCAATTTATACTTCATTTGTTTATTTCTTACACTCATATTTCAAAGGCATTTAATAAACAATTTATTTCTTAACTCCTTACACTTTTGTTATCTGAAGAATAGCGTTTTCTTTCTTCACCAGGCTAAAGATTAACTAATAATTTTCTTCATTTTTTTTTTTACTTTAACTCATATTGCAAATGCAATCTTTTTACTCATTACACTCTTCCATTTTTTGTTTCCATATTCCCGGGGCAACAACGGGTAGCCCTTCTAGTAGGATATCATTTTATCAGTTCTACATGACATAATTCCATAATAATATCTCCCCCCCCCTGCCTCCAGGGCATATCCATTATAAGATTATTACTATCATAAATATTATTTCTGGTATTATAATTATTAATATTATTACCCGTTTCGGGAAACGGGAATTATCTTTAATTATCGGTGACTTTCCTTCTCAACAGATGATTGATCATACTTAATTAACTTCACGTTTCTCCTATCAATAACCAGATCAAAACTACAGACCAAAAAGATTTTATTACTACAATTACATAGGATATTTTTCCATATTCTGATTTCTGGCTATATTTTCCACTTTCCTGATAGTGTTACATAAAAAAAACGATACTGAGAGATCCCAGATGCTCTCATTGGGTGAGCCAGGTCACATGTTAAGAGAAAATGCTTCTTAGACTATTGTTACATAGTCATTTGATATTGATTAGTTATCAAATTAAATCCATACCTACATCGTTGACCGCTGGTGCTTTGCATGCATCTGTTCATTTGTTTCTATCCTCCCAAGTAACGATATTTTTGTCTCTCCATTTGTTGTTTGGTTTTGGAGCTGAAGCAAAACGCTGTCTGGCACACTTTCTTAATATAATTATTCAATTAAGTACTCAAACCGCTTTTTAGAGAATGAAGGATTTATTCAACCAAATGATCGTCTTGTGGCTGAAAGATCAAAGAAGGCGAGAAAGATAGAGTTAATTATGTTTTAAGTGCATCGCTTAATTATGTTGCTATTTTTTATAGCATAATTATTACATGCTGTCTTATTGACGTTCTACCAAGACTGTTAATACTTTAAACACCACTCTCTCTATAATACATGTTTGACATAATTACCGCTCAAATATCATCGGCTTCCTTTATCAACAGTTCTAGCTTATTTATTACAGGCAGGATCCCACGTTTGATCTGCTGACTTTTCCGTCTACAGCACATCAGGCTCAATTGCCAACATCTACTAGCTAATATATAAAACAATTAATATTAAATACTATAGCTAGACTAAAAGTGGCAATTGGTGTCAGATGTTGCTAAGGATATTTAGGTCTTTCGCCATCATGACTAAATTAGTAGAAAATATTTTGTAAGTTTTAACCGTTTTCGTTGTCTGTCTTCAAGAACCTTTTCTAGTAACACAAAACTGAATTTCAAGATGGCCATGCAAGCACATATAGAGTCCAGAGAAAAGATCCATTAGAGTCTAGTGACTCTTTTATCTAGACAGACACCTAGATCCATCTCTGATTACTGTGTGTAAAAACAAACACACTATTGTTATATATTCTCTCGTGGATGTCTAATGAAGGAATATACACGGTGACCCCCAAAAAATTGCCACCCATAGAATCATAAATAAAATTCACAATCCTTTCTGCAATACAACAATATTTGTTACAAATACACTTCATTCTATATCCGACTTGTCCACCAAGTTTCAGTCATGAATTTCCAACAGTTTTTGTTTTATTGCCATTCAATGATATGCAGTGACACTTTGGTGATCGTCTCATCAGTAGAAGGTGTGATCCTAAATAGAATTCACATGCACCAGACCTTAATCTTTACTCCAGATAATGTCTATCAAAACAATCGCCATATTCTTCCTCAACTGAAGAGAGCCATCACAACGAAAATCGGGGCAGTGTCAAGAGTGTGTCAGACTTATTGACAATTGTGCACGTCCCACCCAAGTGTTGAACAGCGATAAAACAAAGACTGTTGGACATTCATGATTGAAACGTGGTGGACAAGTCAGGCTTAGACTGAAGTTTATTTGTATGAAATATGGTTGGATTGCAGAAGGATTGTGAAATTTTTTAACGATTCTCGAGGGGAGGGCATTTCGGGAAGGTCCCCCTATATGACAATAGTTTGTTTTGTACAGTAATCAGGAAAGGAGGAGACACATAGTTAAGATGTTTGAGATGACTTATCAAGCCTTCAGGTGAGTGACAGGATAACTCGCATGCAGAGCAGATTATTGGGTATGGCCACATTTGAAATGTTACTTCATGGCACCAGCCAATTTGCAAGCCTTATTACAAGCTTGATACCTAAATTCTACCAGATATTTGTTGACTCAAGTATTGGCTGCATTGGAAGCTGACGTAGACTCATTTATTTGAAACATTACTAGCTGTGCCTAGCTGGCGTTGTCCGGTAGTGTTTTTACTTACAGTTTTATGCTTGTTGTTTTTTTTTACTGTGCCGTTTTTTTATATTTTTATTTTTGTTCCAAACAGGGAAGTAACTCTGTATTGACGAATACGAAATTATGTCCTTTTTTTAAAAGATTGTGTCTGTATGAAAATAATTCCAACCCGGTTAAAGTATTTTCCGAAAGGAATTAAAGCGAATTACATTTTATTGCTCTTAACAACATGCCACAACAATTCACTAAAACAACTGACGAACCAGAACTATTTATTTTTTTTAATACAAAAGTTATTGATGACAAAAATCGAGGAGGCTAACTTTACCTCATATATTAGATATGCTTAATTGCACTAGACTAGACTTTTTCCTTTAATATACTCTGTTGAAAAGAGAAGATATATTACTTGTTATTACATACAATAAAAAAGGTTCTGTAAAATAATAGGAGATGCTAGCAGGAAAATCGAAATTTAATTCAAGAAAATGGATTTTAATTTATATATTTACATTATTTCTTTAACTCTCCCTCTCTATCGAAATATAACCTACAGTTAGTCCATAAATAAAAGAAAAATACATTTTCGAATCACACACGTATTTAACATTATCCTTCTTTTTCATTGTATCTCTTTCCCTTATTACCAATTCATATGCCTCTCTCTCTCTCTTTCAACCGATATAACACCCTCTTTCTCATTATTTCCCATATATAAATATGTATGAATTGTTATCTCTTCCCCCCACCTCTACCTATTTGCACCAACCCTCTTACCCTTTTTGAATGTATGTCTGATGATAGCTGCTATTAAAAGTGCCGGAAGTGACAATTGTTTGTTGACATAAGAAGACGGAAGGTATATATAGATGGTAATGGTTACATATATTAATATATAGGTGTATGCACAGAGTCATGTTCAGGTCCAATGGACAGACCATATCAACTATGTCTCCTCAGAAAACAAATCTGAGTTGATTCTCAGACCGGATTTCTATAGAATCAATCAACAAACATTTATTAATGATCCATCAATATCCAAGATCAAATATCGAAGTCTTGCAAATGTTCAAAATCAATTAATTGTTCAATCAGACTTGCTATTTAGTCTTGATTATCACAATTCAAATGTGTTCGCTTGTGTTTATCAAATTTGTGGCTCAACAATAATGGAGAATCAAGTCTTATTTAATTTTGACTATTTGTGATTTTATGACTTAACGGCGGGAGACCTTATACAACAGCCACCATTTAACTTTAGTGGTAATTGGGCATTGTTCATAATTGTCCAATATCAGGATATTAAATTGTGGATTGTAAATGAACAATGTTTGGCTTTTGTCAAATTCAAATTAAAGACCGTTTCTAATTTCCCTGAATATACTCGTTAAGGAGTATCAATCTATCTGTCTAGCTTCCAGCTATGGTTTAAAGAGTGGAATAAATAAGACTACAAATAGGAGAGGAAAAACTCTGAAATAACAACAGTGTTTTTTTTGTTTGCATTTTACTAATGAATTTGGCCCATTTGGCATAATTAAGCAGCCCATTAGCCATAATGGTATGGGCCAGGAGACCAGGGTTCAATCCTCGGTCGAGTCATACCAAAGATTTAAAAAATAGTACTTGATGCCTCCTTGCTAAACATTCAACATTATAAGGTGTGGATCAAGAGTAAGTGGAGTACTCTTGGGAAATGAGTAGCGCCCTTCCCAATACTTCAGTGTAGTATTGATTTACTCCTCTCCAGGAGTTAGACACAAGGCCAGTTTTTATCTTACTCCCACAAGTAAGATGTGACCCAAGGTCGGGTCGGGAAAGTGGGGTTTAAAGATTGCATGGGCAGCCCCGTCGGCATTCCCCGGTAGGGGCGCCTCAGGCAGTAAACAATAAACTTACTCCTCCCCAAAGAGGGGAGGCGAAGCCTGGGAGGGTGGACCTCCCAGAACTGCACAGGACAGACCCATAGACCGGCGTAAATCAAGCCCCGAAGGCCAAGACAATACCAGTCTATGGGGTGCAGTATCCATCGGAACAGATACTACACTTTGATCTTAGCCAAAAGGCCAAGATTACTTCAGTGTAGTAGCCAATGAAAAGGGAGCCTTTAGGTCGCTCTCGGCTATGGTCGACCTTTTTATTTTATTTTTGTACTACTGAATCACTCATACTGAACTATGAGATGCATAACTCATCTGATATTCTTCGAATGTTACTCGACGCCTTTGCCTTTATGGTGTGAAGCATGGCCTCAGGATCTGTAGTTTTAGGCCTATCCGGCCTGACCTTTGTTTTATTTACTATTAAGTGACCATTCACCACGACTAAAAGCCATTCGAGGACATGAGTTAATGGGATGGATAGATTGACAGTTGAATGATGATGAATATTATGAGAGGATTGAAAATAATGAATTGAATGAATACAATTTGATGACTTATGTGGACGGTTTATTATAAATGTTTATTGGCATTAGATTTGAAGATGATCATGTTGTAGCCCTCAGGGAAGTAATCTTGTGGCAAGATGTTTCAAAGATGGGAAGTTTTTGGAAAGAAACTTTGTTCATGAAAATTCCATTTAATGTTAGGCACATGGAGGAAGAAATTAAAGTTCTTTGCAGTCGTGGTAATAAGACAATTTTTTTCTGTGAATATCTTACAGTGAGATTGAAACTCAGTTTCCATGGGAATAACAAGAAAATAGAGAAAGACTAAAAACGTCTCTTTTTGTGAGAAAGGGGTTGTAGATTGCAAAGTTGTTGTAGTTATGGGAGCCTATTAAAACTACTTGGAAAAACTATTTCATGAAAAACAACAGAATAGCTTGGAGAGACATGGTTACCAACCTTCAAGAAATGAAGAGAGCACTAAACAGAAAGAAATAGTTCTATCCTAGATATGATATTAAACTACATCCGGTGATGAAGGCCCCAATTTGGGAGCTTTTGTGTTTGTGTGGAGTCTCCCAGATACAGGCTGATCCAGAGTGGTAGTACCTGTCATGGTCCCATATATGAATGGGTTAAATAGGATAAGTCATGACATGAAACTACATCCGGTTCATTTATATCATGAATAACTAGTTGAAGCAGTATGTATAACTAGTTGAAGCAGACACCATAGATAAATATTTGAAAATATTAAGAACTTAAAGTATCAACACTTTAAACTAAATGACTAGGAAGTGGTGATGGTGAAGTGAATAACAATGCAGATTAATAACCTGGATGTGCCAAGTTCGAATCCAGTCGGTTCCAGAGCACCATTTTCACTTATGGATGTTGGCAACCTTCACGTGGTCCCTCCTGTAAGTACCTGATTCGAGAAGGAATCGGGAGAAACCAATGCCAACAACAGAATGAAGCCAGTCAAAGAAAAAATGCTGACTCCTACGAATTTACCTTACTTTTACTAAATGACTAGATTCGGCATCAAATAATCTGAAAAGGGTTGATATGCCATAAAAAATAATTTCTGTGATAGTTCTGTGTATCTTGATGCAACAGATTATCTTAATGAATTTGAGACAACGATTTGGTCTATTTGAGGTGAGATAAATAAGCAGATTTTTCAAAATGGTGAATGAACGAATGGAGAAGGAACCTTTTTGGTAATTTTAAACTGGCTTAATTTGATTGGTCAGAAAATTATGATATTGGTAGAAATTAAATAAATTTGGTGTTAGAGATGAGGAAAAATATACACTTTTCTTAGATATGAACGATTGTGTTCAATATTTGTTTAGTGTTCAATATTTGTTTCGTGATCATTTTTAGTGGTTTTATCTGAACTCCATATGCGAACTACATAATCATCTTGAATTTCATTCATTAGTGGCTGGGCTGTAGAGATAGAATTCATGACTACAAACGACATAGATTTGTATTATTTTTCGGAATTTTTGAGATAAGGGTTGATAATTTGTAGAATTTGGTATATTCGGACTACTGTTCTCATCTTGGATGTTTTTATCAAAACGTTTCGGTCGATGTAACCTCCGACCTTCTTCAGGTGTACTTTGTCGAACTCTCGTTCCATCTGCTATGATTGGGAAGAAGTCTTCAGTAATTCGCAATTTTTTGTATCGCCCACACTGAGGATTGAACCTTCAACCTTCAGATGACTATATCCACTGCGCCAAGATGATAAGAACAGTAGTCCGAATATACCAAATCCTAGATTTGTATTATTTGTATTATTCGGACTACTGTTGTCATTTTGGATGTTATTCTCACAACGTTTCAGCCGATATAACCTTTGCCCTTCTTCAAGTGCATCTTGTCGAACTCGAGAATTTTAATGTCGAACTCAGGAATCTGTACCCTTTCCCCATAGATTAAATAAAGGGTTCTGTTCGAAATTCCATACAGTTTCCCGAGTTTGACGAGACACACCTGATGAAGGTTGGCAGTTACATCGGCTGAAACATTGTGAGAATCATACCCAAGATGAGAACAGTAATCTGAATAATCCAAATAATACAAGCGACATAAAATATTTTTTTAAATTGTTGTGTGTCTCACTGGCAGTGGTGCACAGTGATGCTTTTACTATTTTCTATTATGTAAAGAAATGGCGACTTTTTTGTGTATCTGTAAATGTTTTATGGGGTAATTTCTCAAAGCTCACTTAAATATTCTGTTTCACCTGGACAATGTTTTTAAATGAACAAAAATGTATTTCGATAAAATTTTATTGAAATAATATTTGATCCGGGTTTACATTCAATGTTTGCATTCATATAAATAGGAAGTAGGAGGTAATATTCCCCTCCAGAACTAAGTACTCTCACTAATACTCTTCAAACACTGGGAACTTTTTTAATATTCAATGTCATCTTGAACTTGCAATAAATATCAGTTAAAACAAATTTTTTTAATTGATTTCTAAAATAATTAAGTAAACTCCACAGATAAGAATTTAGGTTTTTTTTAAGGTCTAGTAAGTGTAAAGCTCACTTATGATCACACCTCCTGCTGATGAGGCAATCACTAAAGTATTCCCTCATACTGTTGAACGCCGATAAACACACAAAAAAATTGAACTTGCATAACTGAAACCTGGTGGACAAGTCAGGCATAGACTGGTTTATTTGTATAATATATATAGTTGGATTAAAGAAAGGATTATGAATTTTATTTACGATTTCATGGGTGGTATTTTTGAGTGGGCACTCTGTAATAAAGGAATACCCGAAAAGCATTTATGGAAATCAGATTTTTAGATGCGTTCAGGCATCACTATAACGAGGCTCTATCAGTCAGTCAGTCAGTCAGTCAGATTTCAGTTCAAAATAGTATTATTTAGTATTTTAAATGCAGAGATTAAATAGATGAATCTTACTTTTGCAAATCGCTAATGGAGAAAACTAATAAGGAATGTAACTGTTAATGTACAGCAAGCATGAGAAAAATGGGCCGACGTTGGGCTCAGAGAGAGAGTCTGGTTTTTATAGAGTCTCAGACGCCACTGATTGGCTGCAGCAAAGTGTGATGAGTGGAGAACATGCATGCATTTTCCTAAATTACTAGAAAAGCTCTGTCCATATCTCTGACTATCATTCGCTTTTATTTATGGCACCCAACAGACATGCATGGCCATTTTATTTGTACAGATAAGCCTCTTTCTCTGCTAAAACCAAATAAATGCTTCGGTCCGGTGGATAGGGACTGCTCAAAGGGAGCTACACCACCTTGGGTTGAAATGAAAGAATCTATCCTATGATGGAACAAGCAGAAGACTTTCTCTGATATAAATTTTAAGGAGAGCGCATAAAAAAGCTATGAAACGCTAACATCGACTTGGTCTGTCTTTGCAGAATTACATTGTTTCCAAACGCTGATGCTCCTCTGGAAGAGTTATCAGTATATATCAGCAAGGACACAACAAGGGCAATGGAATTGGTAACTCAAGCGTTCGACTCCAATTCTAACTCCTGACATTTTTAAAGATGATTTATATATAATACAAGTGTATAACCTCCGTCAAAAATGACGGTAAAAAATTATGCTTCGCCAGTGTTCGTACCAATATTCAAATTCATATAAAATAAGCTCTCAGTCGATGAAGTTAAAAAAAACGAAATAAGAAAGAAACAAAACGTCTCGGACTAGAAGTATAAAAATAGAAAAAAACGTATCAATCGTTATAAAAAGAAGAATGGAAAAAAAATAAAGAAAACGTCTCATTATAGGAATAGAGTTATGGATTTCTTTCTGAATTCATTTTAGATGGCGAAAGGGTGTTCAGACTTGCTATTTGCTTTTTCAATTCCTCTAAACACTTGAAATGGTTTCGTAACATTTTGTGTGATGGAGCAGATATATATTTATTAATATATTTATATACAAAAAGATAGACATTGGTCTTTATTATAGAGTAGAGAATATGAAGTAAAATTGATCTGTTTATCATTTTTTTTGTCATCGATAGCTTTCTTCCTACAAAATCAATATTTGATTCTAGTTCGTTAGGTTTTCCTGTGGATCGTTGCAACATGTTGTTAATACTTTGTCCGGGACAGAATTATTTCTAAATAGGATAGCTATGTCACACATACCTCCCCCTGAGGGGAGGTTTAATGTCTCAAAAGTCACAACCAATTAAAATACATGAGCGCTCATAACATACCTTGTTTGCCGCTCGTTCTGACATACGTCCCTCCTAGTGATTCTGCCCGACTGAGGAAACGCTACCTTCAAACAAGTTTGTTCATACCCTGAAAAAAAGAACCAAGAAGAGACATGGTTGAAGACAAGAAGAGGTTTATTCGCCTTGAATCGTCTTTTCTCAATCATTGATTAGTTGATCGGGTGGGGGAGAGACAGAGTGTTAAATACTGGTTAATCATATTTTAACAGGACATTTCTCAACGCACAATTTCGCACCACAAAACTTCCATTCGAACTCCTCCTTCTCTTCGTCCTTCCCTCTTCAGGCCATGTGACGTCACGTACACTTCTATCAATTCTCACAGTTGGTTGAGCTAACCTTTGAGCACACTAATTCTGACCCCAACTGAATCCTATTTACTGTCATTCTCAACTAACAAAATTATACCCACCCAATATTTAACAGATACATCTAGTATACTATATATTATTTACATTTTGAATTTAATGTTTTCAAAAGAACTGAAATCCAGAGAATTCAACTCAGACTCCAAAAGCAATAAATTTACTCTGACTTCAAGCACAAGACTCTGGTACTTGAATTTCATTTTTCTTCCTGGACACAATTATACAACACATAAATACTAGTGCAAAATACATTAAACAAATATATTTTTAAGAAAAGGAAACATATATATAATTATTGAATATTTTTATTTCTGTTCACATTCTAAATTTTTATTGATTAGAAATTATCAATAAAAATAAATAAAATGATTATAAGCTGTGCCTTTAGAGATTAAAATACTATTTCGAACTGAAGTGTGATGAACTTACTTACCAATAGTGCCTCGTATATTGATGCGTGAATGCAGCTAAAAATCTGATTTCCATAAATGCTTTTCGGGTAGGTTATCCATTTATTACAGAGTGACCACTCAAAAATGAAATCGTAAATAAAATTCATAATCCTTGATGCAATCCAGCCATATTTAGTAACAATAAACTTTAGTCTATGCCTGACTTGTTTACCAAGTTTAAGTCATGAATCTTCAACAGTTTTGTTTTATTGCCGTTCAATGATATGCGGGGACACTTTGGCGATCATCTCATCAGAAAGACGTATGATTCTGAATGGGCTTTACA
The DNA here is from genome assembly GCA_963556195.1 of Sepiola atlantica. Classification (NCBI taxonomy): domain Eukaryota; kingdom Metazoa; phylum Mollusca; class Cephalopoda; order Sepiida; family Sepiolidae; genus Sepiola; species Sepiola atlantica. The sequence goes on from OY744525.1 coordinate 36,664,200, forward strand.
CTCCAATTTTATCGGCGAAAAACGATCCACAGACTATTCTTGAACTGAAGAGAGCCACTACAGCCGAAATCAGGGCAGTACCAAGAGAGGAGTGTGTCCGGTGGTATTGAGAACTTTGCATGTCTTATCGATTTGATGGACATAAGAGCGACAGAATGAACCCTGAGGCAATGGAAAAGACCAAACCCCAGTGGAGAGACGACATCAACAGCCAACTAGGTCCTACGAGGATAACACAACGTGGAAAAAAAAACAAGATGGGGTTCCTCTTCCAAGAGTGATAACAAAACCCTAATGATGATGATGATGATGATGATTCATTCAAAGCATATTATTGAATGGCGATGAAACATTATTAAATATAGGTGGACAAGTCAAGCATAGTTTATTTGTACCCAATGTCGTTGGATTACAGAAAGGATTGCAAATTTTATTAACGATTCCATGAGTGGCATTTTTTATGGAGAGGGGGGTTCGTTATTGGTGTAGATTCCACTTTTCATCTATTAGACTTTAATCTGAATATTTTTAGTCAATTAATGATTTCTTCTGTTTTTTCCAGGTGAGTTGCCGTTTTTCTTTGATGAAACTTTTCTGTCTAACTGGTAAGTGATTCTAGAATTCCATTTCTTGCAACAAATGTCATTCAAGAGAACTTTTATCTGTCTAAGACCCTGTGTAGACTTTGGCTAGCCACGAACTCTGACCTTTGCCCCCACTGCCAGATTTATTTTATATACTAGAACAAAATGTGACCCACTGAGCCACCCATTCAGCTCGTGTTAGACTGTTAGAATCTGGAAAATATGAGTTTGCAAAGCCAGCTAAATATAAAAAATTAAAAAACCAAAATAGAAAATTAGTCACTTTCAGCTCTATCTCTCTCCCTCTTGTTCTCTCCCTCTTGCTCTCTCTCTTGCTCTCTCTCTCTCTCTCTTTCTCTCTTGCTACAGATTAAATAGTATAACTACTTTTTGTTTATAATTAATTATTTCCAATCTTTTTTTAGTATTTCCTTGCTTTATTACATTCGACTGTTAATAAATAGAGAGACGTCAGAAGTTAGAGTTATAGATACTGTATAAAATAAGAGTGGAAATCAAACAACATTCAACGAGAAAGGGTGAGAATGATAGAAACGTAATAAGAGATGGGGTCACTTGGTCAGTTAATTGCAAATTACGGCTAATTAGAAACTATTAAAATGGAAGTTTTTTCCAAACATAACTCAATCCTAAAACTGAGGAATATTTTAGCATGTATTTTGTGTGTGATTAAAATATATAGGAAAAAAATCGATAGAGAAACCAACGTTGATTAACTCAGCTTTAGTGTAATAATATATTATTCTTTTCATATATAATACGTATACTTTCCTTTTTAAATGCTGAATCTTGGAATGAAAATGATAATATTTGAACAGAATACGTTAGAAAACGTTCTTTTCGGTTTATCAAAAAAAAAAGAGACAAACGAAATTTTGCTAATCGCTACACCATTTTGTAATTTTTATAAACATCTTTTTCGAAGTTAAAAATAGTTTACATTTCATTTTGAAACCTGGTTAAAATAATTTTAGAAGTCGTCTTTTTTATGACTTCATTTTTCTTTGCTTTCGAGAAAAAAATTCTTACTACTTGTTAGGGATAACAAATTATCCCATTTGGTGTCCAATGTTGTGAAATAGAAAGAAAGCAGCAAAGAGAAAAGAGAATCGAAAGTGAAATGAACTTTTAAAAAATACATTACAGAAATCGGGAACGTTTTTACCATATTTGCTAAAGACGTGGTAGATAGACGCGTTCTTGCTATGAATACCTTACCAGAGATTGGAACTCTGTCAAGCACCTTCCATGGAATTAACGATTTAAATTATTGTGACTTTATTTAGAACAGAATGTTTTCTCTAAGAATTCTGTTATGCTTAGCACTGTTTCCTGTAAGAATTCTGTTATGTTTAGCAATGTTTTCTGTAAGCATTCTGTTATGTTTAGCAATGTTTTCTGTAAGCATTCTGTTATGTTTAGCAATGTTTTCTATAAGCATTCTGTTATGTTTAGCAATGTTTTCTATAAGCATTCTGTTATATTTAGCAATGTTTTCTGTAAGAATTCTGTTATGTTTAGCAATGTTTTCTGTAAGAATTCTGTTATGTTTAGCAATGTTTTCTGTAAGCATTCTGTTATGTTTAGCAATGTTTTCTGTGAGCATTCTGTTATGTTTAGCAATGTTTTCTGTGAGCATTCTGTTATGTTTAGCAATGTTTTCTGTAAGCATTCTGTTATGTTTAGCAATGTTTTCTGTAAGCATTCTGTTATGTTTAGAAATGTTTTCTGTAAGCATTCTGTTATGTTTAGCAATGTTTTCTGTAAGCATTCTGTTATGTTTAGCAATATTTTCTGTAAGCATTCTGTTATGTTTAGAAATGTTTTCTGTAAGCATTCTGTTATGTTTAGAAATGTTTTCTGTAAGCATTCTGTTATGTTTAGCAATGTTTTCTGTAAGAATTCTGTCATGTTTAGCAATGTTTTCATTTACCTTAGCTGATCCCCACATATACTAATTAGTTGCAACTGCAAAAGTCTACATCTGCAAAGAGAATCCCCCGTTCCCACTCCGGTGGATGGACAATAACATGCGAAGCATCGTATTCTCTTCTCAGCCGGTAGGTGTTTCTCTTTATTGTCACAACATTGAGGCCTTCTATCATAATTCTATGTCAACCCGTATTTTTTCGCTTTGAACTAATCAATCTTGATTTATTTGACCTCTAAAACTGGGCTGTAACGTATGTATGATACAAATATAACATATTTTATGTTTCCAACTAATGCTAAGCCAGTGCAAGAAGTTCTTGGAAATGCGGTTTTCTTTGTATGCTAGAGGAGTATATTTTACCAAAAGAGTAAACATCACAAAAACGTGAATTCAGTTAGTTTGATGACTAACTTGCCACTCAATTCTAGTCGATTTCCATTGTAAGCTTACTCCCTTCCCATTACGATAAGTAGTGTTTCGTCAAGACGGTATTCATTGAAGGTCCTGTTTGTTGAAACTTGTAGCCCTTGGTCTGTTCGTCCATTGAAGTTTAAGACAGTTAAAGGCTGGTCGACCTTTGGCTTTTAATTTGATGTCCCGTGGAAGACAATGTACGTGCAGTACCCTAGTTCAGTTTTATTTAAATGGATGAATCTTATTTGTGTAAATCAAGAATAAACAAGGCTAATTACCAATGTAACTTTCAACATATGGCGAACATTAGAAAAATGGGCCGCTATGTGTTCGAAAGTGTCTTGATTAATAATTAAATTATCTTGAGAAAAAAATCAGTAGTTGTCTGCTTCTTGTTTATATGTACAGAGAAATCTGTATTAGTATTACTATTGCATCGAGTTTGGATGAATTACATCCCTTTGATACAGTGCAGGTGTATTGGCAGTGTTACGGTCGTTCTAACTAACTAAGGGAGAGATAAATGTAATTATTGTAAAGATGTATACATTATATTGAAAGAACTTCGAAAATGGTCCTCAAAACTGCTTGAATTATGTAAATACAACTAGTTGAAAAGTTTAAAAATCCGGACATTTTCGGTATAAAAGTAGTTTCATTTCATGTTCTGCTTTCATATGAATATTTCAATATTTCGGACTTTACTCTCCACTCTTCTTCTTTCTCTTCTCCACTCTTTCTCCTCTTCCTCTCCATCTCCACTCTTTCTCTTTTTCTTCATCTCTACTCTCTCTTCTTTTCCATTCTTTCTCTTCCTCTTCCCCACTACTCTTCCTTGCCACTTTTTCTTTTTCTCTGCAGTCTTTCCTTTCTTCCTCCTCTCCACTCTTTCTCTTCATTTGCCTCCTTCTTTACTCTTTCTCTCCCTCGCAACTCATTCTCTTAGCTTTCTATCCCTACTCTTCTTCTTCTTCTTCTTCTTCTTCTTCTTCTTCTTCTTCTTCTTCTTCTTCCTTTCCACTCTTTCTCTTCCTTATACCATATCTTGCAGTACCGATTTTTCCATTTTCCAAGTGCTTCACATGGAGAACATTTCCTTCTTTCGCCGCTGATTTCATGTGTCTGTAGTTGACCTTTGACGACACACCATGCAACCATTTCATCAACCTAGAACTATTACGTTTTATTAATTGCACATCTGTATTTTGATGCATTCAAACATGTGCTCATCACCAAAATGCATGTCACAACCAAAGTTTGTTGTCTGCGCAAACCTGTAAGAAAAATATGAATATGATTTATTTTTTACTGTTTCTATATTTTCACCAATAACAGATTTATTTTAAATGACAACAAAAACATATTTTCTTACTTATTACAGTTAAGTTTTTTGGTCTGAGGGGATTCACTTGAACGAAAATCAGCCAGTGATTTTGTGACTGTTTTCTGTATTGCACATACAGAAAACTTTAAACAAGAAAACAAATAATTGTTCTTCTTTCTAGTCATGGAAAAGACACTCTGCCAGGTTAGCCTTGTTTGGTATTGTGCAAATTATGTCTTCATCAACCTTGTCTCGTCCATAAACATTTTTCATGAAATACAAGAGAAGGATCTTGATCTAGATGTAAAAATGTGAGAACCCTTTCGATTATAAACTTGAAAATGGGATACATTTTAATTTTGACTTCGATTCCAAAAGTAATTTTTAAGTAGAGAAGTTCCAAAACATAGCAACTTAATGGTTATAACCTTTAACTTAAAATCTATTTCAACTTTCAACGTTGATTTGGATTTTTCACGTTTCCCAGAAGTCCAATGAAATGATTTTAGTGTAGGAATATTTCTGTTGATGACTGAAAAAAAACAATGAATCTATTTTCTCTTTAGTTTTCTATAATGGGCTGAAATGCATGCATTTTCTTCACACAAACTTTCCCATAGATCTTTAATTCCATGATCGTCTCCAGCTGGACCAAACTCTGCCCTCTTGAAAATGTTTCTCTTTATGAATGATGGAAGAATATATCGCCCCTAATTGACCTAGTTTGTCAACCAGTATCTTCTCATGCGTCTGAATGTCTTCACTGGAGGTAGAACGAAAGATAAAAAAAGAACGTGCAAAAACTAAAAATAAGATCAATATTTTTATCTGCATATTTCAGCATGCCTTCATTTTGAGAAAGGTTGACTTATAACACATACAAAATGACAATTCTTTCAAAGTGGACTTCAAATAGTCTTCAGAATTAGCATTTTCTGTGATAGTAGCAAGGTTTTTTAAACATTACATTGGAAACACTGTTGAAACCTAAACTTGTCATGCATCAAAATGACAGAGGAACTTATTCATCAAAAATCTGTTTCTTTTTTTGTTATTGTAGCATCTCCGTTCATGCCTTTTTTTGTACCATCTCCATTCTGCACCCGTTCTTGTACTGTCTTGTTCAGTACCTTCTCTTGCTGTACTGTCTTTTTCATCCCTTTTCTTCTTGTGGAATCTCTGATCAGTTCCGGTTCTCATAGTGTCTTGTTCAGTCCCTTCTCTTGTACCATCTCTGTTTATCCCTTTTCTTGTCATACCATATCGGTTAAGACTCCCTTTTGTATATTGTACCATCTATGTTCATTCCTTTTCTTGTTGTGGTATCTTTATTCAATCCCTTTTCTTATATTATCTTGTTCAGCACCTTCTCTTGACTATCTCTGTTTTGTTCATCCCTATTTTTGTTGTACCCTCAAGTCCCCTTTCTTGCATTGTTTTGTTCAGTACCTTCTCTTGTACCATTTCTGATTATCTCTTTTCTTGTATTGTCTTGCTCAGCACTTGATATTATTGTACAATCTTTGTTCAGTCCCCTTTCTTGTGCCATCTTGTTCAGTACCTTCTCTTGTTGTAGAATCTTTGTTCAGTTTTCTTATTGTACAATCCCTATTCAGTCCCCATTTCTTGTGCCATCTTGTTCAGTACCTTTTCTTGTTGTACAATCTCTGTTCAATTTTTTTGTTGTGCCACCTCTATCCCATCCCTTTTCTTGTTGCATCATCTTTTTTTAGTCTCTTGTTGTATCATCTCTGCTATGTCCCCAAACTTTTGTTGCAACAATCTCATCTGCAATATATTTCTTTGCAAGAAAATGTCACACACCGATAACAATAACGTTTAGTGTTTACTGTTTGGTGTATCATTTTTAAAGTTGTTTATCAAAGTGATGCTTGAACACATTATAACAAGTGACACCTTTTGTGTTGTAACCTCTCGACTAGAAAGGTGAATTACGCATTTTCTATAATTGTCTGAAAAGCTGCCATTTTTCTTTCTTTTGCCTACACAATTTCACTAATTTGAGCTGACAAATTTTCGATACATTTTTCTAATATCTGAATGAATCAATCTTTCTCTTTTAATTCGATGGATTCATATTTGTTTTTTCAGCAACTTGCCATGTTTTGTAGTGACTTGTTTCTTTTTGTGTAAGGCGTTTTTTTTTTCTAATTTCATTCTGTATAAAGTGACCCTACAAAAATGACAGCCATAGAATCGTTAATAAAAAAAAATTCACAATCCTTTCTGCAATCCAATTATAATTGGTACAAGTAAACTTCAGTCTGTGCCTGACTTGTCCACCAAGTTTCAATAATGAATGTTCAACAGTCTTTCTTTTACCCCCGTTTAATTTCTTTTTCTATGTTGTTGTTTATTTTCGTTTTTTGATTCAGTTAAAATGTTGAGGGGAAGTAAGTTTTACATGCTGGCATGTGTTTGATGGCTTTAACAAATTGACTTCTAGACTAACTTATCTCTGGCCATAACATGTTGCGTTTAAAGAATATTTACCTGTGCGCATATTTTGTTAAATTTTAAGACCATTTGTAAATAAGTTCGGAAAAAATGTAAAATATAAAATCAGTGTTTTAAGTTAAACTTGTTAAACTTATCTACAGTTGTGCACATTTAAAGAGAAATTTAAATTTACGGTTCAGTTGCACTAGAAGGACCGTTTGATTATCTTGGCCAAATTTTGGATAAAATCGATTCTTGGTCTGAAAAGGTACTTTTTGTCCTGAAAGAAAAATGTTTCTTAAAGCCAGCCAAGAGACTAAATCCAGAAAAGGACTGTATCCGGTTGTCTAAATTTGATTTTCTTTTTGTGTTTTCGTTTCCAGGAATAGAAGAGTGTGTTTTCTCATTGGCTAGTAATGCTTCAGGGGAGATGACTTGGATGTGATCCAAGGGAGATAACTTTCTGATAATTCTGAACCAACAATAGTATCGTCAACAGGATGATGATTCTGTAGTATTTATTTTCTTTAACTATAAAACTTTTAAACAGTTTTTGTGCATATTTTTATTATTGTCTCCGACTTAGACTTAGGAACTCCCGTGTCCTGCAACATATGAGACAGTCAAAGTGATCCATCGCATTCAGTCTGTAGCCAGATCTGCAGCTGACAAATCTCACTGATTTGAATTTGCCATACTTTTGACTGTTTTCGTAGCACAAATATTTTACCGAGACAGGTCGCTAGCCTGAAGTCAAACGCTACAACATTTAGGAAGGAGACTGTAAGTGGAGAAGTCTTCGGTGGAGTTGCAGACCGATCGCTACAGATTAAGATGCGGGTTGCCTTCAAGTCCTGGAATGGAGGTTTCCGTCAGTGGCTTCGTCATAAAACTGGTACGCCTAGTGGGGCAATATCAACACCACCCTCTCACGTGGTTTGGACCACTAGTTGAAGCTGTGTACTGGAGTATGTCGCTTGGAGCTACATGTGAGAGATTTAAGCGATAGGTGAAGATCAGAGGCACTTGGCCACCCACGGATGGATGTAGCTGCCAGCGACCAAAGGTGCTACCCCTACACAGAGCTCTTTATATTAGATATATTTACTTCCTTGTTTTTAAATAGGAGCGAAATTTCAATCACGTTGTTGTTATTATTTTTTTTTTTTTCAAACGATTTTCGGGCACTCACAGCCCAAAAACATGTATTTCCTTGTTTTTAAATAGGAGTAAAATGTCGATCATATTTCAACGTTGTTGTTGTTGATGTCGTTATTATAATTTTTTTTAAACGTCATGAAATTAACGATTTTCGGCTGCTCAAAGTAAAGAAAACATGTACTTTACTGGACTATGTTAAAAAGTATACTTGAAAAACATTACATAAAATTTTATTAAGGCGAAATTAAAAGGAAAGATAAAAACACTATTCATACTGTGATGACGCTTTTTTTTGCTTTTTTTTCAAACCTTATTAAACCTTCCTTACACTAAATTTAAACAAACATACTCTAAGCAAATAACGCGTCCAAACGAGAGTGACATTTCACATTTCCGAAACAGATGACAACAGAAGCTGAAGAGAGCCGGATGGCTAAGTCATTTTTGCTTGAAACCGACGGTACGAATGTTGTACTAATTTTTCAGTACCAAAATAAATAAATATTACGCTCTTAATTTTTAATTTTTAATTCTAATTCTCAATTAATCGAGCACTCTGCTGGGATTTTTCCTGCTATATTACAAAGAAGTATATATATATATATATATATATATAGAGAGAGAGAGAGAGAGAGAGAGAGGATAAAATGCACGATATATCATAAAAATGAAGTTCTATGAAAGACAAGATGTGTGAAAAAGACAAACGGAAAAAGACAAATTTAAATACAGGAAGAAATCATCCAGAAACGAGAGATTTTACCGGTTTCGTTCGGATCAACGAACGTCTTCAGAAAAAGTGAAGATTGTAAATTTATTCGATAACGGTAAAAACATAAGAAAAAGAAAAACACACAATGAGATGTTATTGGCATGCGTTTAACTATTTGAATATATATATATATATATATATATATATATACTCATTCACAGACAAGCTATTCCTCTGTATCATAACCCTTTAGTGCGGGTAGACAGGCAAGTACAGAAGCTGAGATTGAAAGCCAACCATTTTTTGGTAATCGGAGCCTCTATCCAATGTACTATCAGCAATGAGCCCTGAAGAAGAGAAATCTCACTGTCTATATAAATAATATCAGCATGCCAGTGAGTGCTCTATTTGTTTTATGAAGAGCTTTGTATTATCGCTAATGGAAACTAAAGATTTCACTTACCACCCACAAACGGGTGGGAGCATATATATATATATATATATATATATATATATATATATATATAACATGTAAACCATAGTTATTCAGAGAACAACATTCCATATTTTATTCAAAAATACTTTATGTACAGAAAATGGTTTCTGCCCATTTTAAGAAAATATATTTTCATGATATCAAAAATATCACGGATATTCATGAAAAGGCTTCATCAGTATATCAATTTCCACAGTCAAGCTGAAAAATTAAAATGCATCCAACATTTATTTAATTTATCCGTATTTGCTTTTCATTCACAGGGAAACCTTATTTAACTCTGTTTTTCTTTTTGTATATAAAGGTTCACCTTGTATTATGCTAATGTTCTCTGTTTTTTTTCTCTTTTGTTTAAAGTTTTTAAAAAAAGTCGATAAAAACACATTTTAAAATCAACATATGAGTAATATATATATATATGTATATATATATATGTGTGTGTGTGTGTTTCATACCTCTAATAAACAATTATTACATGAATGATTGTCTCTTACTGGTATGAAACCCAGTTCATGTTTGGATTCGTGTGTTGAGTTTAACTGTTTTAAATTTGATAAGCTTTGTTATATATATTTTTAATTAATAACATTGAGCACTCTATGGACTCAGGTTAAAATAAATACTATTTCATTGGTTTTTAAAACATAACTTACTATTATTATTGTTAACCTTTAAAAATTATATATATATATATATAACGAGAGAGAGAAAAAAAAGCCTCCTTTCCGTCTCAAGGTGTATAGTGAAGCAAAGGGTGCACAATCTCCAACCCAACTGCACATCTTCTGAACCAGCATTTCTTGAGTCCAATGGAAAGAAATACTTGACGACTAGAAATAACGTTGTAATAAGCAGAGAAAGACTGGTATTATTTTAGAGTTTTCTCTTTTAGACTAGTTTCACAATAAAGGTTTTAGAACCTAGTCTACTTTGCTATTTAGTCGTTAGCTGGAGAGAGGATATATGGATTCAATAATTTTTAAAGGCTAAAAGTGAAGTGTAGTTTAATGTCACACACAGGATATGGTAGAATGTAAACAATGGATCAACAGTAACTGAATCCTGTTACTATAAGCTAGCTGTCTGGTTGTTAACCTGCTTCGCCATAGAGATCAGTACACTTTTGTTCACGTTTGAGTATACTTAAAGTAGTTCTTAAAAATTAAAGCTTCACCCCAGGTAGGTAACTCTAGTTCAAAGAATGTTACTTCATAAAAACATTTAGTGAAATTAATGCAGTATTCACAACAGAAATCGAACCTGGCATGCCGAGACCACAGTGTGTGACTATAATATATTTATATATATATAATAATAATTAAATATTATTTATTTATCTATAGACAAGCCTCTTTCATCTTTTGAAGATTCAGCTGTAAAGATTTAAATAACTGAACTAACTACCTACCTACCAACGGGCTCGAACTTACAACCCTGAGTCTTATGACCTAATGTTTTTTAACTCCTTGGATAGCAGGTCATTGCGCAATCGAGACGTGTAAATACGGTTTTAATATAAAATAGTACCGGTAATTACATCTAAAGTGTTCAACCAAGTGGAGGGAACTATAGCGTTACTGGGTGATGTAAATATTTTGTCCCAATCAATGCCCTCCCTTTATTAACTGAGCGATACAATAATAATTAAATAGTATTTATTTATCTATTGATAGGCCTGTTTCGTCCTTTGAAGACTCATCAGTATAGATTTAAACAACCGGATTAGCTACCAACAGGCTCGAACTTACGACCCTGGATCCTGTAACCTAACGTCATTAACCTCTTGGTATGTGTATGAAAAAAATGAAAATAAAAGATTAAGAAAAAGTAAAAATGACAGACCGAAAGTCAACATAAAATGATGTATGAATCGATATTTCACCTACACTTTAATAGGCTTTTTCAAGATACATGATTTGAGGAACATGTGAAGTATTTATTTATTTATATATATAGGCACAGGAATCAGCCATCAGTAATCACCTGGTTAGTACAAATAGTTGTTCTGACAAGTATTCCGATGGGTGGTTTTCTGTTTTACACAGTGCCAGGTCGAACTACCATCTCAATATTATTGAGGCGTTAGTTATTAACAATTCTAGACCTAGCCTGTGTAGACAAAAGATTTTGAAGCATCAGTTGGAGATCTTTACTGATTCAAATCCACCATAACCTTGAGAGATTTACTTAAACAATTTTTCCCCTCATATCTCATTCGATTTTCTTAGTTTTTAATTTATCATTCTGACGTTTCCTCTTAGAGGGTCAGACAATAAGGTCTTAAGGAAAATTTTAGCAATTTTCTTCTTTTTTTCCACCCGCCCGTTTCATTGATTAAAAAAAAATGTTTCCTCTGGAAGATATATATATATATATATATATATATATATATATATATATATATATATATATATATATATCGGTCGGTGGTGAGAGCAATGTTTAAAAATGAATAGAAGTGGGAGAGAAGCGTGGGAAGCGATGTGCAGGTAGCAAGGAAGTAGTGGGAGATTCTTTTTTTTAACGTAGTTCACCCCAAACAAGGCAGGCCGCCACTGTAGACGTAAGGGGCTACTGAGAAGAAAGAAAAGGAGAGAAGGTTGGGGGGGGGTCAACCTAAACTGGGATCTGCGTAGCAAGATGTCTGTTTACATTAATTTTAAATTTCAGCATGTCAGTACTGTCAGGGAAACAGGGGACAGGGAGAGAGTTCCAGAGGCCAGCAGCACGAGGAAAGAAGCTATTTGAGTTGAAAGCTCTCCAGCATCTGGGGATCTCCACAGTGAATGGATGGAATTTAGTTGATTGTCGAGTTGGTCTAGGGAATTTACGTCGAGAGGGCACCAGAGTAGCCAATTCATCGGAGCATAATCCATTGAAGTATTTGTAAAACAAGCACAAGGATGCTACATTGCGGCGATGGGACAGGGACTGGAGCTTGGTTGACAGTGAGGGACCTATTAGGTTGGCGACTCTTTTTGGGACCTTGTCAAGGAGAGAGAGAGTAGTAGATGATGCACCAGCCCAGATTCCCTATGATGTGGATGATTGGGTGATTGTGGGATAGTCTCCATGAATAGAGGAGTGGGGCAAGTATATATGTGAGAGTAGGAGGTAGTTATGCAAGCAGAGAAGGTTAATATTGGGGGAGAAAATGGTTGAGAAGAAAGGCAAGGAGGAGATAATGTGAATAATTTGAGGTAGGTATATTTGGGTTAGTGTTAAATGTGGTTTTAGCTGTGGACAGTGTTAATAGAATTTTCTGTTACAATATTTTTGGCAATGGCCGATTGAATTTGAAAAAAGCCTGGTCATTGCTTGATAATATTTTTTAGAGTGTGCAATGAGATTTGCTTCGATAAGTTGTGTGTGTTTGGTACCATGTGCGAATGTAAGCACATTTATTGATTTTCAAGGTTACTGATAAAATCTAAACCATTGAGTGTTCATGAACTTAGCTATAATAAAACTTACACTGGATCCTTTCCATATGTTCTTCCAATTGTTATCCACATTAAAAATCTTTATATTCACATCAAAGATGGCACCAAATTTGTCCATGTCAAAATAAAACATCAATTATAACCATTCTGCAATTTACATTATCCACGTAAATTCTTTAAGTTTACGAATACGAAAAAGTGTTAAGAATGAATGGAAGCGTTTTTAAAGTGACGTCACTTTGTAAATGTAGAGAAGCTTGTGCAGAGAAGACAACCGAAAAAAAAAAGAACTTATCGAACTTAACCTGAAGCACCATTTTAAAATACAAATAAAATTTAACCTGTGAAAGCAAATAACAATTATTGATTCTTTTTTGTTATTTTGCTGTTCTACTTTGAGTTGAGTGATGGAGGATAGAATATTGAAAACTTGGGGTTTCCTTTCCATTGCTTAATGCCCCTGCGGATTATACATATTGCACAAAGTGGAACTCTTCATTTTGTTTAATTTTAATACAACACATTAAGGAGTTTAATGGAAGAATATAAGATCAGGCTTTTATTTGAGTGTGAAAATTGTATAAAACGTTTTTTCTACACACGTGGGGATCCAGATAAAGCCAGCAAGACTATCATATACGGCATAATCATATTGATACATCGGTTTTCATTAGATCACCGAAGTTAAGCGATGTTCAACTTGGTCGGTATAAGATGGGTGAGCATTTGAGAATACCAGGCGCTGTATGTGGAAGGATGGTGATACATCCCTGCAAAAAAAAAAAGAAAATGCAAAACCCAACGTGGTTATCTCCCCTGACTGGGGATCACTTGTGAATTTAATTCCTTAGAAACTTCCTCCTCAGTCTGAATAGGATGAATGGCACACCAGGTCACAGGCAGGTACCAAGACTATCATGAGAATAATGAGAGGCTGAGAAATACAAAGTTATAATTAATCGAACAAGATCATGTAATGAGTATTGATTTACTCCTCTCCAGGAGTTAGGCACAAGGCCAGTTTTTATCTTACTCCCACAAGTAAGATGTGACCCAAGGTCGGGTCGGGAAAGTGGGGTTTAAAAATTGCTGGGCAGCCCCGTCAGCATTCCCCGGTAGGGGCGCCTCAGACAGTAAGCAATAAACTTACTTCTCCCCAAAGAGGGGAGGCGAAGCCTGGGAGGGTGGACCTCCTAGAACTGCACAGGACAATCCCGTAGACCGGCGTAAATCAAGCCCCGAAGGCCAAGACAATACCAGTCTATGGGGTGCAGTATCCATCGGAACAGATACTACACTTTGATCTTAGCCAAAAGGTGAGTAGACAGGAAGGTATATTTTTTCGTAGGTTAAAGCCATCTTACTAGTTTTTAACTCACTCGGGAGAGATGTATGTTGATTGCCTTATTGCGACTGAGTACATTTTTATAAGTATTTGTTACCGGCCATGAACACCGATGTGACATTCTTTACTGGCTACATCCCATAATAAGCTTGACCTTTTGTCACATCCAGCCCTCGTGGGGAGACAAATAAATAACTATCAGTTAAGTTGAAGCAATCACAAAAACAAGATGCAAGCCAACAGGTAGCCACATGAGATGCTATTCCTAATGGTCGTTGGAAAAGGAAAATAACGAAAACTCCGAGGAACTTATGACACAACTAACTGTGGGCCCTGTGGAAATTCCACGGTTGCTCTCTTTATTGAAATTAATTTCTATGCTAACTATTATACAACTTGCGCTTCTAGAGATTTCTTATATATGTTATAGTGCAGGTCATCATCTTGCATGTTGGCATATGTTGGACGGCTTTAAGAAATTGACTTCCAAGATAAACTATCTCTGGACAGGTCTTTAGTTATCCCTCTCTCCCTCTGGTCGTTTTTTATCACTTCCTCTTATGTTTTCCCCTGTGAACTGAACTTGCTACCTCAACTGTTCTACATCTACTAACTCAAGAACTCTCATCCATACTTTCAACATGGCCATACCATCAAAGTCTATTCTTTTGCACACATCTCCCTGTACTGTCCAGATTTAATCTTCCTCTGAGGTCATCACAACTATGCCTGTCTTTAAGACTTACCTTACACATCCATCGTTTTTTATTTGTTTAACAAAGTTCACCTCAAACAAGGCATGCTGCCACTGTAGACGTAAGGGGCTACTGAGAATTAGGGTAAAAGTTTTGGGGGTCATCCTAAGTTGGGAGCTTTGCAGCGAGATGCTTGTTCACATCAGTTTTAAATTTCTGCATGTCGGTACAGTCGGGGAAATAGGGAGCAGAGAGGGAGTTCCAAAGGCTGGCAGCACACGGAAAGAAGCTATTGGAATAGAATGTTCTCTGGCATCTGGGAACCTCCACAGTGAATGGATGGGACTTAGCTGATTGTCGTGTTGGTCGAGTGTATTTACATCAGGGAGCACCAGAGCAGCAACTTCATCGGAACACATTCCATTTAAGTACTTGTAAAACAAGCACAGGGTTGCAACATTGTGGCAATGTGACAGGAGCTGGAGCTTGGAGGATAGGGAGGGACTTATTAGATTAGCGACTCTTTTTTGGACCTTGTCTAAGAAGGAGAGACTAGTGGATGATGCACCAGCCCAGATGTGACAACAATACTCAATACATGGGCGGATGGTAGCTTTGTAAAGATGTAGGATACTGTCAGGTGTGAGAAGTTTACTAGCACGGTAGAAGGAGCCCACCTTCTTTGCAGCAGCTTTGGCAATGTCTTCTATGTATTTGTTCCAATTCATGTGACCTGTGAAGGTTAGGCCGAAGAGTTTGAACGTTGGACTCTCAGCTAAGGTGTTATTTGTCATGACAATTGGTGGTTGAAGAGGTTTCTTGTAGTTGCTGAAGGAAATGAGCTTTGTCTTAGCAGTATTAAATGTTACCATCCATTTATGACCCCATTCCACCAAAGACTGGGGGTCACTTTCTAAGGATTCAGCCATTGCCTCGGATATGTGCACACCCGTTTTGCCCACATGACAAGAGTAGAGCATAGTGTTGTCAGCAAATATACCCATATCAGACACAATGTCATTAGAGAGGTCGTTTATGAAAATCAGGAATAATAACGGTCCAAGGATCGATCCTTGGGGTACACCTGCATTTATGTCATGTTGTTTGGATGAACGGCCATCGAGGACAACCTGGATCTTTCTTTTGGTTAGGAAAGATCTAATTATGTTAAATATTCGTCCAGTAATACCATATGAATTGATTTGTATGAGAAGACCTTCATGCCAGACTTTGTCAAAGGCTTTGGATATATCAAACACTATCGCCCTTGTTCAGTGTATGGTATATACATTCAGAGATGACCGTTAGGATATCTGCAGTAGACCGTGCTTGCCTAAATTCATACTGATGGTCAGAAAGAAGTTTCACATTAACGAGGTGCTGGACTATCGCTAGATTGATTAAGGATTCAAAGATTTTGGCAAAGAGCAGAAGTAGAATGATGGGGGGATAATTCTGAGGGTCAGTTCTATCTTCAGAATTCTTGAAGACTGGTACCACAGAGTCAATTTTCCAACAATCAGGGAAGCAAGATTTGGCAAGACATTTGTTGTAGAGTTTGGAGAAGACAGGGGCCAGTTCAGCAGAGCATTTCTTTATTGCTATTACTGGTATAAGATCAGACCCACATGCTTTGGAGGTGTCAAGGTTTTTTTTATGATGTCCCTGAAATGAGATGAGTGATGACTAGGTCATTAAGTTTAGCTTCAGTTTGCAATGGGAAGTTTGGGAGAGGTGGTTTGCAGAGTCTAAAGTGGAGTTTGAGGCAAAGTGCTGGGTAAGTAGTTCAGCCTTATCAGTTGCCATGCAGCCGACATCATTGTGGTTTGCTAGCAGGGGAATTGTTGATTGTCCATTGTTGACCACACTACTGTAGATTTTCCAGAAATCACGAGTACCTAGTTTCTGCGACTGCATTTTCTGATTACAATTTTTTCCTGACGCTATAAATTTCTGTCTATTCGTAGTTGACTTATGGCGGCCGAATTGCGGAATACTTGCTGTATCTGAGCAATAGCAGCTGCATATTCTGAGGTGAACCATTGTAGCAGTTATATGAGAGACCTACTTTGTTTAAATGTACGCACAGTATCATTCATTAGGTTGTGTTGTGGTTTAGACTTCGTGCACTCACACCTAGTCTTATAACTTTATGGGAGTTAGAACGCGTCTGCGCTGAATCGTTGGTGCCAAAACTACGATTCAAATCAGTTCCAGTTTTGATCGCCTCTAGAGAAGATGTGCTATCCTGTTCTCGTCGCTTAGCCACAAACGACCTGCTAGAATGGAACTCCAGGATACAACATTCGTTTATTGACAAAGAATTCTAAGTATGTTCCAGTATTCCTTTGAATAAAAGTTGATAGCTATTTAGTAGTAGAGATGTTGGTCTTATTAATGTAAGACGGTGACCCTTTTCTTGTTTAATATTCTATTTCAGTCAGATGCGGCCAGACACAAGTTACATTCTTCGTCCTGACTTTCTTCCTAACTAATCATCTAATCAACCACACATCAAAAACTAAAGTATCATTTTCATATCATTTCTCTCCATGCAACACATGGCCTCAACCCTCACTGGCCAGGTTTCACTTCCTGACATCATCACATTGCGTACACATGCCTGATAGATGCTTTGATCTACAGTGATTACGCTCTAACAGATGCAAATAAAAACGCAGCATTCCATACAAAGAATAACGTTAAATTGTTCAAGTTGACAGTGCACATTTAATCTTAATCCGTTTTAATTCAATCTTAATCCGTTCTGTTTAATCGACTCAACGGAGAATTAAGACGATTGCAATTCAGTCTTAAATCTAAAGGTCAGAAAAAAAGCTTTTAAATAAACCCACATAAAACACTTAAACTCTTTAAAATCAACGGAAGGAAAATTTGAATTGCAACATCACGTTATGCTATGATGTCCTTATTTTTATTTATTCTATTTATTTATTTTTGTTTTTTTGCTTATTTCAAAGCCTATCTTAAAACAAAAAATCTGAAAGTCAGATTTTATCAATTCTGATATGAAGAACTTATTTACACAAATATTAGGAAATTGCCCGTGGTACCACCATGGGGAAGATATTTGATAACTATGAGTATTAATATTTCCCTTTTTTATTTCAATATGTGATGTGGTTTACTCTTCTCACTTATAAATGATATCGCCATTTCCGTGGCTTGAATAACTATATGAGGGTGTATACAAAAAGGGGAAATGTGAATAAATAGTTAAATGAAAACAAAATTAGGGTAAGGGTGAAGGTTAGGGTTAGCGTTAGGGTTAGAGTTAAGGTTAAGGGCATGGTCAAAGTTAGTGTGAGTCCTAATCTAACAAAGTACCAAAAATTAATTATTTCTTTTTAAAATATATTTGAAATTGTCAAAAAAGAAAATGTTTTTATAATTTAACTCACAAATAAAAGAAAATGGTAGAAAGTTTTTTTCTTCATGTCGTTTTATGGCATATCAACCCTTTTGTAGATTATTTATTTATAATATATATCCCCATCTCTACGAGGGAGATTAGATCTTCACATATATCAATATAAGACGATCAAACAGATGAATCTACAGACTCTGACTAAAAAGTCTATATATGTGCAATGGGATGGTTTTGTGTTAATACTAACCATTTCTGTGTTTGCTGTCAGTGTATAATGACGAGATGTAACAGGTTATGGGCCCAGACCAACGCTTGTGAGCTATGTGATATTACTGCTTTGATATCCTAAAATATGTATTTATATTTGCCTCAATTTTTTATAAATAATATAAATGTGTATGAACACAACTGGATCCAGTTTTATGTAATTCACAGCAAAGATTATATTTAACAAATAATGCAGGGTGATCCCAAACATATCACCCATGCAATCGCTAATAAAATTCACAATCCTTTCTGCAATCCAACCACCATATTTGCTACAAATAAATTCCAGTCTATGTCTTACTTGTCCACCAAGTTTCAGTCATGCATGTCTAACAATCTTTGTTTTTATCGTTGTTCTAAAATATGCGAGCACACTTTAGTGACCGTCTCATCAGTAGGAGGCGTGACATGACATATCCAGGCGTGTTTATCATTGAATGACGATAAAAAAACTGTTGGACATTCATGACTGAAACTTGGTGGACAATTCAGGCAGATATAGACTGACGTTTATATTCGTACCAAATATGGTTAGATTGCAGAAAGGATTGTGAATTTTATTAACGATTCCATGGGTTGCATTTTTGAGGGGCCGGCCTGTTTATTCAACACCTACCCACAATAGGAGTATGTGACACAAGGTCGGAAAGTGGGATTTGAAAAGCCAGCGCCCGAGAAGGTGAGCACTCTAGCCATTAAAAATTGCCTGGGCAGCCCCATCGGCATTCCCCGGTAGGGGCCCCTCAGGTAGTAAGCAATAAACAGCCAGAGTTGACTTGGGATTAATGAAAACAAAATGGTGTCCACCACACTCTCGAAGCTCCCAATTAAGACCTCACTACCGAATCTAGTTTAATGTCACACATAGGATATGGTAGAATATAAACAATGGATCAGCAGTAACTGAAACCTGTTACTATAAGCTAGCTGTCTGGTTGTTAACCTGTTTCGCAATAGAGATCAGTACACTTTTGTTCACATTTTAATATACTTAAAGTATTTTTTTTAAATGAAAGCTTCACCGCCAGTAGGTAATTCTAGTTCATAAACATTTCTTTAAACATTTAAAAGCGGGACAAACATAGCATTTTTAAACTTTGGGTGTCCTGATGGATACCCAATGTTTAAAAATATGATGTTTGGCCCACTTTTTGTCGAATTACAGTTACACATATACGAATTACAATTATATACATATATATATATATATATATATATATATATATATATATATATATATATATATATATATATATATATATATATACTAGCTTCACGAAGTTTGCTACTTGAAACATTAATTTAAAAGGATAAACATTTCATTCATAACTTTGTTGTAAACACGAAACAAAATCTTTCTTGTTTATTCATATACAATGGATAAACATTAACATTTTGGTTATTTCGAAACAGATTTATCTTTTAAATGTGATCGTAAAGAAAGGAAATGAACAAAGAAATCAATTTGCCTTTTCACTCGCAATTTAGAAATAGATCACAACTTGTTGAAAATAAAGTCAGTCCCTCTAAAGAAAGGAACATTTGGACACAAATGCTAAATATTGTCCAGGAAATAAAACAATATTGCGAAACAGAATTATTTGTTATATTAAAATCAAAACAAGCATTTAATTAAAAATAACAATGAAAAATAATAGTTAATTAATAAAATGTCCTTTTTCAAAACAAGTATGCAAATTAGTTAAGCGTGCTATTGATATCGTATATACATAAGTATAAATGAATATAAAAAGATATTGTATATTGTGTAAAGTTGAATTAACTTGAATTATGGCATTTACCGTTAATGCGAGAAATGGGCCTAACTTTCGCATTTATTCATTTAGATTTATCAAGAGACAAAAAAATTAGACAAAAGTTTCTTTGAATTTGAACTTGGCCCAAATTCTTTTATCGAGGTATGCATTTTAATTATTCTCCAGTAAGACTACTGGAGATTAGAATCTGAGAGCAAAAAACTTTTATATTATGTTTACACAAATGATTAGGCTATATAGATGTTCTCAATCTTATTGAAGATCATGAAATAAGGATTTACAATTCTCAACCAGTATCCTCTTATTATTTGTAAAATAAGAACAAGATAAAAATAAATGCTGGCGAAATGGAAGAGACATTAAATCCTGGTAAACAATTTATTCCGTAAAAACGTTAAATTTTTCAACTTCTTTTAAAGCAAAGAAATTGAATGAGAAAATATAGTTTTCATTTTAAATACTTTTCAAATTTTTAATTCGATTCTTGTTTAAGTGAAAAAAAATGAACAATTTGTGCGTGTGTTTTGCCTTTTCATGCCCCATTTTAGAGTTTTTGATGCATAAGGAATCTTGTCACATGACAACGATTTGAAATTCAGCTGTCACTTAAAAATCGTCCAACTACAGCTGACTCATAAATGGTTACACCGCGGGAAGGGCGAGGGAGGTGAGGTAATACTTACTATAATGGAAATTTTGTGTCTGTTTGTAGTTAAAGCTCAGAATATTATTTAAAATGAAAATGGCATTAAATAACACTGGTCATTATGATTAACTACACAAATATTCCAAGTTCGCTCCATTTACCAAAACTTTAAAGAAGCTTAAATAGGTATATTTCCCTTTGCTGTCTTAAGGTGATATCAGTGGCCGAGCTGGCAAGGACGTTGGATGATGATTTTAATCCGGTGTTCGAACCCAGCGACCGGTGGTATTGCCTTACTAGCCCCACTGATAAGTCTTATTAAGACGAAACTGATATGCATGTGGATAATTTTTTTTATTATTGTTATATATGTATATAATCTCCTACAATCTCACAGAATATATAATATGAATATGCAGATCAAATTTTGAATAATACTTATTTAATCTTAATCTGTTCATTTAGAAAAAAACTCAGTGAGCACCATACAGATTATCTTGTTTTTGTTATTAAAGCATAAAAGGTCATTGGAATTTAACTTTCTAGATACTTAATTAAACCCTGTCAGAAATGGTTATTTCCATATATATATATATATATATACCATAAAATATAATAACACGAAATCACATAATTGTCGATGCAATAATTTATTTCAACCGTTCGGTTTTTTCAAGCATCACTCAGACAATTACATTTTTGAGACTGATAGAAAATTGAATTTCCCTACCACAGTTCCAATATAATCAGAGATGGTGGTGGTAGCAACCAATTTGATACATCTTTTATAGAGAGGGGGAAATTTAAAACTTATATTTAACTATGGCGGGCGAAGGGGAGGGATCTTTAAGTTAATCAACTAAAAACTGCCGTGTCAAAATTATGACACATAAACAAAAATGAGTTGTTGTTTCTGTGACATCACGAGCACTACCTCTACATCCGGGTTAAATTGTATTGCAGCTGTGTCAGGAGCGTCATGATATATGCCACTGAATGCTGGGTCCTCATCCAGTCCTCTCTCGCTCATCTGCAGTGCAATAACAGATCCATGATCAGATGGATCTGCAATGTGAAATCTGACCAAACCCAACACATCAGGTCAGAGGATTTGCTGAAAGCACTAAAATTGCCCAGCATGGATGTTATCCTAAAGATGAATCGATTATGCTGGTATGATCATGTGGAACATTCATCCTCCTGGATAAACCGTTGCAGAAGCATGAATGTTATAAATCGCAGGAATGTTGGCCTGCCAAGGAAAACTTGAAGCCAAGTGATTAGACAAGACCGCACAGAGTGGAATTTGAAGATTGCTGACCTGCTGACTCACTAAACTGGAGAATGAGCTTGTAGAAATATCAGTAAACGTATGACCCCTGAACAAGGAAGAAATGACGTTAAATGAATAGAAGAAGAAAGAAGAGGAATAGAAAAAGAAAAATTTATAGAAATTAAAATATCACACAAATAAATGTAAATAATAATCCTCCATAAAATACATATAGGTTTGCTTCTATTCCATATATCACACCTGAAGAAGGTTGTATGTCGAAACCTTTTTACTTTGAGTCTATTAGTTTTGAATCAATGATATTTATAATAAAGCGATGTAGTTTGCTTGAAGCATTGTGCATAATACGTATGTAGAGGAGTATTAGCAGGCTATCACAATGCAAGAAGTGGAAATATGCTGCTGTTGAAAATGACAAAACCAAAGTGATTTTTTTTCTTTTCAATTTTATTAGTAAATCTTACTTGATTTAGTGTCAACTTCTACACAGTGATTTAATATGTGTAACCGTGTTCCATGATATATTTCGAGGTAAGACCTCCTTATCAATTTATTCTTCTCGTTCTCAACACTGACATATTTCCACTTATTACATTGATAGCCTTCTATGACTCTTCTATATACATATTATATTGATATTTAATCATTATATTTAATTTACTGAATTGTTTTTAAATGATGCCAGGAGTTTTACAAATAACACATTAGATAACATAAAATGTTGTTTTTTTTTTCAAATTCCCGTCCACATATGAATCCAAACAAAAGGAAACAAAATAGATTATAAAACTAAACCCACACAAATCAAGTCTGAACTCCTATGTGAGAGATTTGATATGGATTTTTTACAGACTGATAAAAATTTCGCTTTAAAATGAAACTTTGTTGCCTGGAGAAATTATTTGTTCATAACGATAATTACAAAATAGACGGTGAAGAGATTTCACGTTGACAGACTTGTACATTAAGACAAAGTTGAAAATGTGCATTATCATAAGAGTTTCATATTCATTCAATTTTAATCAGGAAATACATTATTTGATAAAGAGCAGAAGACTGCTCGAAATATTTACATTTAAATTATAATAATGTCTATAATTTAGATGCTTTTATGCTTTTCATAAGGCTTTAGATGCTTTTATGTTTTTCTTCAGCCTCTGTTTATTTAAATAATAGATAATAGATGAACAGAGGCTGAAGAGAGTCCGGTAAAGGAGACCACTTTTACGTCCCCTTTGTTTGAATTTGAAACCGACGGTACCGATGTTATTCTGATTTTCTGCTCAAATTTCCGGGTCATTCTACCTGTTTAGGTAACTTTAAAAAAATATTTACCACTAACCTTAAGTCCGTGTAGCAAGGTCATAAAACCACTCTAATCGCCTAAAAAAGTAGCCCCCACAAAAAACAACAATGCAACTGATTTAACTCTCATAGCAAAAAAACATTTAACTGTCTCGAAAAATGGGGATCATTTTACATTCAATTTATATACGAACATTTCCACCCACTTTAAATTCTAAATTAATTGTGTTTTTTTTTTTTGTTTTCTTTTTTTCCGTCAAGAACAATGGTAGAATAATCTTTTTTTTTAGGGCGGCAGTTTAGCGGAGGATGTAAATCTACAATCATATCAAAATACGAATCTATATTTTTTTTCATAATTTAGACTAAATTTTTCTTTCATTTGTCAATGAGAATAGTAAAAAGGTCTTTGTAAACATTAAACAATAAGTTTATTGTTAAACTTAACTAATAGGAAAAAGTTGTTTATTTTTCACGGAAAATGTAAAACGATTGCTATAAGAGGGCAAGAGTAATAAAAGTAGTAAGCCATGATCTTCGGTAAAGTAAAATTAAGGTGTTTTAATTATTTTTCCGATTTATTTATTAAATAACTTTAATTACTACTGTTAATATAGACGAAACTATTGTATATAGATAGCAAACATAAGCCAATGCAATTCCAAATTAATAATACCAAACATTAATTAATTATGAACGGTTTAAAAATAAGTTATGCTAATTAAGCAATCAAAAGGTTCTCTCCTAATCGTTTATCTGCACTATATATATATATATATATAGAATATCAAGGTTTTATGTTGTATTATTGATTCAAATTACCGCAGCCCATTTTGATTGTAATATAGGAGTGATAAATGAAAAAGACTTTCGCATTTATTCATTTAGATGACACAAAATTTATTTTAAAAGTATCTGAACTGAATTTCTGGAACATGCTCAGAAAAAAACAATAAAAATGTAATTTTCGAGCAAAACAAAACAAAAATTATAAGAATAGATCCAATGTTAAATACCTTAAATGATTTAAATCTTTAAAAATACGTATATGTACTAAACCACATTTCACTATACGAGCTGTTATAGTTTTTGCAAGTTTATGATAGAACTTTACAGTTAACTCAAAAAGAGTTTTATAATCGATTTAAATTTTAATATATATATATATTTAGCAATAGATAAAGTGAAAGAATAAAATAAGGTGCGAATCAAATTTTATTACAATTCAATGTTCAGGCATCGTTTTATTAATTTGCATACACCTTGAATACAATTTTCACTGTTATCTACTGCATCGATAGCAAACGAATTTCCCGCTTGGATACCTGTTGTCGTTTTTGGACCACCATTCACCAATTGAATTATTTTTTAATCAACCTCTTTGATATCTTGCCTGGAGCTATTTTGGACTTGTTGACCTGGATGAACTGTATAGTTTTACTAAAAAGTATGTTTTGGGCCGATATATTTGATGTTTTATATATCTTTATGTATTTTTATATATATTTTTTATATATTTTTTCAAAGTTTAATTTTATTACCTGCAATAATGTCATTGCGGTAATGGTTCTCTGAGGAGAAGATTTTCTTTGAAAACTCATGAGTTAAGGACTTTAAAGAACTTTGCCATAACATTGAATTGTAATAAAATTCGATTCGCACCTTATTTTATTCTTTCACTTTATCTATTGCTATTAATGCTCTATCCAGAATATTGAGCTTTATTTTTATCCGGATGTTCACTAATTAAAGATATTAGTTGCCTCTTATATCTTTTGTTGTGTTAACCTTATATATATATATATATATATATATATATATATATATATATATATATATATTATTTTTAATAAATAAATATTTTTTAATATCCATAGAAATATATGTTTCAGGTTCATCAATAATCATCAGTGTGAATGGTGTAACTGTACAGCCAAGAGAAATAAGATCTGTTATTTATTTATAAACATAGTAAGGAATAGATAGGGTTCTATCTACCCAAGGGAGATAATTGCAATATATATATATATATATATATATATATATATATATATAATTAATATTTTTATTTAAACAGACATGTACAAAACTCAGCTACACTGGCATGTCGATGTTTCTGTCGTTAGTTATTAAAAACTAAAGGTCTCCTCAGGCAGAAAAAGTCTGATCTTACACTTAGGTATTCATATTGAAAAAGAAGGTAGAAACATAGACATGCAAGTTTTGTAATTGTCTGTTTAAATAAAAATATTAATATAAAAAGCTCTATTTACTATTGAGCACTATCATATAAGCCCGGTTTTAATTCTTTGGATTTTATCCCGTGACTATATACTTACCCTGTTTTATATATATATATATGGGAAATGAAAAAGGAAAAACCAAAAGATGTTTTTTTATGTATTCATCAACGTTTTGTCTTTATTTGTAAGACTTCCTCAGGATGATAATTTTAAGAAAAATGTCATGCAAGTACGTGAAAATATTGGGTTGACATGATGGGTTAATGAGAAGAAGTATTAGCCACTATCGGGAGCACAGGACCGAGGTCCGGGCTGAGAGAAGTCAGTGGCAGTGAATGAAATTAATGTGGATGGCTGTGAGTGAAAAAGTGGAGAGGTGGGAGTGAATGAAATTAATGTGGATGGCTGTGAGTGAAAAAGTGGAGGGGTGGGAGTGAATGAAATTAATGTGGATGGCTGTGAGTGAAAAAGTGGAGGGGTGGGAGTGAATGAAATTAATGTGGATGGCTGTGAGTGAAAAAGTGGAGGGGTGGGAGTGAATGAAATTAATGTGGATGGCTGTGAGTTAAAAAGTGGAGGGGTGGGAGTGAATGAACTTAATGTGGATGGCTGTGAGTGAAAAAGTGGAGGGGTGGGAGTGAATGAAATTAATGCGGATGGCTGTGAGTGAAAAAGTGGAGGGGTGGGAAAAGAGGAGTGGTGGGAAAAGAGGAGTGGAGGGGGGAGGCTCTATGTTTTGGGTGTGTAGATAGTGTCATAAAAAAGATTTGAAGAAATGAAGGTGATATATATATATATATATGCGTCCACATAATGTATCATTGATATTTTCAGAGTACAAAAGAATTTTGCTGTGTAGAATTTCTGTTTCTCACATGTTCCCTATTCCTAATATGATTTTGCTGATTTTGCTTCCGTCCACCACTCCACTCCATCCGCGCGCGTTTCACAATGATGTTTCTTCATGTCATGCCATTGCAAAATAATGAGATCAAAATCGAAAGGCCCAAATGGAAATTGTTGTTTCTTCTGATGCCATCATGAAAAGACAATGGAGGGCAAAGACGTGCAAAATTCAAATCACATCACAAATCAGAAGAACTTTGAGATACAAAGCATTGGCAATTGTCCAGAGAAATGCAGCATTGGATCCATTGGAATTGTCTACACTGGATCTCAAAATAACATATAACATACATGGATTTTGTGTATTTCTCTCTCTCTCTCTCTCTCTCTCTCTCTCTCTATATATATATATATATATATATATATATATATATATATATATATATATACCGTATTTCTTAATTGGGAGAGTTTCCCAGCAGAGTGCTCAATTATTAATGCAAAAGTAAAATTAATTAGATAATTAATAAGAGCATGATATTTATTAATATTAAACAAAAGGTTAAAACATCGGGACCAAGGTTTCAGATCCGAGAAAATCGGACCTTCATCAGCGGAGTCGTATAGCTTAAGCTATAAGCCAGTTTAAGCTATACGACTCCACTGATGAAGGTCCGATTTTCTCGGATCTGAAACCTTGGTCCGGATGTTGTTGTAACTTTTTGTTTAATATTAATAAATATATATATATATATATATATATATATATAAGTTAGGTGAGATCAACAAAATTTTAACATTATTTATATTATTTCCACGAATTCAAACACAATGATTATTTGGTATACGATCGTTTCCAAGACAATTTGGAAGCATTTTATTCTGTACTAGCGGAACCCGTTGTCCTGCGTTGCACGGGAGAAAGTACTACCTATTGCATGACGTCGAATAAAAAAAGAAACGGCCTATTGTTTTTTCTCTCCCGTCTACCGTGTTGGCGAATGTTTTAAATTTAAAAAAAAAGAAAAAGTGGTAGAGTAGAATGGGATCGAACGCACAGACTGGCGATCATGAAACCTGCCTTCTTAACAACTGCGCCACGGTTTCGGGTTAAACATATATGTGAAAATAGGCCAACTAACCTAAGCTTGATTATTGGCATGCGTGTTAAATTAATACCAGGCAAATAATAAATAAGAACCGGTGTTTTGTGAAAATTAAACTGTGTGTATTAGTTCCCGGTGTCGATGAGTAGAGTGACAGTACAGAATTGTTAGGGAGGAAAGTTTTTGCTACCACCTATATGGAGTTGGTTTTTCGGAGAGACGTGGATGGTGGGCCAAATGTAATATTTAGTGTTAGCTGGAAAAAAATAATAACAATTTTACTAAAACACGCTCGAGTGAATAAGTGTAATATAATGGTGAGTTTAGTAGCCTGTGATGCATGTGGTTATTTTCCTATTCTCCGAGAAGGTACAGGGGAAAAATCGTCTCTACTTTATATATTAGATTATACTTTTGATGACTCAAAACTGTCATTTCATCAGCACCTTTATAACATCACATACAGAAGTCATTTAAGAAAACATCAGATTTCATTACTATTTGAAAAAAAACATATATCCAGACAATATTGAAAACATAACCTCCCATTATGAAACTATATATTATTCTATCAGTCAGTTTATATATATATACAGGGTGTCTCAAAAAAATGTACTCACTCGTAGAATGACGAGAAAACTTTTATTTATGAACATAGAGTTAAATGAAATAGCATCGAATACATTTGTTTCATGTATTTGAAGCTATTTCATTTCTCTCTATGTTCATAAATAAAAGTTTTCTCGTCATTCTAAGAGTGAGTACATTTTTTTGAGACACCCTGTATATATATATATATATATATATTAGAGAGAGAGAGAGAGAGTTGGTTTCCCCCTTTCGAAATCAGTTAGAATAGGCAAGAAAACTAATTCATCAAACACATTGCAAATCAACACTACCTATACAGCCTTACCTCGACCGTGTTTCCAGCAACTTACACATATTTTTAAGATATAAAATGAATTCCTATTGTTTATCCCATACGACTAACTCTCCTAACTGCATGCTTCAAAGAGAGGGTAGCACACTCATTTCTCTCTATGAATTATTAACTCTTACACTCCTCAGACACCGTTTTGCAATTAATTCAAGGGGAAATGCGATCCACTTTCACCGTTTAAGAATTTATAAAGCAGCCAATCAGCGATCAGCTTACATAGGCATGAGACAAATTTCATCCTGACCGCGTCGTGCTTTGCTCGGGGTTAGTCATTTACAGACATTCCTTACAAACTTTCTCCTATAAATAAATCATTTCATTATTAACATTCAATACATACTTCACAACATAATATATATATTACGTGCATTCGAATCAAATCAATCGCAAAGCACACAATTTCATTTCACATTGAGGACGCTGAAACTGTACATAAATGATTTACATCAAAATGATACTTCGATAAACGAACGATTTATTAGACATTCAACAGATAAGTATTCTTTTTACAACTCTGATCGTCTTAGCATATCATAAAATATTACTGTTTTAATGTTTTTCACATATCGTAAATAAATTAAATTTTACCTTTTTTAGAGAAAAGCCCGTAAAGACATATTCTTATTTTTTACGTTATTTTTGTTTATATGATTAGGTTGTCGAGAAAGAACCTGATAAAACCGGATTATTCATTTTCTTACCTGCTGCAAAGCAAGATACGATTGTCCTGAGACATGTATAATAATCCTTCTTTAACAATGTATACAAACGAGGTAAAAGTGTAAAAAAACAACAAATGAGATTTGTGTTGTGCAGTTTTTTTTTTTTGGGGGGGGGGGTTACACTTTCTTTTTTTACTGTCCCTGTTTACTTTCTTCCCCACGAGGGCAGAGGTAGACACAAAGTCGGGTACAAATGTGGGGAAAATCCAACTCAATAAATACGGTCACCGGATTTACACAGAAATGAAAATTACATCAGAGTTCATAGACAGAATAGATGAAGCGTCGAGCACAATAATATAAAAAAAAAAGCATTTCTTTCAGATTAGGCAGAAATACATTTTCATTTACATTTTGTTCAAAATAAAGTGGCCCAAAATGTGTGCTTATCAAATCAGAAAAAAAAACAGATCATAACAAAACAACCAGTACTTCTACAGAATTTGAACTGGTACCGTGAGATAACCGAATTTGGCCGAAATAATCCATAGGTTACGCTTAGTTTACGGTTAGGATAATACAAAACGCCGAAATGAAAGCTCACAAATATAGTACACATCTTTAGGAAACTGAGGCAATTTCTATTTTTGTTCCAGATGTGACTTATTTGCGTTCTGTCGGCTGTTTAATTCATTCTTTTATATTACTCGTGGGCAGCGCCGGGCAACGGGTGCCGCTAGTATATATATATATAGAGAGAGAGAGAGAGTGACGGAGAGTAGAGGGTAATGCAGCATCAGTGCAGTTCCAACGAGAAACAAATGTATATTTAAAGAGGTGAGGCTACCAACATTTGTAAAAAAAAATTTTTCAACCATTGTTTGTTATTTTATTATTTTATCATTTTATAATTTTGTGATTTTGTAACGAGTTTCGAGCTTTTCTTGCTTGCTCTCATCAGATATATACTCCATTTGGAAAAATGTTTTATTTTTAAACAGTTTGATGTTTCTGCACATGCGCAGAAACATCAAATTGTTACGGTGGTCGAATTATTAAGGATGTTTGATTGGAGATACTAAGGTCCAGTGTTCAAATCGTTCGATTGACGGTACGGTTATTTATAGCCACACTGATAATTGTTAGTGGACATGAAATGCTTGTGACTGAAACATGTTTTGCCATATATATATATATATATATATATATGCATGTTCCTTCATAAGTTGAACACTCTTAACATCAGTTGCCTACAATAGGTTTAAAACTCTCACCGTTTATGTAGTTGTTCATTGTGGTCGTGAGGGTTAAGATATCGGAATTTGAGTTATAAACATGACTTGTACTCGAGTTTTGAATCCTGCCACCGGCATGTATAATGATCTCTACACTGACGATTCCGGAAGGATGAAACGTATACGTTTATAATTATATATATATATAATCACGTATAAAGTAAATACTGAAAATATATGTAACTAATTTATTATTTTACCTTTTAACAGTATGATGATGATCACCATCATTATATTCTGTTTGTATATACGTCAAATAGTAATAAATAGCTCCTCAAATAGTTGATCGCTCTCACAAGAATTTATTTCACTACTAGAAAAATAAGCATGGGAAAATTCAACTTAGAACCATCACTTAAACACCTAGTAAACAGATGCATTATTAAATTAATAAAAAAAAACATAGACAAACTAATATGCTGAATGCACTGGGAATTTCTTGCAGGAATGAAACATGAACGTTTCTCTGTAGCTTACTTGCCATAGATACATTCCCAAACTATATATATATCAGGACCAGCGGCACAGTTATAAAAGTGTGTGTGGGGGGGTCAAAAAGTGGGGGGGGGCTCAAGCCCCCCACCTTCCCCCCGGTGCCACCGTCCATGTGTATATATATATATATCTTGTCTTGTCAATGAATAAAATATAAGTTATGCTGAAGGAACTGAATTAGCCAAAGGGGATAAAGCTGTAGGGAAGCGATCCTGGTGGTGCACCGGTTGTGAGCATTGCTGATTGTTTCTCCTTGATTGTGTCTGACAAGAGACCAGGGAAATTAAAAACACCATAACTGTTGGGCCCCATTCTGTGAGGCTCTCACAAAATGAAGAATCTAGGTCCCCCCCAGTAATTCATTTAAAGGTAGAATAGTAAGTTAATATCTTTTATTGTATCGTATAATGTGCGTTGCTTGTCTTTCATAATTGTCAACTTAAACATACTTTTTTTGTTGTTTTAGACTTTCGTTTTAATGATGGATATGTTTAGAATATATGTTTAATACATGAGCTGTCAATTAAAATGACGTATATTATAACAAAGCTAAGTATTATTTTGATGTATTTTACATCAAGTTTATATTGAACAAAATGCGTCAAAATACAGTTTCCTCTTCGTTTGTGTGGGTGTTTTAATACAAATATCATGAAAACATCCATGAAAGGTATGTACGTTAAAATCAATCCGATTGAAAAAGACAAGATTTTTTTTAAAAACTTTTGTTCGCCTCAAATAAAGCATGTTGCCACTGAGACGTAAGGGGCTACTGTGATTAGGGGCCAGATTTATAGGGGACATCCGAAGTGGGGATTTGTGTAACAAGATACTTGTTTACATTACATTTAAATTTCTGCATGTCGGTACAGACGGGGAAACAGGGATCAGAGAGGGAATTCCAAAGGCAAGCAGTTCGAGGAAAGAAGCTATTAGAGTAGTAAGTTTTCCGGCATCTGGGGACTTCTGTAGTGAAGGGGTGGGGGTTTTACTGCTAGTGGGGTTAGTCGGGGGTATTTACGTTGAGAGGGTACAAGTGCAGTAAGTTCATACTAGCCAAAACCCACCTAAAGGTAACTTTTAATCTGTTAAAACTTTACTTGACCTATTCTTATTTACCCAAGTACTAAATTCCATGCAATTCTGTCCACTGGTTTGTAAGCCTATAAATGTTTATCATATTATTATTACCAGCAGGGCTACTCGGCGTTGCCAGGAGTCCTAATTTATGTAAATTACATAGTTATCATCATCATCATCATCATCATCAGTTTAATGTCCCTTTTACATGCTGGTAGTCATTGGGCGGCTTTTAAAAATTGACTTTCAAAGAAACCTATCTCTGGCCAGGTCTTCATTTATCCTACTTTTTCTCAAGTCCATTTTTATGACTTCCTCCCATGTTTTCCTTGGCCTTCCCATTCCAACTGATCCTTCTATCTCAACTGCTCTACATCTACTAACCCAAGAACTCTCATCCACACATCTCCCTATAATGTTCCAGATTTAATCTACCTCTGAGGAAGGTTAAATCAGATCTAAGCCTGTCTTTAAGACTCATATTACACATCCAACCCTCACTGGCCAGGTTTCACTTCCATACATTATAACACTATGTAAACATGCCTTGGTCGACAGTGGTAACGCTCTGATGGTTAGCAATTGCAGAAGTTCCCTGAACTTACTCCATCCATTTCTAACTCTTGCAATCACACTAGTACTTGCTCCACTATGTGTTGTTTTAATTTTAACTTTAAAATTATACTAGATAACACATGATCCCTGTTCGGTCGCACGGTAAAAAGTTACAGAATAAAATAAGAGCAAAACTAAACAATTTGTTTAATATTGTAATTTTAAATGTCTAAGATAATTTTGGAACAAAATCAGAGTAAAAATAATTACGCCTCAGGTGAGGTTCGAACTCATACTCTCTTTCTCTCTCTCTCTCTCTCTCTCTCTCTCTCTCTCTCTCTCTCTCTCTCTTTATTAGTATGGTGCACTAACTGTGTGATGGTTAGCTCCTCCGACTCCCTCTATGATACTAATAATCGAAACAAAAACTGTTGATCGGATTAAATATGAAATTCAATGGAATTGATAGGAAATAAAATTATTTTTATTTTTAAGAAAACAAGCCTTATTTGACTGACGAAACAGATTTTTTATGTAGCTTGTAGCAACAAAAAAAGCTGTTGATCACAGAAGTATGAGGGAAAATATTGACTTTGCTTTATATATAAGATTATAATTATTATTATTTTTAGTAGTAGTAGTATTTTAATTTTGTTCTCTATAATACAATGATGTGTCAAAGGCTCTTTATGCTAAATTTAGTGTAATTCTGTCCAATACTTTTGGAAGCTCTAAGTGTTTATTCATAGTAATAGTATTGTGGGTGGTATTTTAAAGAGTAGTAGTAGTAGTAGCAGTAGTAGTAGCAATTGTAGTAGTTGTAGTGTCATTTTGATCTACTAGGATACGCAGCATCCCCCAGTTATTTCATGACAAATTTTGTAGAATTCTTACCAATAGTTTTAGAACCCATAAGTGTTTATTAGTTTTAGTATTAGCAAGTAATATTAAATTCCCCTGTGTTACAGCTGGCATTCTCAAGCACGTGCAATGCCAAATTTGGTACAATTTTGTTGAGTAGTTTTGGAGCCTATAAGTGATCAATAGAGCGACAAACGAAAAAATGCTCAATTATAAAATGAATTGCCTTGCGTGAAGGTGGAGAAGTATAATAGGCTTCTCGTCAAGCTGTGCGCACAGGCTAGACATTTTCCAACTTCCAATACTGCTTTAGTATCCACTTTCTTTGCTTTCTATTGTAATTGTTTGCCATTGTTCTCAGGTCAAAATACATATAAATAAAAAATAAATTTATAAAACTAGAATTAATAGGCAGACCAAAATTCTAGGGCCTGCCATCTTGCACAAGCAAAGGATCACTATGCTGGCAAACACTGTAAACGCGACTTGCCTCACTTTTTTCTTGGACTATTAAAATAATTTCCAATACTATTAAAGTAATTTACAACGCTATTGATAATGTTTACCCATTCATTTATTTATTTTTTATTATCACTTATGTTTGAATTCATGTTTTGAAACATGACGTACCGCCGAAGCTATACTTATTTTGTTACGGTAATGTTTAAAGCTCTATTTATAAGAAAGTCCAAATAGCTCAGTTGGTAGAGCCACACAGACTGAAGATGCCAAGGTTTCGGTTTCGATTTCTGGTCATGGCATCCGCTTTATTTGTTAGGAATTTATTATTTACTATTAATGCAATATTCTCGATTTCTAAAAGTAGTTAAGATTTCTGATATTTCAAAATGAGACAAATTCTGCAATGTATTTATTATGTTTAAAAATATTCCGACCAACGGACAAAATCTTTATTTATATAAGACTAACAGGGCTACCCGGCGTTGCCCGGGACAAAAGTGTAACATATTTCTATTAAAACTTCTCTCTCTTTACCTCTCTCTATCAATCTCTCAATCTTTCTGTCTTTCCCTCTTCCCCGTTTTCCCACTCCTTCTCCCCACTCCCTCTTACTCCTCCGCCCAGCTCATTCCTCTCTCTAGACATGCACACAAGCATACACACACAGATAACTTTTTTTTATAGATTTCTTGAGGAATGAGTCGGCATAAAGGAAGTAACTCCTTGATTAAAAAATCAGAGTTACTTCCCTTTCGTTAATAGATGAAATGGTTGGAAAACCGACCACTCTTGACGAAATATGCGCCAATTTAGAGGTAAAGAATTAATATTTTTTTCTAAATTTTAGATATTATTCTACCGGGACAATGCCGATCAAGACTATACCAACTTTGTGGCTGTTTGTTTTGTAGTTTTTTTGTTTACTTTTAGCTGGACATACACACACAAATAACTTGTCTTTATATTATAGATGTATAACTTTTTTAAGACATGTCTTAAAAAAGAATAAGGGTTATGCATTGTTTTGTATGATTTGTTATATTTAAAACGTGATTGTCAACCCTACTTTTGGCCCACCCTGTATATAGATTGCCACATTACAAATATTTGAATTCTTAATATTTTCATAAACCAAATATCCAATAATTATTTTTAAGTATAAATAAATAAGCTGTTTTAATTTTAACTTTGCAATTATGCTAGGTGACACATGATCTCTGTTCGGTCACACAGTAATTGTTTCACGTAATTGGTCGATATTTACATTATAACTAATTTACTCATTTGTCTTCGTTATTTAAATGATTAAATTAGATTGTTACAGCATCAATATTTAAATAAGTTACTAGCAGAGACCCATGGAAATTCCACGGTGCTTTCTACATCAATCTGTATAATTTACTGTTAATAATAATGTTCCTTTTTAAATAATAAATGTCTGTCAGGGTCAAAACTATTAAGAAAAAAATGACTCTTCTTCTTCTTCAGCAAAAATAATTGTCATTGTCAGCCAAATTTCCCCGCTCTCCAACTACCATGATGTAGCCTGCACAGCAACCTGATGAGACTGTGCCCAGCAGTTCGCCTTGAACTCCACCTTGGACTCAACAAACCACTCCCTCCCAAACATCCCACTTCGGACTGAAGCCACGCTAGATGATCTGATCATCACCCCTTTCCAAGTCCAGGATGTCATAAAAAACATTTACACTTCCAAAGCATGTGGGGCTGATCCCTAAAGGAAAGCTCTGCTCAGCTGGCCCTTATTCTCTCCAAACTCTACAAAAAATACCTTGCGGAGTCTAATTTCCCTGATAGCTGGAAAATTGCTTCTGTTGTACTAGTGTTCAAGAATTCTGGTGAAAGAACTGACCCGCAAAATTATCGCCCTATCAGTCTCTTCCTGCTCTTCAATAAAATATTTGAATCATTAATCAATCTAGCAATAGTCCACCACCTTGTTAATGCTAAACTCTTTTCTGACCAACAGTATGGATTTAGGAAAACTCATTCTACTGCGGAAAGGTCATCTCGGAATACATTTACCACACAATGGACAAAGCTAGTGAAGCTAAGGCGATAGCGCTTGATACATCCAAAGCCTTTGACAAGGTCTGGCATAAAGGTCTTCTCATGAAAATTTATTTGTACGGTATTACTTGACGAATATTTAATATAATCAGCTCTTTCTAAGCCAAAAGAAATATCCAAGCTATCCTTGATGGCCGTACATCTAAACAACATGACATTAGTGCAGATGTGCCACAGAGATTGATCCTTAGACAGTTATTATTCTTGCTTTTTTATAAACGACATTCCTGATGCAATTGTGTCTGAGATGGGTGTTGGATAATGACCCTATGGGAATGGACGTATCTGTTGGGAATCGTTGGTTTGACTTGCGCGAATTAATGCGGGTGCAGTCGAGTGCAGATTAGGGCCTGTTCTCACAGTCAGAGCTAACAGACGTGACAAGGTTACTGTGTGACGAGACCCCAGATCAAGGGTCAGTCTTCACCTATGAGAGGCTCTGTGACGTCGCTGGCCTTGCGTGAGAAAGAGAGGATCCGTGACGTCACTCGTTCTCGTGAGAAGCGAGTTTTTAGTCAGTCTGATTTGGAAGGCGAACCAAGAGGACGTGCGATTCACGATGTAAAACTAAGGGAAATATTTCCCTTAAGGGAAGACAAGCGCGAGAAATCCTTTCCCCCCTCTCTATGAATGGTTAAGAAACATTGTTAACTAACTACGATAAAGTAGGATTTGCTCTCTCCCTCTCTCTCGACGTGGTGAATGACTCCCAGTTGAAATAACAACTCTTGTAATAAAATGAATTAAATCTAAAAGAAGAGTTTGTCTTCGGAGTGCGTCATGGCGTGGTTCACGGCAGAGAAGAAAGAATTCATCCACTAGACGACCCGACCGCCCTCTACAAGCGAGGGAGAAATCTAAGGTATGCAACATGGGTATATTTGCTGATGACACGACGCTCTATACTCGACATGTGCAAAAAAAACGAAAAACGAACTCATACATATCCAAGGTAATTGCTGAATCATTAGAAAATGACCTCCAGTCTGTAGTGGAATGGAGACATAAATGGGTGATAACATTTAATGCTACTAAGACAAAGCTACTTCCTTCAACAATAAGAAGGAACTTTTTTCAACCAACGATTGCCATGGCTAATAGCACCCTACCTAAGCGTCTATCATTCAAACTCCTCGGCCTAACATTCACAGGTAACATGAATTGGAACAAGTACATAGAAAACATTGCCAATGCTGCTGCAAGTAAGGTGAGCTCCCTCAACCGAGCTAAAAACTTCTCACACTTGCCAGTATCCTATGTCTCTACAAAGCCACCATTCGCTTATTGATGAAGTATTGGTGTCACATCTGGGCTGGTCCACCAACCACTTGCCTTTCCTTCTTTGACAGGGTCCAAAAAAGAGCCTCTAATCTAATAGGTCCCACACTATCTACTAAGCTCCAGCCCCTGTCCCAATGTTTCATATCTGTGCTTGTTAAATAAGTACTTTAATGAAATGTGATCCGAAGAATTACCCCCAACCAACCCGTCAGTTAGCAAAATCCCATCCCTTCACTGTAGAAGTACCCAGATGCCGGAGGGCTTTCTACTTTAATATCTTCTTTCCTCGAACTGCTAGCCTTTGGAATTCCCATCCTGACCCGTTTCCCTGACTGTACCAGCA
This sequence comes from Sepiola atlantica, assembly GCA_963556195.1. Taxonomy (NCBI): domain Eukaryota; kingdom Metazoa; phylum Mollusca; class Cephalopoda; order Sepiida; family Sepiolidae; genus Sepiola; species Sepiola atlantica. The sequence continues at coordinate 36,701,732 of OY744525.1, forward strand.
TGCAGAAGTTTGCATGTAATGTAAACAATCACCTTCCTGCACAATTCCCCATTTAGGATGCCCCTGTAAGTATGGCCCCTAATTAACAGTAGCACCTTACTTCTCAGTTGTAATTGTCTTGTTTGGCATTAATGAAAGTAAAAAAAAATTTTTTTGAATTCTCTGTCTTCTTACTGTTAAAGTAATTGTCAGCTACAATAATATAGATGTCACTTTTTGAAATTTATTTTTTTTTAAATTGTACAGTTTTCGTCGAAGAGACGATAGAATTCGATTTTGGAACAATTTATTTTAAAATGGGTAAAGTCGGAATTGTTTTAATGCTGTAGGGCATAGAATTACTGTTTTCTGGGTCGACTGTTGTTGTGGGTTGTATGTGGAGATTTTCAATCCTCTGATAATATTCATCATCATTCAACTGTCAATCTATCCATCTTATTAACCATCATCCTTGAGTTGTTTGGGGCCTTGATAAATGGTGACTAAAAAATAAAAATAAAAGATTGCGAATTACATTTGATTAAAATTAATTACTTTCAAAACAAATGTTACCCTCTCCCCCTGAATAAAATAAATTAATAAAAATAACTGAATTTTAAATTAAGACAAAAGAAAATTTCTCTTTCTCATATGAAAAATGAAATTTTAACTTTAAAATCGAAAAAATGAATGTGATGTGCAGCGTTTTTCTCTTTCTATTTCTTGCATCATAATGGAATATTTTCAATGTTACTGACAAAAAGAAACTTTTTGAAACAGTCTCCGATGATTATGTTAGATTATTCTTAACTACATCCCAGTCAAAAATTACGAAAATCAGAAATAATTGTATTCGCACTAATCATTTCTAAACTAATTAACTGATCATTATGAATTTTGGAACACAATTGTCATGCATAACAGATCCAAATGTGGCCTGCATTTAGTTTAATTTAGTTTTATGTATGTCATGCTTAAGTTTGAAATAGCATTTCGGAGGGTCTGTCATCCTTAAATTTCAAATAGAATTTTCGTCCGTATGCCATGCTTACATTTGAAATAGCATTTCTGTTGGTTTGCCCTACTTAAGTTTCAAATAGCATTTTCTTTGGTCTGTCAGGTTTTAGTTTCAAATGGCATTTTCGTATGTATGTCATGCTTAAATTTAAAATAGTATTTTATTTAGTCTGTCATTCCTTAGTTTAAAGTAACATTTTTGTTTGTTCTGTAATGCTTAACTTTCAAATAACATTTTCTTTGATTTATGATACTTAACTTTCAAATAGTATTTTCTTTTGTTTTCTAAGCTTAAGCTTCAAATAACATTTTATTTGGTCTGTCATCCTTAAGTTTCAAATAGCATTTTCGTTGGTCTGTCATGCGTATATTTTAAATAGCATTTTTGTCTGTATGCCATGCTTCTGTTTCAAATAGAATTTTCTTTGGTCTGTCATGCTTCTGTTTCAAATAGCATTTTCGTTGGTCTTTCATGCTTCTGTTTCAAATAGCATTTTCGTTGGCCTGTTATGCATATATTTTAAATAGTATTTTCGTCTGTATGCCATGCTTCTGTTTCAAATAGCATTTTCTTTAGTCTGTCATGCTTGTTTCAAATAGTATTTTCGTTGGTCTGTCATGCTTCTGTTTCAAATATCATTTTCGTTGGTCTGTTATGCGTATATTTTAAATAGCATTTTCGTCTGTATGCTATGCTTCTGTTTCAAATAGCATTTTCTTTGGTCTGTCATGCTTCTGTTTCAAATAGCATTTTCTTTGGTCTGTCATGCTTCTGTTTCAAATAGCATTTTCGTTGGTCTGTCATGCTTCTGTTTCAAATAGCATTTTCTTTGGTCTGTCATGCTTCTGTTTCAAATAGCATTTTCTTTGGTCTGTCATGCTTCTGTTTCAAATAGCATTTTCGTTGGTCTGTCATGCTTCTGTTTCAAATAGCATTTTCGTTGGTTTGTTATGCGTATATTTTAAATAGTATTTTCTTCCGTATGCCATGCTTCTGTTTCAAATAGCATTTTCTTTGGTCTGTCATGCTTCTGTTTCAAATAGCATTTTCTTTGGTCTGTCATGCTTCTGTTTCAAATAGCATTTTCTTTGGTCTGTCATGCTTCTGTTTCAAATAGCATTTTCGTTGGTCTGTCATGCTTCTGTTTCAAATAGCATTTTCGTTGGTCTGTCATGCTTCTGTTTCAAATAGCATTTTCGTTGGTCTGTCATGCTTCTGTTTCAAATAGCATTTTCGTTGGTCTGTCATGCTTCTGTTTCAAATAGAATTTTCGTTCATCTGTCATGCTTATGTTTTAAATAACATTTTCAGCGCTAAATACACAGATCAAATGAACACATCTCAAAACCACCCGTTCCTGTTTCCTTTTGGACAGCCATAATTATAACTAAACACATTCTGAATGACTCAGCGCGGACTTTAAAAGGAAGCATAAACATAGACATAGATGAAAACCCTCAAGGCTTCTTGGGCTTAATGCCATTTTTGACCAATTTTTTGGTGCGGGTCAACCTTTGTGTTCAAAGATTTGGCCAGTTTCCAGTCTAATAATTCATCTTCTGTTGGTTCGTCTGCCGAATGCAATGGACGAGACAAAAACCGCCATTGCTCGGGATGATTTCAAAGCTTGCAGATTGCAGGGGGAAGGAAACGCGAAAGTCTGGAAAAAGAGGAAACTTATCGTTCAATGGATAAAAATCAGGTTTTCATGCGAGAAATTTAAATGTATATAAAAATATTTGCAGCTGCTAAAAGCTATTCGGATAAACATTTTAAAGAGAATTATTTATCAATAAAAAAAATTAAGATTAAATAACCTTTGAATAAAGTCGAGGATATATCTCTCTCTATATTTATTTATGTTACCTATTTAGTGTTTTTCTTGCGATAATAACAGCTTGAAAAATCCTTTTTATGGTGAATCACTACCTAAGTGCTTGAGAGAGTTAATTCCCTTAAATTATGTCGCCCTCTATTTTTAGGGACGTATATATATATATAATATATATATATAAGAGAGAGAGATAGAGATAGATAGATAAAATAGTTATCCACAGACACGTGTTTAACCGTTATTGCTGCTCATCAGCGTGGCTGACTATGGCAGGATTCGATACTTCGATCACAGGGAACATAGTTGGATGCTTTACCACTAAGCTGCAGAAGCTCCTATCTGAAATACGTGATTTCTCATTCAGACATAATCTACATGGATCGTCTAAATTTCTACATGTACTGGCCTGTCATACTATTTTCCATTCGATTATTTGTGAGCGTCCGCTTTTTTTTTAGCTCCCAGTAATGGTTCGCTTGTGCTGTTTTTACTCGGCGTTTTTGTTTTGTTTTTAAATGTGTTGTTGTGGTTATAGTATCTGGTTTTAAAGTCTAGAGAGGTCATACTCACGTAGTACTTCTTGTTATTCGGTCTTTCTTTGGTTAATATTGTGGCTTGGTAAACAATACTTTTGGTTAGGCATTTATTTTGTAGTGGACAAGGTGTACGATTCATGCAGTTACATCTTTTCTCCTCAGCTGATTGTCGGGTTGGTTGAGGGTATTTACGCTAAGGTGGCACTAGTGTAGCAAGTTCGTCGGAGCACATTCCATTGAAGTACTTGTAAAGGAAGCACAGGGATGCAACATGCGATGGAACAAGGACTGTTTTAATATATATATATATATATATATATATATATATATATATATATATATATATATATTAGGTAAACATAATCACAACATAATCATTTATTTATGTTCCAAGAATTTAACATAAACAACGGTTTGTGTACGATCGTTTCTGAGACGATATGGGTTTTTATTGATATCGAGTCTTCATCACCACAGAGTATAGACACCAACTTAGAAGCCAACATTTAGCATCAATACCATATATATATATATGCATACATATTTTTGTTTTAATATGTATATTTTTAGAGAGAGGGACGAGATATATCAAGTAGCATAAACTATATATATATATATACATATATATTACTCCTTATCATTTTGAATTCTTATGTTCAATAATAAAGTTAATTAAATCAGGATTTTTGTTTATTTTTGTTTAATTACTTTTAAGGAATTACTCATTTCAAGAACTGCCCGAATTCCCCTTGCAATGGAATTGAACTTTCCGTTGTAATCCAAGCGAGTAAATGGCATTGTTAAACATGACCAAAAGAAGGCCAAGGTCTGTGAGTCAACGATTGAACAAAAATGGAAACGCCAAAGAAATTATTAATTTATTTACAAATTTGTTTTTTCACAAAGATTTCTAAATTAGCAGTGGGAGAGAGGGCTGGAGGTCATGAACCTTGTCAAAAGACAAGTGGCGGCACCAATCTTTAGTACATGCTCTGCCAATGGTTGGGTAAGAAATGCTTATACACAGGCGGAAAGCCATAGTGTTTTATTTTTTATGCTATATTTTTGAAAAAATGTTACTGGAATATTTGTTATTAATATTATTAACTCACAGTTAATAATATTATTAATATATGTTTTATAGTAAGGACAGTGAGCTGATGTTAAAAAACGAGAAGAAAATATAAAGTTACTTTTTTTAAATAAATAATATAACATAATTGGGTAAACACGTCGGCTCCCGACCCATGTAATTTTATCGGAAAGACGACATGCAGTAATTCAAAATTTGTATTGTTTTATAAAGATCATGACATGCTGAACGTATTAGCGTTAAATCAATTTAGTATTACGTATGAAATAGGAATTATTTTTTAAAATTATTCCAAAATTCAGTTCTTCCTCGGAAAATGTCAACGGCTGTTTCTTAAGTTAGTTGATCTAAAAAGTTGAAATGAAGAAAGGTTAAGACGAAGTGAGAAAAAAAATTATTTTGATATGTTGCAAAAACAATAATTATGTCGTGAAACAAATATTTTTATATATTTATCCTTAAAGACTTAAATATTTTAATTATTTTAAACAAAATATTTTTTATTTAATTCACTAAAATACTTGTTTTCGCTTCGTCTTACTTTTCTCCATTCCAACTTTTTAGATCAACTAACTTAGAAAACGACCATTGGCATTTTGCCAGGAAGAACTGTGTTTAAGGATAATTAAAATAAAAATTGTTTTCTATTTCATACGTAATACTAAATTGATTTTAACGCTAATACGTTCAGCATGTCATAATCTTAAAATATACAATTTTTGAATTACTGCATATCGTCTTTCTGATAAAATTACATGGGTCAGGAGACGACATGTTTACTCATAATTATTATTATCCTCCGACTCTTTATCTCCACCCCAAATAATAGGGAATCTTAAGGCTAAAACCTATGTATATCTAACTTGAGAAACCTTAGTCAAATTTGGACGAGACTGTTTGAAGTCCAGGTGAGTCCTGTGCTTGGCCTTGTATAGTGCCGTCGCTGTCATAATTTTTTAAAAGAAAATTTCTAAATTCTATACAAAGATAGATGGTTTTAATCAATTTAAGGTATTTATTGTAATAGACACATGAATATAAGCATCAATTAAGATATACAGGGTGATTCATAAGTCACTTAGCTATTTATTTTTGATTTGGTAGTTTGGTAGTTTTGTTTTACGGCATATCAACCCTTTTTGGGTTATTTAATGCCGAATCTGGTCTTGTTTTATATATATATATATACAGGGTGATTCATAAGTCACTTAGCTATTAATTTTTGAAATTCTAAAGTTAGAAAATACGGTAATACAAAACAGAATGTGTTTTCAACAAATTCATTTATGGGAGTTTTAAATTACAGCAAATTTTCTAAAATTTCCACCTTCGTTCTGCATGCATAGCTCCATTCTTTTTTGCAATGAATTTACGACTCTTTGTAGCATATTTGATTGATTAATTTTAACAAACTCGGCAGTGATTTTTGATTTGAGGTCGTCATTGCCTTTCAATAAGTGTGGGAGATTCATCAAATTTGGCCATATGAATAACAATAAAAATTCGCTCTTCAATTGTAAATGACATACTGCCTGAAAAAAAAGCACATATGATGATTTACACAAATTTAAATAAATAAAAATAAATATATATAGAAACAAATATATAAACGAACAAATTTAAAATAACAAATAGCAGTAATTAGAGAGTAAGATAACAATTATCAAAAGTTCATAGTATGTTTGTGCTTCATATGGTAATCATTTTAAATAGCTAAGTGACTTATGAATCACCCTGTATGTTAAAAAAACTTCAATCTAGAAGTTATGAGTTCGATTCCAGGTGAGGAAATTTAAGAAGAAAAAACAAACGAATTGATAGGGATATCTAGAATGCATGGAACGCGAAATGAGAACTATCTACCCCAGCAGTTTAAAATCCCCACAAGATTATTAACTTCAATAAAAAGACACATGAAGAAGTACAATTAGCTAAAACATTGGGAATATTAAAACCACAAGAAGAATTTTAAAAATACTAATAAGAAAGAAAATGTACTATTGTTATTTTTTCACTTACTCATAGGCGTATAAAACATTATACACCCGTGTCGTCATTGTGAAACGAGGTTCTTGCTTGTTTGTGGATACAAAACCACTCGGACGCCGATGTTGATTCATAAAACGGTTTATTTAAAAAGAGACAGTTACAGAAAACATCAGAGCGACGAGTTGTACACACGTGAGATAGATAGATAGATAGATAGATAGATAGATAGATAGTCTCGCTACATCTAGTTACATTGTGCGCCCATTAGGGACAGTACCCGGACATGTCTTCTTTCCTCCTTGAAGTCTTGCCAGCTAAGAGACAGAAAATCTTCACCACTTCCGTCTGGGGTCACCTCTGACCCTTAAGTGTCACTCGAACTTTTCCATTCAAACACAGCCCTCGTTATGTTACAGTATTATTTTCATAGATTTCAAGAATGTATAAAGTTTGCATGGGAATTTTATCAGAAATAACTGCCAATGATTAAAGATTAAGCTTAACTTCAGAGAAGCAAACCAACATAGATAGAGAGACAGACTGAGACCAGGTTATATTGACCTCTGCTTTCAATGTTTTTTTTAATGAATTTAATTACTAACCAGAAGAGCATTACTATTGTCGAACATGGGAAAAGTCTATCAGGCATGTGTACGCAGTGTGATAATGTATGGAAGTGAAACCGGGTAAGTGAGGGTTGAGGACATACGTTACATGGAGAGATGTGATATGGGAATGATACGATGGATGTGTAATGTAAGTCTTAAAGACAGGCTTAGTTAACAAGAATCTGATTGGTTAACTAGCTAGCCGTGTATATAAAAACACCCGGCAAAAATAACTCCATGCATTTTAGCCTGAAGATTCCCCCCGGGGATGAAACGCGGGAGCCTTTGTGTAGCTTAATTGCCATAAATATATTTTCATAGCTTACTATATATATATATATATATATATATATATACAAATAAATACACATTAGTGTTTCTTATAGAGTGGAAGTTACTGAAAACATCATTAAAATTAGATGATTTATAGATTTTTGGTGATTAAAAAAAATTAACACACTAGCTTGTTTACAAATTTTAGTCACTTATGTGTGTGGGGGTGTGGGTGGATGTATGTGTGGGGGGTGTCTTGGTGTTTGTATCATAGATTCCAATGTCGATAAATAATAGGCAACTTAACACATGTGGATAATGTTAGTTAAGATGAAAAAGATTAATTACAGAATCAATTTGTGGCAAGACGAGCCACGATAATTTCCTGAGGATGTAAGACGAATTAGTTTGTGTGCAGAGAAAAGGTGTTGAAACAGATATTAAGAACGATTATTTCATGAATGATGTCAGAAGAAAGCTCTGACCTTTGGTCAACTTCCAAACAAAAAAAGAAGAAGAAGAAGAAAAAATACAACAATGGATGCTCAGTTAGTTGATCGAGCAAAGAGATATCAGGGTAGATCAAATGTATCAGGTTGTTCAGGAAATACTGGACGCTTTTTTAACCAACTTTTTAAAAAAACTTGATTTAGTTTGCTATTTTGGTACTGCTCCAGATGAAGCGCCTAATTTCCATGAATGCTCGGCGGCAACGATCGGGCAAGTCGCGGAAGCGCCCGAGAGCTGCCGAGACGAAAACGAGGCTGAAGCAAAACTTAAAGTCGTAAAATGGAAGAGTGGCAGACGACAATATAAGACGAAGAATACAAAAGAAAAAAATACATATATTTGAAAAAAAAAATGAACAAACCATAGCTGAAGAACTATAAATAAACTTTTAAAATTTATTTCGTGGGCCAAATGAACCATTTTAATTTTTTTTTTGTCTTTTTTTTACATAAATCAAAGAAGTAAATGCTATTTCTTTTACAATATTTAGGCAACTTTTTTTTTTGTCTTTTTTTTTACATAAAACAAAGAAGTATGTTATTTTTCTTAGGATATATAGGCAAGTTTTTTTGTATATTTTGTTTGAGGGGGGGGAATTTCATATATTTTCTCGTCGAGGGTCAGAGTTTACGGATACGTTTGCGGCTGGTTCGAAAGGTTTTCCTACCACTTGTTTTGTTGTGCTGAGCGCAGATGAATTGGTAGCAACCTGATCGGTTAGCTCTGCTTCAGCCTCGTTTTCATCTCGGCAGCTCTCGGGCGCTTCCGCGACCAGCCCGATCGGTGCCGCCGAGCAGTCACGGAGTAGTACCGCTATTTTTGCCATGTTTTATACAAAATTGTACCTGCTTAATAATTGATGTTTACTCTTAAATAAATTTCAAATAATTTTTTTCAGAATACAATTTTCAAGCAAATAAGCCCTTAGTAACAAAGATGTACAAAACAATAAATGCATATACTTTTCTTGCATGAGTTCAAACTCAGTCAAAATACTTCCTAAACAACTGTCAATATTAACAGAATTTATGGAGAAAGGTCCACAAGTGGTCGGAAAGTACAAAGATGGTTTCAGAAATTTCATGGTGGTAATGAGAGTCTTGAATATGGAGAAGGTAGAGGACGACCATGCACTTTTGGCAATGGACGTTTGAAAGCAATCGTTGGACAGAACTCATGCCAAAATATTAGAAATGTCTAAGGCACTTACTGTCAGCATATCAATTGTGTCCAACCACCTGAATCAAATCAGTAGGGTGAAAAAAACTGATAAATGGTCCCTGCATAAATATATGAATGCTTAAGATTTTGTGAACTTGGTGCAGTAGAAATATGATTACTAGTTTGAATAACAGCAATAAAGAGCATGGAAGATAGAAGTGCTGCTTTCACATTTTATTGCTTTTCTTTGAACTTTCGACTTTAAAAAAAAATGTACTTGCAAATTGGGAATGATACTAGGATAAATTCAACCAGAAAAAAGTGTTCGCTTTAAAAATCTTTTAATAAAAATCTTTTGAAAAATCTTTTCATAAAAATGTTTTAATAAAAATATTTTTAAAAATGTTTTAATAAAAAATCTTTTAATAAAAATGTTTTAATAAAAATTTTTTAAAAAATCTTTTAATAAAAAATCTTTTAATAAAAAAATCTTTTAATAAAAATCTTCTCATAAAAAATCTTTATAAAAATCTATTAATAAAAAATCTTTCAATAAAAAAATATTTTTATAAAAATTTTTTAATAAAAAATTCTTTTAAATAAGTCTTTTAATAAAAGTCTTAAAGTGTTTTTAATAAATTTAAGAAATTAACACTGACTCATGAGATTCTTATTTTTGTTAACATCTTTTTACCCTGCTTGATTCTGTTGTTGGCATTGGTTTCCCTGATTCAAATATTCACAGAAGGTGGCCAACATCCATAATGAAAGCGATGCTATAGATCTAACAGGATTCGAACACGGCATGCCAAGTCATTATTCCGTGCCCAGACCACCACCATATATTAGATATAACAATTGAAGTAACATAGATATAACACTAATAAAAGATGCATCCAGTTAGAATCTTCTTCTTTTTCGTTTAATGTGTCTCTTCCACATCTGATGTGGGTTAGACGGTGGTCATGATGGCACAAAGTGATTTTCTCCATGAAACTCTATTTTTTACGTTGGTTTCTATGTGCCATTTTTGGGTCATCTTTACCTGAATCATTCCAAGCCTCTCTCGGCCTGCTTTTTCCTCATTTGCCCTCAACTGGATGTGTGTACATCTAACTAGAGCTCTGTTCAACATGTCTATACCATCCTAGCCAGTTGCATTGCAGAAGTGGCTTCAGTAGAGGTTGTATTTATTGCACCATAGGTACAAGAGGATATAAGAGAGAAGAATTGGGGGAAGAGGATTGGTGACGTCTTTGGAAGCAGAAAGGCTGGAAGGACTGGAATGATGTACCTGAACTGCAGAAGAGGCTTGATCAACAGGAATGAGAAAATTGGACAACAGGAATGGCTGGATCAACAAGAATAACGTTTCTGGAACATGGACAGCGAGAAAAAGCTGGATCAATAGGAATGAAGAGCATTGCCAGCAGGAGAAGCTGGATCAACGGGAATGGGGAAACTGGAAAAGAAAGTTTCAGCTTCAATAACAGAGAGTCGGAACTAACTATGTCGTCAAGGTGCACATTACAAATCCACCAAACAATAGCCATGTCATTCCTCTGCATCTTCGGAAAGACCTAGCTAATGGAATCCCAGTATTCACTCGCATGTAACATGGCACTATGGACAGAGGCTGTTGTGAACTTGACCCCGAGTAACAAGTGAGAGTGAACGACAGGTTAAGATGGGGAAAAAAACACAAAACTTGCCCCATGCAGTCTGTACATGTAAAATTGAACTTAAGTCACATCCCTCACCAGCACAGATCATATCGCTAAGATCCTGTTTTAATTGCTCTAATCAAGGGAGGCGCGAGAGCGCTCTATCCCTTAATAGACTTCACAAATGGCCTATGCTAGAAATCTCATTGCTTTGATCAATCATAACTCAAAAACCAATAAACCAAATTAGTTAAAACTTTGCACAAAATTTTCATTTGATAGGTTCTGTAAGTGTGTAGAATTTCAGCATCATTAGTCAAGGCAACCCAGAGATCCAGAAAGTTCAGTCATGAAATCATGTTATCTGTGTGTACGTACGTATGTGCCACACTGTATCTCATCAACTATTTGATGGATTCAGCTGATTTTTGGCAGAGATAGAGGTTCTATGGTCTAGTTGATGGCATTTCAATTTCAGTCTACCATATACCTTAGTTTTCCAGAAAATACCAAAAAACCTTAAAAATTACCATTGTATTGAGGCATAGCCTTTACAAAAGTAGTGACATTCCATGATAAATGCCAGTATACTGAAATCATATGCCCTTAATAGGATTAAGATGAAAATTCATATACACTAAATGTACAAAAGCAAGGAAATTCCCAAATTTTCACACTTTTATCGTCATCAATTAAGGGTATGACTACATATCAACCAAACCATTTCATTATCACATCACTACAGTATAAATCTCTATGCATGAGTGGATGAAGTGTGTGAGATGCGCTGAATAAAAATTCCTACCAGTAAAATACATAGCCCTGTTGTGCTCGCATACCCTTAATGGCAATAAAAGTGTAAAAATTTGGGAATTTCCTTGCTTTTGTACATTTAGTGTATATGAATTTTCATCTTAACCCTATTGAGGGCACATGATTTCAGTATACTGTCATTTTTCATGGAATAGAAATGAACTTTCAAAACATTTCTCTTTTCTCTATTTATCATACACGTCACAAATAGAATATCTCCAAAGTAAAACTGTGTTAGTTGGCAGGCTGGTCAAACATATGCATAAGTTTGACTTACATAAGTCCACCACCACCAGCACCACCAGCACCACCACCATCATCATCATCATCATCATCCTCATCATCATCATCCTCATCATCATCATCACCATCATCATCATCATCATCATCATCATCATCACCACCAACACCATCATCATTATCATCATCATCATCATCATCATCATCATCATCATCATCACCACCACCAACACCATCATCATCATCATCATCATCATCACCACCACCAACACCATCATCATCATCATCATCATCATCATCATCATCATCCTCATCCTCCGATTTATTTCTTAACCGGCCTTTGATTAGTCCTCTATAATAGGATGGCGTCTGTCTGTCAGTCTTAATCAAAGTCTTCCTTTCCAGGCTCGGCGGTCGCGAGGATCTAAGTTCGCAATCCCCAAGGCTGCATGGTCACGTTTACACAGCTCATCCTAAGAGAGCTTTGGTCTTCCGGCCTGCCGACTTGATGCGATGGACATGTTTTTGACCCGGGAGATCCAGCTGGAGTTCTGCTGGACATTGCTAAGCCATCTCATCCTGCCCAGTTTAAGGACATCAGATATTTCTTGTATACCAAGCCTAGAGAGAAGAGTCTTGAGGAGAATGTTATCTTCCGGTTTGACATGACAGATCCATCTAATCATGGCTCCTTAGAGAGAAGAGTCTCAAGGAGAGTGTCGTCTTCTGGCTTGAGATGGCGAATCCATCTAATCATGGTTCTTTCACTGCGCTGCAGTCTCTTGAGAGTGCTCGCCGATGCAGCCCATGTCTTGAAGCCATAAAACATGACACTCCTCACACAGCTGGTGTACACCTGTCCTCTAGTTTTGATCGTCAGATGCTTATTTGTCAAGATGGGCAGGAGTTCTCTAAAACCCCTTCCAAGCAGATTTGCATCGGGTAATAGCGGCAATCTCACAACCACCATCGGCTGAAAGGGAGTCGCCGAGGTAGCAGAACTCAGCTACAGCTTCCATTTTGCTATATGACAAGTACAATGATAACATGATTATTAAATGAACAAAAAACAGACTATCGAAGTTGGAGTGATTGGCGTATATAAAACTATGAGAGGAGATTAAATGTTGGCTTCTGTTGCGCCAGTACTCTCACTCACGTCAATGCTAATGGCACCATTCCTACAAACATGGCCTCGGCATTATCATAATCTCCATTAAAAAAATCTCTAGACTTACACATTTGGCAATAATGGTCTTTTAATAAGCTTTCCTCGACAGTCACTGCTAATATAAAACATCCTCAACTGAAAGCAACGCATGTGTATGTGTGTGTTAACCAGTTACTTCTTCATTCCCTTCCCCGTCAGCCTGTGGAATATTTTGATTCTTATGGTAAGAATGTCCTGACTGTTCATGAACAAATATTTGTCGATATGAAAGTTTATTATATTTTCATCAATCAATTCAGTGAAAGGAAATATATACATTTGATAAAATACTAGAGTCAGGTCTTAAATTTATGGACTTACATACTTACATTGTAGACATCTCGCCATAGAGTATCTGTTGGCTAGGCACAATCCAAATGGTCACTCATATAAGTACTGACCAGGCTCAACGTTGCTTAAGTTTGGCGATCTGGCAAGAAACAGTATTTCACCGTGATATAGCCATAAGTTACTTGATAATAGCACGTCCCATAAGTGTTGAAGCGATTATGTCTATAAAATTTTTTCTCTAATAGCCTTAAGCAAGATATGAATCCCACCCTCCCTCATAGCTATAGTTGAAATGATAGAGTAGACTAGATTCTCAAACCTTGGTAGGGTAACTTGTCTAGGAGAAGAAAAACTCTGAAATAACGCCAATTTGTCTCCATTTATCCCAGTGTAACATAATTGGTTCATGCACATTGACCACTCTTCTGACATGACGGTGGAACTCTTGAACCTGTCGCTGGAACTCTCAATCACACATGTGTAAGAAAACGAGAAATAAATGAACTAGTGTGGTATTAGCTCTGATCGGGCTTCTTTCCGAAAGAGGAAGTTTCTAGGGAATATCAAATTCACAAGCGGTCCCCAGCTGCATGTATATCCTGGTCATGGGAAGATGACATACAGCTGGTCACCCATCTTGTACTGGCCAGGCTCCACGTCGCTTAACTTCGGTGATCTAACGAGAACCGGTGTGTCAATGCAATTATGCCATATATATATATATATATATATATATATATATATATATATATATATATATATATATATATATATTGTGTGTATTTAGGCAGCAAGTTTTCATTTAGGCAAACGTTGTTGAATAGCACGGAGTGTTTCTGCTTTGTGATCTTTTTTTAAATTTTTTCCATCTTCCGAATAGTCAACTTCATACCTCGATCAAACTGGTGTATGAAGTTTCCGTAGTTTTGTTGTTCCATCTTCCTTGTGAGTACTTTCGATTTGATATCCTCAAATCATCTTCAGGCGTGTTAGTGTGAAAAAAGAATATATATATATATATATAAAACGAGTACACAAGAATTTAATTTTAAGAGCGGTAGAACAGACTCTCAAACTTTTCTGAGACTGAGCTCCAATCTCTGGTTTCTCGTTGCGAAACATTCACAGCAAGAACTCGTCTTTCTACCACCCCCATAAAGAACTTACCTTTCTTCCTCCGTGTGTCTAACATCAAACGGAATTTCCATGCAGTTTCTTTCCACTCAACTTCCCATCTGTAGAACACATGGCTGCAAAATTTCTTCCCTGAGGGCTACAATATGGTCCTCTTCAAATCCAATATAAATAAACCGTTCTCATGAGTCATTAACCATTATCCTCAAGTGGCTCTTAGCCTTGATAAGTGATGACTCGTCACTACAAGAAAAGAAAAACTAGTTTAAGAGAAAGATATCTCTGAAATAACATCAGTCTTTTTGCGCTCGTCCCAAAATTGTCTCCAGACGTCTTGGATTTCTTTTTGTCAGTGGACTTAAGCAATCCTTTACAAATAGAAATGCACAGCCCTTGCTTTACTATGAACTCCTTATTGTGCAGGAACCATTTCAGAGGTTATCCATTGTCTCTTGATACTGGATAAGACCAGTCAACTAGTATAATGAGTGATCCATGTGTTACCTTGTGTCATACTAAACCCTGTTTATTAATATATATTTCTTTGTTATCAAATAATTGTATTGGATTATATTAGCTAAAAAAAACTAGATATTTTTATTTGGCGGTTAAGTTTATTTTTGTCTTTTGGTTCAAATTAGTGGCGAAAGCAGAGAGTGTTGGTTTTCAATCTGTTTTGTTGGTCACCAGAGAATAAAGGGAGTATTTAGACTTAATTGTCTTTTCTTTCTCATATCTGCACGTTTGACCTTTCCAATCTTTGAGGTAGTATTCTCCAAACTGCATCCTTCTTAAATGTTAATCTCATCTTGTATAATTTCTCATCTCCCACCTGTGTCAGTCAGTCTGACATAAGGCCGCCAGTTTTGAGTTCTTATCTATTTCCTATCAATTGCTAGTTAGCTGTACCATTACTACAGTAGTAAATTTGATCCATACTAGATGTCTCATATTGTTATATAGTAAAGTTGTCGACAAGAAACACATTTAATGCAGTTTAATACAAGATATAATAGTTTCTTTATTCATTTTTCAACAAGTTATGAAATACAAAGTTCTTTCTCAGTTTGTGATTTTTGTGGTAACTTGGTTGGAAGGAATTCTCTTGATGCAATATCAAACAGGGTAGAGAGATTATTTTATCCAACGATGTAATGAGAGTTTGTTGGCTAACAGTTTGATTAGCTTCGAAGTGGGAGAACTTTTTTTATATGTCCGTCTCTGTCGACATTCATGTTCTCTCTGACTCCGGTTGTTGTGTGGTACTATCGTGGCCCTCATATGTATTTTATATTAAATCGTAGTTTCAGGCCCCATTGTGACAAGAACCTGACACGTTCTCGATGCTATTGTTGCAATATACATCGTCTGAGGCCATGAGAGTCACATTCGCTCTGACCAGTTCTTAGTCAATAATTTTGTGCCCATGTTGTGAAATTAGACCCACAAAACTTATATTGATGCCACTAGTCTGAACGAGGGGTAAGAGTCTGTTCAGGGATGAAGAATAGTTGAGTGCTTATTGGCCTTTTCGCTAAGAAAATGGTGTAGTATCTGTTTCGATGGATACTGCACCCTATAGACCAGTGTCATCTTTGCCTTCGGGTCTTGATTCCGCCGGTTTGTGGGTTTGTCCTGTGCAGTTCTAGGAGGTCCATCCTCCCAGGCTTTGCCTCCCCTCTTTGGGGTGGAGTAAGTTTATCGCTTACTGCCTGAGGTGCCCCTACCGGAGAATGCCGACGGGGCTGCCCAAGCATTTTTTGTAGGCCAGAGTGCTCACCTTCTCGGGTGCTGGCTTTTCAAATCCCACTTTCCTGACCTTGTGTCGCATCTTATCGCTGTGGGAGGAAGATAAATAAATTGGCTAGATGAGAACGAACAAGACATTTTTGTCTTTTAAAAAATATAATTTATTCTTAACGTTCCATTTTATTTAGCCGATGTATGAATTACATTCTATCAAACTATTAGTATGAGGCATGCATCTCTCTACCACTGTGTCAGGTTGCAGACTGAATTCTCTCACTAAAAAAAAAAAAGAAAAACAAAATGTCATCACTCACAATACACCCCTACACCACCCAGCACGAGGGTTTAACCTTTAGGAGCCCGACGTCAGTTACAAGTGTTCACATTCTGACCTCTGCACTTAGTTACCTGTTGGTTATTTCAACACGGGAACAGGGTAGGGGTAACTTCCACTCACATTAGGCATATGTTTAACCTTTAATAGGTGAAAGTTCCGAGAACAAAACTTGAGCGATATTTGATATCTCGAAAAAAGTTTGCAATTTCAAGTTAGGCCACACAATATGATGTTCTATTTGAAGCTCATCATGTGACACTTGCGAATCACAATCAGATTGCATCTATGACATTTTAAAAAGACTGTACTTTTGGAATATCTTCTCTGATTGTAATGAATCATTCTTTGAAATGTTATTCTAAAATATTAAGGCGCTTTACAACTCCTCGTCCATCCAAAGCAAGAGGAGTTTCCTAAAAAGAAGTTTATTTTACCGTCCTCCTCTAAGCTTTTTGCTATCCCCAACCCCAATGCTGAACATATGTCCGTGTTTATAATTCATTAAATTAAGCTTGTTCACCTAGAAACCTAACCCTAACTGCATGTTCACTTAGAAACCTTTCATTGCATTTTTGTCTTTGAGGTTACTCCATCTTCCTGGTTGATATTTCATTCATGAGATTTTGGGCAACCACTTTAAAAATGCAACAAAGTAAGATGGCTGCAATAAGAGGATGAATAAGAGTAGGAGAAGGAAGGGGAGGAGAAAAACAAAAAGAAGAGTGCAGAAAAGAGATTGCAAATTAATCTGATGAAGAACGGTAGCCATCTTGTTTTTTTTTATCCCAACTATTGTCACTTTTTATTCTTTCTTTGTGCTTCGGCAAAGTATGAGCCAATGATGGATTTCAGTAAGAGAGGGGAACAGAAGGCAGGTGTTTTTCTTTCTTTTTCAGATACGAACATGCCATTTTAAATATTCCATGAAAATAATCACTTTACATTTGGATCTGATTAATGGATATGGTTTCTTAATTAGACAATTAGGATTCATTCTTCTGAGATTCCAATGATTCTTATCTATTTATTTACATTACTCACTAAATATACAGCGTTTAGCAAACTTATTAGGCCACTATCAGATGTTACGTTTAAATTACAGCTGCTCTATATTAACAAAATTGGAATAACCAAAATTAATGTTTATGTTTCTATGTTAATACACCAGTATGTACAATGCACAAAACGAATTTATTTAATTATCAAGGCTAAAATCGACTCGAGGCTAAGGGTTAATTAGAAGGATATGTTGATAGTTGAATGATGATGAATATTATGAGAGGATTGAAAATAATTCATGGAATGAAAAAAATGTTATGACTTATGAGGACGATTCATGACAAGTCTTTATTGACATTAGATTTGAAGATGACCCTGTTGTAGCATATAGGGAAGTAATCCCGTGGTAATGAGTTCCACAGATTGGAAGTTTTTGGAAATAAACTCTGTTCATTGAAATTCTGTTTGATGTTAGGCACACAGAGAAAAAAATGAAAGTTCTTTGCAGTTATGGTAGAAGATGAGTTATTGCTACGAATGTCTTACAATGAGGAACCAACCATGAATTTCAAAAGTTACTTTGTTACAGCAAACAAAAAAAACAAAAGCAATAGTAATACGCATTATTATTTGTACTCGCTAGGAGTTCTCACACAGATCATCGTCAGTGATTGCTCACCGACAACAACTAGTGGTATTTCCTGGAGTCTGAGTGACAACAAGTCTCCCCAGACTTCCAGTGTTCTTCACCTCTTTTCGATAACGATGCGGTATCGCAACAGTCTCTTACCATTGATTTCTCGCCGATTATTATTATTATTATTATTATTATTATTATTATTATTATTATTATTTAATGATTAAAATGTCAAATTATATTTATTTGCATTTTTGAATGGAAAAATGAGTTTCGGTGGTTGAATGTTAAGTTTGAATAATTTCAGACTTGTCAGAAAAGCTCAGTGAATCGGCTCAAATTCGGGTATAAAATGGTGAATTCAATTTGAACATTCCCTTCCTGTTCAAAACTTTGAAACGTCGAGAACTCACTGAAAATGAAAGGGTCCACACTAAAGAACTTTATGATGCTGGATGGTCTCTGAGACAGATATCCTTCTTCTTCATCATCCACTTTTGGTATTTGGGATGCTGCAAGTGTCTCAGACTCCTGATTGGGCAACACCAGGCAACGTCTCATGCCTGCTATCTAGGCAGTTTGATCAAAAGGTTAATATCAGCCAGTTTGCATGTAGTTATATCACTTCTTATGCACTCAAACCACATCTTCTTCTGTCTACCACACTCTCTAGTGCATGGGATATATTTTGGGTATAAAAAAAGGAATTCAGTTTGAACATCAACATTCTTGTTCAAAATAATGAAACGTTGAGAAGTCACTGAAAATGAAAGAGTCTATATTAAAGAACTTTATGATGTTGGATGGTCTCTGAGACAGATATGAAAAGACATAAAATGTTCTCACAGTGTGGTCAAGTGTTGTTCCATCCGGGTAGGATGTAGTGAAAGTTGACCATCAAGTTGAGGCCCATTAGATCTATCTCTGTGCACCCCCCCCCCCCACAGTCAAAAGATTTCAGTATCAACGAAGGGGGGATGTCTACCAATGTATCGTCTAGTTGATCCTCATCTCTGGCTGTGAGACCGAAGTTGGAAGTCTTTTCTTTGACAATGCTTGCCTTCATTCTCAGTGAGCTGACTGTGTATCAACTGTTGTTTTCTTAACCTGAACTCTCTGTCGTCTGTCTTCAATGGTTCCGATATGCAGATCATTGTCCAGAGGGTGAATTAATTTGCGACGTAATCCTTTCGTACCTATCTGCCTGAGTGGCGGGTATCTGAGGACATTGGTGACAACCATCTGTGAAGACTTGGCTGAACTCTTAGTTCCACAAGTGTTCACTCTTCAATGGTAGAATCGAGATTGGTCAACTATCTTGTGAAACGTTGTTCAAGGGCACCGTGCATGGGCTGCCATGGTTCAGAATGTGGTGCAAGCCAGTGAAGAAACTGACTTAACCTGACTAAGGTGAAGACCCGATAGACAACTATGAAAAGATAGTAGTGTACATATGAAAATATAACTTATTCCTATAGAAATATGTATTTGTGAAAAAGAGGGTTTGAAAGTCTAACAAAGAAGGGTTTTCACTCTGTCTTCAATCGGACCGTTAAAGATAAATTTCACTGAATTAAATGAAAATAATTGACTTGTGACCACATTCAAAAATGATGTATCTGACAGCTCACTGGACGGTTTCTCTCCCTTCTCTTCTTTCTGCTTCTCTTTGTTTTACTCTTCGCAACATCAAGTTTAGAAAATGAATTTACCGACGGTATTTACTTCCTTTCCACTGCAGTTAGGCAGTTAGCAATAAAATAACTCAACCCTAATAAGGAGAGGCAAGGCCTAGGAAGGTGAACCCCCTAGGACTACCCAAAAACGAATACTTCAGCACGACAGATATAAAAGGCCACCGAAATGGCCCAGTTTCTGCCGGGCTGATTGTCGAGATCAGATCCTCGACTGGTATGCATATCGACAAAGAACAATATCTATGCTGATAATACCACTCTCTATTCTGGTGTTGCTTCTCACCTACTCCCCTCGGATCAGCTTAAATATGCAGCTGATCTAGAAATTGACCTGGGTTCGATTGTTGATTGGGGTATGAAATGGCTTGTTTCATTCAATCCTGTTAAGACTCAGCTCGTGTCTTTCAATCGTAGGCATGTCCCTTTTTTTCCTGAGATTCTCATGGATGGCTCTGCTCTTAAGGAGAAATCGACTCTGAAGCTTCTTGGTCTTTCTCTCTCATCAAATCTTCCTTGGAGTTCATATATTAGATCCATTGCTCTTTCTGCTTCTCGTAAAATCGGTTCTCTCTATCACTCAAAACACTTTCTCACACCTGAGGCTATTATCTATCTCTACAAATCTACCATCAGACCATATATGGAGTACTGTTGTCATATTTGAGCTAGTGGTTCTCTGTCACATTTGAGGGTTCTTGATAGGGCTTAGAAACGTATTTGTAATTTGATTGGCCCCACCCTTTTTTCTTCTCTGCACCCTCTCTCCTCACAGACATGATGTTGCTAGTTTGTCTTTTTTCTGAATACTATTATAGCATGTGTTTTTCAGAATTGTTTGGTCTATTCCCTGCTTCTTTTGTTCCAGCTCGTTTGATTCATTAGTCTAGTGGTCTCCATCGGTTCGCTGTTTTGATACCTCATTGTAATAGAGCTTCCTATTCCAGTAGCTTCTCTCCAAGAACTACAGCTTGTGGAAATGTCTTTGCGATGATCATATTTCATTCTTGTTAGTGCTTTACATCAAGTGGATTCATGCCTTGTCTGGAGCGATTTCTATTAAAAAAGAACAACATTAAATTAGATACTGTGTATTTCTTATAAGATATATTATTGATTGAATAAATGATGAAAGTATGAATATATAGTTAGACTCCAAGTTATTTTACTGGAATCGTAGGAATACTCCTGAAAAACTTCATCAAGATTAGCAACGCGTGAGTAGAGCATTTAATTTAATTCTAAGCACGTTAAGTGTTGCTAAAATTCACAGCATAGGCTATGCATATGTATAGAAAGTAAAAGATGTTAAAAACCTGTGGTGGCCAAATACATTATATTTATTAATAATTTGCCTATAAAAAAACTATAAAGACAGTTAAAACTGGACAAGTAAAATCTAAGACTGCATACAGAAATACATTGTTCCAATACAATAAAAAATGCACAAGTTATTCATGGAAAAGGGGATGTGAAAACTAACATTTTCTAATGGTGTATTTTTTGTTAGGCCGTGTGCGAAGGGGCCGTTCTGTCTGTTGTGCATCTAGCTAGCAAAAAAAGAAAACTTCTCGACTATGTATTGGTGTGAGAGTTACCACGATATTTTATGTTTCGACAAGACTTTTTTACAACGGGATTCTAAGCTAATTTTCCAAGAGACATAACTCTAGCCTAGAAAACAATTTTTCCTCAAAGGAAGATAACTCTGGTCCCTACAATCCCTTCCTTCCTTTTTGAAAGCGGAATTTATGAGTAAACACGTATATTTTTCTTATTTTTGAATTTCAATAATATTTTATTAAAAAAATATTCTTATTTAGTGAAAATGTATCAAGATGAAAAACCTAAAGTGAATCTGTGCATGTTATTTGATTAAAAAAAAAAAACACTGGTGATGTTGAGGGAGGCATCTTAATTTTTTTTGTTTTATTTGTTTTATTTTGTCCTTTTTAAACAATTCAGAATATAAAAAGAGAGAAAGAAAAAAGTTGCTTCTTTTACGTAAAAACTAAACAAAATAACAAAAGAAAAGAAAGAAAAAGAGTAAAATAAAATGTTATTTTAAATATAAACCTTGAAAAAATTTATATGATATTAAATAAAAATTTTATTTAAGAAAAGAGAAAAATAGCAACAACTGATTTAAAATCAAATTTAAATTCTAAAACACAACTATATCGATTAATATTTAATAGAATTGAAGTTTAAAAAGAGCCAGAAACAAACAAAGAGATGGGTTGTTTTTTTAAATTATTTTAATAGTGTTTTATTTTTAATAAAAAATAAAGTGAAACTATGCGTGTTATGTTTTAAAGCAAATACACCAATGGCTGAGGGGAAGCAGCCCGTCTGATGCTACCAGATCAGGTTGTCTGAAGATACTGGCTTCCTGACCTAAAATGCACCAAACATTGATGTTATTGTTTTTTTTTGTTTGTTTTTTTCCTCCTTTGCAAAACTCAATAATGTTCTGCAAAGCCAAAAATTTTTTTAAAAAAACAATAATCCTCTACAAAACAACCAAACCAAACATCATGAATTTAAACTTGAAGCATAAAAACTTTTACCAAAATGACCAGATTCAGCATTAAATAACCCAAAAAAGGTTGATATGCTGTAAAACATCCAAACCAAACACCATGAATAAATATTTGAAGATATAAAAAAAAACTTTTACCATTAAATAATCTGAAAAGGGTTGATATGCCGTAAAACAAAACAATCAAACAACTAAAAAGCATTCCAACTTTCGTGATGGCTGTTTTTCTATTTTCTCTATGGGTTTGTGTTTTAATGAAGTCAAAATAAATAAATGGAGATAGGAAAAATATTATTTTTTTTTAAATAGAAAAAAAAACAAGATGAAATGTTATTTAAAACATAAAACAAAACTGGCAACAAATTAATTTTTTCTAGGAGTAATAGTAGGTATTGTAAGCTATATTTAGTTTAATTTAGTTTTATGCAAATGAAGAAAAGAGGGAGTAGAAGCCGTTCATGAAAATTCAGATACTTCCGTTTTTTTTTTTAAATTTTAACCAATAATAAATATTCCCAAATTTTAACCAATGATAAATATTCCATAATTTTAACCAATAATAAATATTCCCAAATTTTAACCAATGATAAATATTCCCAAATTTTAACCAATGATAAATATTCCCAAAATTTAACCAATAATAAATATTCCCAAATTTTAACCAATAATAAATATTCCATAATTTTAACCAATAATAAATATTCCCAAATTTTAACCAATGATAAATATTCCCAAATTTTAACCAATAATAAATATTCCCAAATTTTAACCAATGATAAATATTCCCCTAACTTTCAATTTTTTGTAGTAGTTTAAAAGATTTTAGAGGGTATAAAATAGGCACAATCTCCCATTTGATAATTCAAATATTTACATTGAATTTGATCCGTATTATTAGACACCAATTAAGCAAGATTCCCTGAATTTCAATTTCTTTTTTTAAAATGTAAAGCTGATTCTCAAGGGGTCTTAACCCCTTGAGAATCAGCTTTAAATTTTTGACATTCTCTAGAATCAAAATCGTGTAATGGATTTGGATCAAAATTAGAATAAGGATTCTAGACATAATGCGTAGTATAATTATATCTTGATCTTATTCTTCATAAAGGAACATGAATATGATGCAAAACTGTTCTGTTTGGAAATTAATTTTACCCGTCCTGAGACGGGTATTATTCTAGTATATATATATATATATATATATATATATATATATATATGATAATTTTATTTACACAGACATGTACAAAATCTGCGACACTGGCATGTCGATGTTATCGATCAACAGTTACTATAAACTGAGATCTCATCAGGCAGAGTTAGAATCCGATCTTAACCTCAGATCATATTTGGAGTTTCTCTCCAAATATGATCTGAGGTTAAGATCGGATTCTAACTCTGCCTGATGAGATCTCAGTTTATAGTAACTGTTGATCGATAACATCGACATGCCAGTGTCGCAGATTTTGTACATGTCTGTGTAAATAAAATTATCATATATAAAGCTCTATTTTGATATTGAGCACTTTTTATAAACCCGGTTAAAATTCTCTGGATTACCACCCTGTGGATATTTTTCACCTGGATTATTACCATTATTATATATATATATATATATATATATATATAGGCTAGAATAACTGAAAAGTGTACATGAGTATTGCCACTTCACCATAAATAAATCTTATATTTTCGATTAAATGATTCCTATATTTTAAGCTTTTTAAAGAAAGAAAAGCCAATATGAACACACACACACTATTAAAAGAAAAATATAAATATTGTTTATTCAATATAGATATGTTCAATCCTTAATTGGATGACTAATCTATTAAAATAAAAAAATAAGTTTGAAGAAATTATGTCAATTAATCTGCATTCAAATATTTCATGAAAAATAAC
This sequence comes from Sepiola atlantica, assembly GCA_963556195.1. NCBI lineage: Eukaryota > Metazoa > Mollusca > Cephalopoda > Sepiida > Sepiolidae > Sepiola > Sepiola atlantica. Next base: position 36,725,945 of record OY744525.1, read on the forward strand.
TGTTCTTATAATGTCGAGTTTCCTCAAAAATTATATATATATATATATATAAAAGAAAGAAAGAAAGAGAGAGTGAGAGAGAGATTGTTATTCTAATAACATGATGAGCATTCAAACTTCAAAATTTTTCATCGATTCAGCTTATTTATTAAAAAAATATATCAAAATAAAAGAATGAAAAAGTTCAAGGATTTTCTTAAAAAACTAACAAAATGAATAATATAAAAAATATTAAATAAATGTATTTCCACAACTGAATATTCTTGAAAAAAAAATATTTGTATTTATTTAGAAACACAGAAACACATTCAAGGTTATATATATATATATATATATATATATATATATATATATATATATATATATATATATATATATATATAATTAAAAGGTTACGTTATATATATATATATAACCTTGAATGTGTTTCTGCGTTTCTAAATAAATACGAATATATATATATATGTATATATATATATACTCATTAGGTAAAACTAATTCGAGCTCGCGGTATTTGACAATGTTTAAATTGAGATATCACTTACATTCAGTCAGGGGTAGGGGCGCCGACTGTCAGCTCGACGGTTGAGTTTCAATCCCGGCTTGAGGCACTGAAGAGCTTTGATGCAGCGAAACAGTCTGTATGTGGATGACTAGATATATATATATATATATATATATATATATAGTAATTCAGGTTAAGTTTTACAGGGTAAGAAAACGGAATCTCTACTGTGATTATATAATAGTGCTCAATAATAAATAGTGCTATTTATTTATCATAGTTTTATGCATGCAAACATATCAAAGCCACACATCCAATGGAGATGTTTCGATCGGAGCTTTAATAATGATATGTTTGTATAAATAAAACTATTATTACAAATATATATAATTATCCACGGGCACGTGTTTCGCCATTTTACAGCTCATCAGCATGACTGAATCTAGCAAGATTCGAAACCGGAACCCCAATGATTGGAATCCAGTGCCCTTACCACTGGGCCACGAAAGTGGTGAAGGAGTCAGCTATGTATGCCCAATGGGGTTATTTTGTTTCGTTTGTAGGTATATATATATATAGATATGTGTAATTACACAGACACCGAGTAGTATAAGGCAGATGGGTTTTTTGTGGGTTTCTATGCTTCAGGGGTCCTGTAACGCACATGGATCTAAGGTCGCTGGTGGCTCTCTCTTCCAGGCAAAGTCACACCCAAACATTTTCTGCGGAAAGGGCACATCCTGAATATTTAGCCAATTGACCATTGAAGAAATAGCTTGTAAAATTTTGAGTTTTTCAGTTGTGCAGTACTACTTTTCTGGGAATATATAGTGTACGAATTTTGGTATTCCAGTATTCTCCAGTTGATTATGTATGGTATGTTTTGGTATTTTTCAAATTCCAGGCATGTGCAGTGAGTTCTGTAGCTGTCCTGTTTTCTGGATGCTTGAAAGATGCATTTTAAAACCATTATTTAAAGTTCCCTTGTGTCATTCCAACATATATTTTGCTAGTCGGGTTGGGTATAGTTGGCATGATTTTAATCTCTGAAACAACAGATTTTATGCAGTACTTTCTCTGCAAGAGACAGTTATCTTCGATTTGACAGGAACATGTAGATATAACTGGTGGTTTAACTTTAGTTGTGATCTCAAAGTTAATTGGCGGGTCGCAGGAGTAGCTTATTTTGATGGAATTCTATGTTGCAGTGCTTATCTATCAGTTCTAAGTATTACTCACATTGGTTCTGACATAAAATGACAATGTAAAAAATAGATCTGTTTTCTGAGCATCACCATTAGTTATTTTAGTCCGGAGCTGATTCTACAGAACTTATTACACATCACGTTTTTAACATACAATATGTGATAGCACATGCGATACCCTGCCCTCATCAGCTGCCAACTAGTCTATCTTTCCTAAGGAGCATCCCTGCTAACAAATGAAACATCTTTAATCAAAACGTAAAATTTGTTTATAGATTCTGAGACATCTTCTATATATATATATATATATATATATATATATATATATATAACTCAATGCCTGTTTGTGTGTTCCCTATAGAAAGAAAGGTTAGAGAATCTCCATAAAATCTAAAAGTGTATTCTTATGTAAAATTTACCGGGGAAGACAATTGAAGTGGTTACAAATCTCTAAGTGCATCCAAAACAACTGAACATATATACTATTTTGATGAAATTTATGTCATATGTATAAAATCGAAGAGGTCCCGAATCGTTACCCTCTATGTGCCGAATATTTATGTTCCACATCGTGATTCATAGGGACAGAACTTCCTCAAAACTTCAAATATCTCTATCCGATTTTAATATAAATTCAAACCATATGTATAAGACACTAATTCAGAGAGTTTTTCAGCATTGCAGCTTCTTCCTGCTATATTAGGGGGTGAAATTGGAAGATGGAGCAGTAACATAATATAAATTAATATGGTGTTATACGCATGGTGAAAAAGTACATAGTCGTGATCCTCATTCAATCCCGAGCAACATCGGGGCTTACTGCTAGCGTGCATATAAAACCATAACTATTTTTCTTAAGGTAATGCTGTTTTAATATCTAATTATAAAATCTTACGATAATGCTGTTTTAAATTATAAAATCATTGGATGTGAATAGCTTCCAAATCTTTCGATCTTTTAATATATGAGAATTTGCTAAGAGTTTTAAAGCCAGTTTAAATGATTTTCAATTCGGCAGTCTAACTGATTCTGAATTCCGTTCAATTCTATTACAATGTATCTCTCCTAACACATGAACCGTCTCTAGCAATCAGAATGCAAAATTTGTTTATAGATAGATTCTAATACATTAGTGGTTTTTATTGAACTTCTAAAGTGGCCGACATCCGATAACCTTACTAGTTAATTATTAAATTCTTAAGTAATTCATAATATCTTTCTATTTTTATTTGACAGAGACCTAAGTAGATCCCAATGGGGAAACAGATCTACTTCATTATTATTTTTTTAGTTTCTATTTGTTACCTTGGATTTGGCTCCATCCCAATCGTCCATCTTTTGTTGTTGTACAATAAATCACAGCCAATTTCTCTCTTATACTTTGATGGATGGAAACACACAAGTGTGGGGTTATTATATAGTAGACCTGCCACCTCCTGGTTTTCCGTGAATCTTTGCAGATCTTTTTTCTATTGCGACGATGTAATCTTTGTAATTGTGGTTCTTTACAGTAATATCTTGCTTTTAATACAGAAATATCTGCTATTCTGTTATATTTTATGTGCTAGTGTGTGTGGAAATTATATGAGAGTGTAATAATTGCTGTTGCTATACCCGTTTATATCTATTACTGGCGTAAATATATTTACTTGTAAAATGTGTATCTGTGCATGTGATAGAAAATATAAGTGATTATCAGTGAAATATGGTGCTATGAGCATAGTGAAAAAGTACATAGTTGTGATCCTCATTTTAACATCCCCGGAAAATTCTACTTGTAAGTTAAATGGGTCACGTGATCAATTTGTGTATATATGTGAGAATATATAGTAGTGAAATATGAGTATGCTTGTTTGCTTGTGTGTCAAGATTTGTGTGTAAAATGTTATATCCTGTTAAGTATGTGTATTGCTTGTGTCTAATTGACTGCCCTTTAGGGGGGCATGGTGTGATAACATTAAGTCGAGTCTTCATCTCTCTAGATCATCAGTATCTGATTTTTTTTATTTGGGACTTTACAATTTCAGTATGAATTGTGGTCCCTGGCTAGTGTTCTGGTTAGCACCAAAACATAGATTGATTTATGTAGACCACTTTAAATGTTTATATAAAATATATTTATAAAGCTCTACCTTTTATTGAGCACTTTTGAAAAAATATTGGTTTTAAGTTAATTGTTTCAATAGTTTTGAACTTATTCAATTATATATATACTAGCAGGACCCGTGTAAATTACACGAAATGATGTTTTTAATACTAATTATCTTGTTCCTAACCTATACATGTTTGAATAAAATATGATAAGATTTGGACTTGTATATTTTTTTTTTTTAAATGAACAATACATGAAACAATTTACAAAACTTCTTTATATACAATATTTCTAGTGAAGGTAATATTTCGACGACTAAACCTTACTTTGTAAATGTTTTCGATTGAATTAAATTTGGCTCCAATTCATGAATATTTATTTACTCCTCTCCAGGAGTTAGGCACAAGGCCAGTTTTATCTTACTACCACAAGTAAGATGTGACCCAAGGTCGGGTCGGGAAAATGGGGTTTTAAAAGCCAGCACTCGAGAAGGTGAGAACTCTGACCATTAAAAATTACCTGGGCAGCCCCGTTGGCATTCCCCGGTAGGGGCACCCCAGGCAGTAAGCAATAAACTTACTCCTCCCCAAAGAGGGGAGGCGAAGCCTGAGAGGGTGGACCTCCTAGAACTGCACAGGACAGACCCATAGACCGGCGTAAATCAAGCCCCGAAGGCCAAGACAATACCAGTCTATGGGGTGCAGTATCCATCAGAAGAGATACTACACTTTGATCTTAGCCAAAAGGCCAAGCCAATTCATGGGTAACATACAAAGATTCGGAAGGTCGTTGCTTTTGATGTAAGCATGACACACAAAATCACACACGCTATTGTATGAATATGTGTCTTCCCGGTCGTCCCCTCCCTACCTCTCTTCCCCTTCCCCTTGAAATGTAGAAAAAAAATCTTAGAGGTTGGTTGGGATCGAACACTAAACCAGTCGGGCCGAAGTCAAAAATACTACGTCGCTAACCGTTGCACCAAAGGGAAATACTTGAAAATGTTTCTAAAATTAGGCGAGTTGAATGTTTTTCAAAATCTAGGTGCGGCACGCATGCGCAGAGCTTTTGCCGGAAGCGTAACAAACGAAAACACACGCTATCATATTAATATATATATATATATATATATATATATATATATATATATATATATATATTGCTGCTGTTTCCTAGACCTTAATCTAATGAAACTCCAGTGTTTATAAAATAGTGCTCAATAACAGGTAGAGCTGTATTATAGTAGACAAAGTACTTGAAATTATAACCGGAATAAAGAAAACTCATAAAAATGAAACAGATAGAAAGTAGTTAACCGGGAATGCATGGTTGAGAGATAAGGAAGTGTCTGAATGTGGATGCATGTAAGTACGAGTATATGTATCAGTGTGAGCACGTGAATAAATAACTGAGTCAGAGCGGATTAATACCTTGCCCCACCACTATTCTTCTCCCCCCTCTCAAAATTAAAAAGATTCGCAAGAATGTTTTCCTATCCATCTTAGTTCAGTTTGTAAGATGAAGCTGGATTTCGAACAAGATTGCAGCTGGAACATGTATGCACATATGTAGCTAATAATGTTTGTATAAATAAAGAAATTTATACCATATGTATATATATATATATATATATATATATATATATAGTAACTATAAAGAAGGAGTGCCAACTTCTGCTTATTCAGCTTTTGATCCGTTTTTTCTAGTTTCGTACGACAGATTTGATGCTATAATCAAAGTAGTGTAAAAAAATCTTCGTATTTTGTGCGAACGTTTTCAAAGACTAGAAAAAAATGGATCAAAAGCTGAATAAGCAGAAGTTGGCACTCCTGTTTAATCAAACATGCATAAAAGAAAGAATGCTGCCCAATTATACAAATTTTAACTATAAAGAAGTAAACTTTTTTATAAGTTATGTGCATACTCCAGAGAGCTTTTCCACATGCTTGAGAACAAAATTATGTCTCCATCAGGGTCTTGGGACCAGAGGTCGATTGTTTTATGCCATCATATATGTGCATTAGCAGATTGTACTGAAGTATTTGTTAAAGGTATCTTAAGGGCTGGAAAAGCATACAGCTCGTCAAAGCCTTTATACTTTTGTGGTTCTCCGCTCACTGGAGCAGTGCACCTTCTCGTTGTCAAGAAGAACGATCTTCTTCGAAGCTGCGATGTTCTCTCTGCCGAAGCATCCGTTTGTTGATGGTCGTCACAGAAACTACAACAACCTGTAAGAATAGAAGGATTTTGTTCAAGGATTACTCCTCTTTCTTGGCCTTTTGGCTAAGATCAAAGTGTAGTATCTGTTCCGATGGATACTGCACCCCATAGACTGGTATTGTCTTGGCCTTCGGGGCTTGATTTACGCCTGTCTATGGGTCTGTCCTGTGCAGTTCTAGGAGGTCCACCCTCCCAAGCTTCGCCTCCCATCTTTGGGGAGGAGTAAGTTTATTGCTTACTGCTTGAGGCGCCCCTACCGGGGAATGCCAACGGGGCTGCCCAGGCAATTTTTAATGGCCAGAGTGCTCACCTCTCGGGCGCTGGCTTTTCAAACCGCACTTTCCCGACCCGACCTTGGATCACATCTTACTTGTGGGAATAAGATAAAAACTGGCCTTGTGCCTAACTCCTGGAGAGGAGTAAATCAATACTCCTCTAGATCAACCGTTTTCTTTGTGTCTATGCATATTAACAGGTTAACATGTGACTCTTTACTACACACAGACGATCATTCACTGTGGAGAAGCTGTATTTTGTGCTGTGATGCATGAAGACAAATCGACGATGTTATGAATCGGCCATCTTGGAAAGGTACTACTCCTCTACAAACCCTTAATTAGACAGTTAAAAGACGTGGTGAACAAAGACATTTCATTTATTAATAGTTTGTCTACGACGAACTATTAATACAGTAAATGAGGCATGTTATACATAGATTAAACATACAATTAAAAACGTTCCCAATCACGATAGAATGCACAAAATTATTCGACTTTTTAAGTCGTTTCTTATATGTGCACCAAATGAACTGAAAGAATGGGTGAGGAACAAGATGATAAAAAGAGATGAACAGACAATATCTAATAGTTTTATTTAATTACTGTTTCATCTTCAATCAATAGCGTGTTACATGGTGTGAAAATCTTACTGATATTTCAAGGATGTAACCTCCTTTTCAAAATATCTCCATTTCAGAGCAGTATGGGTATCATACATTGGCTGGAAGTAGGTTTGGATTTAAATATACTAATATTTTCATTCTATTAAATTATGTATAATACTTAATTTTTTTGTTTTTTCTTAATTTGAATATACTCATATGTTTCGTTTTGTTAAGTTACATTTATGGCTCAATTTTTTTTAAATTTAAATACGCTAGAATGTACCCAGACTAATCAGTGAGTGACATGAAAAACATATAAGTAACGTGGCACCATTTTACACTCTGTGATTCGTAGACTTTTGTTTCTGGTGTCGTTTATGCTGTTGTATAAGTCAGTTTTAGAAGAAAAGATGAGTGACAGAGAGAGATTCAATCGGGTTGCAGCAAAAATAACCCATTCTAAAATAATGTCTCATTAGCTATCTTGTCTTTTGTATCCAACAAAAACTTCCAAAGAAAGTTTATTCCGTCATTCATTGTGTCCATGTATAGAAAAGAAAAAAAAATACACTTAAAAAACTTCAAATGTTCTTTTGTTTTGCAACGTAATATGAATGTAAATAAAAAAAATGTTTTCATTATTATCATCGGCTTAATGTTCGTTTCACATACTGACATACGTTAGACGGATTTTAGAATTGACTTCCAAACTAACCTATCTCTGGTCAGGTCTTTGTATGTCCTTCTTTCTCTCAAGTCCTTTCTTATCACTTCCTCCCATGTTTTCTCTAGCCTTCACATGTGAACTGGACCTGATACCTTAACTGTTTTATATCTATCAACCCAAGAACCTTCATCCATTCTTTTAACATGGCCATACCATTGTCGTATCCCCTGTTCTGCATACATCTCACTATACTGCCTAGATGTAAACTTCCTCTGAAGTCATCAGATCTAAGCTTGTCTTTAAGACTCACATTACACATCTATCGTATCATTCTCATATCATTTCTCTCCATTCAACACATGTCCACAACCCTCACGGGCCAGGTTTCTCTTCACATCACATCACACTGCATAGACTCTTCCCTTGGTCGACAGTGGTAACGCTATTAATAATAATATATATTTTTGTTATCTACCTAGGTAGAAATTAAAGATCAAATAACACAGTCTGAGTGCATTCTTAAAAAATAGGAGTGGAAAAAATTAGAATCTGTCTTGTTAAAGTGTTCTGCCTTGGCTTGAGTCATCCATCAATTAACAATAAAACTATGTTTTATCTAATGGCTGATTGTATGTGGAACACAACCACACCTGCATGTAGTCCATGATACCCCACTTACTAGAGCAGTTATGCCTCCCCATTATCAAATACATATGATCATCTGTGAAGCCACACTGTTCTCAGAACTAGATACTCAGTTTGTCAGCGAGTGCAACTAGAACTACTGCTACCTGTGAAATAGCAGGATTTTTGGTCAAGGTTTACTCCTCTAGATCCGCCGTGTTCTGTCTATGCTTGTGCATATTAACAGGGTAACCTTGAGAAGGATGTGGCTCCTCACTACGCATAGAAGGTCATTCATTATGTCGAGACTATATTTTGCGCATCGCATAGTGTTGGGGTGAATGGAGACCAGCTAAATACACTCTGGAGGATAACTCGGAAAGGTACTACTCCTCTTTAAACTCTGAAAGTGTTAATGAAACAATTCTTTTTTTGTTTAGTAGACTCACATATTTTAATAATGAACTTTAAGAAATGTAAGTAGATTTTTTGTGTTGGTATTTTTTTTCTCTGACCATGGAAAGCTTGGTTAGTAGAAACTATTATATCTATTAATGATTTTGTCTACATATTAACAGCCAACTGGACAAAAATGGTGGAAGGAAAGCAGGCAGGAGTTCTACTTCCAGGATTGATCAAAAACCCTCATGATGATGATGATGATTAACAAGTTCCTTTTCTTTCCGATCACTAGACAGATCGGACATCAAAATCTGTGTTCCCTCGGTTCTGTCTTAGCCTGAACACAAGCGAACAAAGATAGATCTTTTGATGCAATAAAAAGATATGCGTTTTTGTTGTTTTTGTTTTTTTTGTTTTATGGAAATCGCTCCAGACAAAGCATGAAGTCACTTAATGTAAGAAGCTAAAAAAAATACTACTTCAAGGTCAAAAACTAGCCAACGATAAGTGTTAGATAGATTGATTCCAACCCAGAAAACAGCAATTTTTCCCCCTTTATCAGAAACATCGCTCATGAAATGTGAGGACTGAAAGATAAAATACGGGAAGCAAGAGTTACGAGGCTGCCAAAAGTAAATCCAAGGTTCACTTTCTACTCTCCCTAAACAAATTATGTTTGTAAGAATGAATCAGAGTGATCCTTTCACCTTTCTACATGGAGTTCAGCGGTGTTCAATACGAACAGTATTTTGAATCGAAAGAATTAAAATATACTTTTATAACCCAAATACATCCTCTTTGTTCTGACATTTTATTTATTGCCGAATGCGTCCTAACCACTGTAATTAATTGTTAAACATGTCTGCGTCACCAGTTATTGATTACGTGGGGGAGAGTATTACTCTGTATTTTCCAGGACGCAAGATCAGCATTTGTATAACCATGATATACTAAGACTAAATGCACTTGTATTATTCGGACTACTGTTCTCATCTTGGATGTTATTGTCACAACGTTTCGGCTGATGTAACCTCCAAATTTACAGCATAATCACAGTGACACACTGGTTCCAGTTAGATCACCAAAGTTAAGCGATGTTGAACCTGGTCAGTACTAAATGGGTGACCGTTTGAGAATACCAGGTGCTGTATGTGCTCTTCACTTATCTCGGCATTGTTTCCGGTCGTTCTGGATTTCTCCATTGCCCCTGAAATCAAGCAATGCCGATTCAGGAGATTATGTTTAAGCATTGTGCAACACTTGCTTCATAATTATACGTGCAGCCACTTGTACAGGGGGTATCCATTGTCTCTCAAGACTGAATGGAGGCCATGCAAGCTCCGACCTTCTTCAGATGTGTTTTGTCAAACTTTGGAATCTTTATGTCTAACTCGGGAATCTGTACAGAATTTCGAACATTGTAACCACATGTGACGCAACGGATAAAAGTGCTAAGTAATAATCAATTCTAAGTAACAGTCTTCTGGAGGTTGGAGGTTTAATCCCCAGTACAGACGATATTAAGAATATAATTAAGAATTACTTAAAACATGGCTGACAGAACAAGAGCAGTGTACTCCTGTGGGTTAAATAAAGGGTTTCGTTGAAAATACCGTACGGATTACCGAGTTCAAAAAGACACACCTGAAGAAAGTTAAAGGTTACATCGGCCGAAATATTGTGAAAATCCATCCAAGATGAGAACAGTAGTCCAAATAATACAAATTATCAATCCTCACCTAAAGAAAATTCCGAAACACTGAATGCGCTGTTAGAAAAAAGGATAAAACACTCGGTACAATAATAACATTTTATATAAAAAAAGATGTGCCAGACCATTGAAAATGCTATTTCAAATTAAAAAGTTACAGATCAATCGAGATTCTCATAGAAATTCAAGGACATATCTAAGACCTTAACGTCTTCCTTTGTTGTGTAATGTAATTTGAATAAAAAACAATGGATCCATTCTTATGACGCATTTATTCAAACAGCATATTTAGTGATGCTGATGCTATTTCTAACATAAATGTGACAGATAAATGAAAATGCTATTTCATTCTTGCTTGACAGACCAAAGAAAAACTATATTTCAATCTTAAGCTTGACAGACAAAAGGAAATGCTATTCCAGTTTTGAATATTTGAAGCTTGAAAATGCTATTTAAACTTAAACTGAATAAACCAAAGAAAATGCTTTTTCAAATTTAAGCTCGACAGACGAACGAAAATCTTTTCTAAAAGTTTAACAGACCAAAGAACATGCTATTTCAAATTTAAGCTATACAGACCAAAGAACATGCTATTTCAATGTTAAACTTAATACACCAAAGAACATGCTATTTCAAATTTAAGATTTACAGACCAAAGAACATGCTATTTCAAATTTAAACTCAACACACCAAAGAAAATGCTATTTCAAATTTAAGCTTTACGGACCAAAGAACATGCTATTTCAATGTTAAACTTAACACACCAAAGAACATGCTATTTCAAATTTAAGATTTACAGACCAAAGAACATGCTATTTCAATGTTAATCTTGACAAACGAACTAAAACGTTTTTGTTTTTTGACTTAAAATTGACAGACTAAAAAAATTTAATTTTTTAAATGAATTCAAAACTACTGAGTCAATCAAAATCGAATTTTAGGCACATTTGGAGCCATTGTCCCAATCAACATCCTAAAGTTCCATGAAACGTTGATTATGTAATTATTATGAAATTAAGATTTATTGAAACCAACTTAAGTGCGACTGACAAATAAAAAAAACGTCTCATCGATATTTGTAGACGAATGTAAAAAAATATCTATCAATTACGCTACATCTTTGATCCAACTTCTCTGATGTCTGATGATACCAACATCAAAGTCAATTCATTCATTCATGATACAAAAGTACAGTCTCACATTTCCACATATTATCTTATCAAAGTGTAATTATTGCATTCGTTGTTTTGTCCAATATCTCTTTACCTCGTTTAATAAGATCGGGTTTCTATAGGCGTTTGTCTGTTAACAAGATTAGAAATAAAGAAAAAACTAAACTAATTTATTCAAAAATTGAGGGCGGGGAGGGGAGACATGAAGCACAAAATAATACAATAAAATATTGGTGTTAATCCCGGCATTTTTCTTACATTAGCATGAATCAGCATTTTTAGATATCTATTATTATTTTTAATAATTTTTTTAAAAGACTTTTATAAAAAAAATGTAAAACTTAACTGGCAAAATCGTGTTCTGGAATAGTCTGGTTGCTCTCGTATAGAGGCTTTAATTGTTAAAAATTGCTTGAGATGGGCTGGTCACGTAAGGATGAGCGATCAGTCCTATCCTAAGAAAATAATGTGGAAGCTAGGAGAGTTGGAAGACAGAAACGGTACAAGGATTGTTTGAAGGAGGATATGAAGAAGTGTGGAATTGATCACACAACATGGGAAGCGAGTGCACTCGGGAGAGTGGAGTGGAGGAATGAAATAAGGGTGGTGTGGAAATGTTTGAAAGTGAACGGCGTCATCACACTAAAGAGCTGAGAGCAGCACGAATAGTGCACCGAGAAAATCTGCCACACACACAATTGCCAAACGAAAATGTATGCCCGATTTGTGATAGGATGTGTGGATCTCGAATTGGACTGTTGTCTCATATTAGACCCCCAGAATGAAGCCCCTTGAAACCTGTATACTTGATTCTGTTGATGATGTTGGTAGTGGTGGTGGTTCACATTTCTTTTCTTAACACTTTTTTCCCTATATACTTTAATAACACAAAATAGATACTAATATATACTTTAGTTCTGGGATTGAGTTATGTTTGAAAATAATTGTTCTAATTGGCCGTATTTTATAATTAAGTGAACAAGTCACCCATCTCTCTCTCTCAGCTATCTATGTATTTCTTTCACCTCCTCACACTCTATGTTGATTCAATCACTTTCTAATATTTCTTAATGTCTCCGTGAGCATTTAGAGAAAGAGTGACTCTCTTTTTTAGCGCCGTTATCTAATTTACATATGTGTGCTTGTACACACCACAAACATGTAAGTAAATTAGATGGCAAAATATAATAATAATAATAATAATAATAATAATAATAATAATAATAATAATAAATAAATAAATAAATAAACATGGAAAGTACACCACATGAACTAGAGGGAACTGAAACTGCAAGGAATCTCGTAAACCGACCCCCTCCCCCCCCCCCAAAAAAAAACACAAACACACACTGTAATGGTACCGACCTCGGCTGATACCACACAAATGACTGTAAAAGGTAAAGGAGGGACGGAAGATCTTGGTATTTATTTTCACAACGTTTCGGCCGATGTAACCTCCGACCTTATTCAGATGCATCTTTTAAAACTTGGGAATCTGTAGAAGGTCGGTGGTTACATCGGCCAAAACGTTGTGAAAATAACGACCAAGATGAGAGTAGTAGTCCAAATAATTCAAATCATCAATCCCCATCTAAATAATTCCGGAAATAAATGTATTTTTTGTATTTCTATTATTATTATTATTTGTTTATTATTTTCTTGATAGTTCAAAAATGGCTGCCCAATTGAATTTTTAGAATTATTTCAGAATTCATCTAATTCCATCTTAAAAAAATGTTCTACGCCATTGCTCTTCTTAATCCGATCCAGCAACTCGTTCCAAAAATATATTACCCTATTAGCCAAAGAATCCAATTGCTTGATAGATCTACTTTTTTAAACTTGCCTTGACAATAACATTCCAGAACGATGAGAAATATTAAAAGATGTCCATCATAGTTAGAAATTCCATTAATTATTTTTGAAAGTTTTAATTAAAATCATCTTCCATTCTGATTCAGAGAGTTTTCTTTCTTTTCTCTTCTTATCTTTACTTAATAACTGAGCAGATCTGAATTTTTAGACATTTTTATTTCTGAGTAGATTCATATATGCATATATATATATAAAATATATATATAAAATATATATATATAATATATATATATATATATATTATATATATATATACATATATATATATATATACATATATAATATATATATATATCCCAAAAAAATCATGAAATATATATATATATATATATATATATATATATATATATATATATATATATATATATGTATATATATATGAGGACGGGTAAAATGAATTCGCCAAGCAGAACAGTTTGCACCACTTTTATCCTCCTTTTACAAAGATTAAAATCAATATATAATGCTACTAACCCTTATGACTAGAATGCTTATTCCAATTTTGATCAAAATCCATTACATACTAGACTAATCGCCCATTGAAATCTGTGTTCTCTTGATGTTTTGTCTTAGCCCGAACATAGACCAATAAATATAGACTTAAAAAGATATCAATTTACTTTTGTAAAAATGAGTTTGAGTAAGTGTGAGTAAACGTTGTACCTATCTACATGGAGAAACAGTGTTCAACAACAATGAGAAGAAGAGGAATGAGAAAAAGAAACGAATAAGAAAGTGAAAAGAACAAAGAGTAAAACAGAAGGAAGGGAAAAAATGAGAGAGAGAGAGATTTTTGTTTTTTCTTATCAATCAGTTTCATCTTCTTATCGATTAGTTTTGTCTTTTTTTTCTCATCGATTGGTTTCGTTTCAATCATTTCAAGTAGTAAACGGGAATTAAATTTCGAAATGATAGCGAATAGGCAAAGCCAGTTAGTAATAAAATGAAGTCTAGATCATTTATTTATACTCAATTCAGATATTTTCTGGGTGTTGATGTGTAATCGTATGAGGTGTAGGTAAATAAAGTACAATTTTACAAATACCATTTTACCTCCATTTTTTTCCTTATACAGGCCAGTAAGACGTCACTTCCGGTCTTTCTTTTATTTTCCATCCATTAATATAAGTAAAAATTACAACCTATGCGATTTTTCATAAGAATTGAATTTTCTTCGTATGTTTTTATTTTTAAATTGTAATTGCAATTGCATTACTTGTATTCTAATCTACTGTTATGATGTGATTATTCCTGAAAACGTAAGACAATAATACGAGCAAAAGGACTGAGACCAAAAGAGACACAAACACGTTACCTCGTCGGTCGCTTGGTGCATAAAGAGAGAGATACACGTAAGCACTCATTTTTATATACATAAGAAATATACAAGGGAGATAATTACAGATTACAGATAATTACAGAATGACCGATGTAAGGGAGATAATGAGGATACTCTTATCTCTCGGATGTAAACATCGTTGTCGTTTCCAAATGTATGATAGATACTACAGCTTCTAGGTTGCATTATCTCAACAGTCGTTTACTACATGTACTATTTTATCCAAGTAATCCACATTATCTCGTCTAAAAAAAAATTTCAAAACAAAATATACACAATTATTTAAAACTTCCTCCAAATTCTTTCAAAGTATCGAAGGTTGTTTACCAACATTTTAAACAACATTTTAAACAACATTTTATAAATTTCAATTACCTGGTTGTATTTGAATCTACAGAATTAAAATGTGCTTTTATAAAGGGAAGTAATTCTTCTGATACGATTTAATTAACATTGTTTTGTTTGTTATTACAATTTAAGTACCTTTCAATTATAATTTCACCGGTTTGAGTGTTTTCAGATATGGGTTGACTGAATTAATAGTTCCTAAAAAGGCTCTCCCAATTCATTTTATTTAATTATGTCAGCATTCATCTAATTACATTTTAAAATGTTCTATGCTATTTCTCTTCTTAATTTGATCTGGCAACTTGGTCCCAAAATGCATTCCTCTTGTGGTGTTACGGTAGACCAATTCTTTGACTCCATTTTAACTCCTGCATAAACATCTTTATCCAGACACGCACCGTACAATGAAACTTGCCGTACATTTAACAGAGCATAAATAAATAAAATATGGTATTTTAAATTCCAATGACCAAGGCTTTATTCATATTTTGACTTGCTGACGTTCAAAAAATTTGATGTAACTCTTGGCAATTTTTTTCGTGCAGAAGATCGTCAGATCACTTCCGGATAAAAATCCTCAAGCAAAAAAAAAACCCAAAAGCCTTTTTTATGTATTTCTCACAGAAAACCGTTCCCCAAAGGAACCATAAGATCCATTCATAGACAACCGGCCATTTTGTATTTCTAATGCGGAGCTATGGAAAACACCATCAACATCACAGACAATGCACCAGACAATGTAAAATCTTTAAAAAAATGTATTAAATTTTTGATTTATTTATTAAAAAGCTATTGTAAAAATATCAATAAGTTAAGATTTAAACTTATTTCAAATTGAAAGATACGAAAATTGGGAATCCTCCAAAAAATAAAATACAATATCAATGTTTCATGTTGTCAATTAACCGACGGCATATGTCATATCAAACCTCACCTACGTACGATGAATATTAAATGCAATGAAAAGTTAAAACTGAAAAATTAAAGATAAATAAGAATAAGTAAAAAGACAAAATTGAAAGTAAAAGATTCAAAATAGAGAGCAAGATACCGTGTTCAAAAAAACCCCAAAAACAAACGACTAGGGAATTTCCCAATCTAATGGCCATGATTACTACGTTAATAATTATAGAGTAATCTCCCTTGTCTTAATATTGATGTGGATTTTATATGGCCGGTTGTCTATGATTGGATCTTATAGTTCCTTTGGGGAATGGTTTTTGTGTGGGAAATGCATAAAAAAGGCTGGGGGGGTTGCTTGGAGATTTTTATCCGGAAGTAATCTGATGATCTTCTGATGAGCTTCATAAACGAAAGATCCTGGTAATTATGTGTTTATTCCTGGTTGTTCGTTTCTGTATGAAACAATTGTTAAGAGTTACATTGATTTTTTTTTATTCGGCAAGTAAAAAAAAAGAATAAAACTTGGTCATTGAAATTTAAGATATCATTGTTTACTTATATATATGTTCTGTTGTTAAATATTAACATTCATCGAGCTTTAACATTGAACAGTAAGTTAGCTAGTTATAGCTTACAAAGGTTTATTTGGTTCACAATAGTTTGGTACAGAAATAACTATTTATCGTTTTCTATAGACTAGAGAGTTCTAATTCAAGGGCGATGGTCTCCAACATTACTTATTACATGCCTTGAAAGACACAAACCAAAACCAAAACTAACCTTTACACAGTTAAAAAAAAATAATAGAAAAACCAATTATTCCTGTTGTGGGGAATTTGAAGCCATCATCAGCTCCTATTTTTTGCTTATCGACAGTTTTAGCATGAGATGACAAGTGGGATTTCTGAGGAAATACTTTTATAAATTGACACATTTAAGACAGATGGGGGGGAAAAAGAACAGAAAAAAACTGTAATTTATTTTTCAAAATGAAGAGAACAAAGAAATGTCCCAAACTTGATATATTTGTTTGGCATATTTGATAAGCTTGAACATCTCAAGTACAATTTTAAAAAGAATATTAAATTCAAGCAAATAAAATAAATTCAATCATCCAGTTCCATTGCTAAAGAAAGAATGCTGATTTACTCACAGATTTGCAGACTAAAAGAATAAGTCCGACTAAATTGAATAACGGTAACCAGGATCCATCAGAATCTTTACGGTGGCTTCGGTTCAGATGCGAAGGGGAAAAAACAATACAGGCAGATATAATTGAATCACAAAAGGAGTTAAAGGAAACCGTATCGAAATGTTAGAGCAAAAATAATATTACACTTTAAAAGCTTCAGTTATGATTGATCATTTTTCCATTTAAAAGTTTCGAAAGCTGCTTAATGCTACCAAGACTAAGCTTTTTTCCTTTAACAATAATAAGAAACCTTTCCAACCACCGATTGCCATGACTGATAGTACCCTTCCCGAGAGTCTAACGTTCAAAGTCCTTGGTCTAACATTCACCAGCAATATGAATTGGAATAAATACATCGAAAATACTGCCAAGTCTGTCGCAAAGAAGGTGGGATTCTTCTACCAGGCTAGTAAACTTCTCATTCTCAGACCTGCCAGTATCATATATCGTTATAAAGTCACCATTCGCCCATGCATGGAATATTGTTGCTACATTTTTTTTTTTTAACGTAGTTCACCCCAAACAAGGCAGGCCGCCACTGTAGACGTAAGGGGCTACTGAGAAGAAAGAAAAGGGGAGAAGGTTAGGGGGGTCAACCTAAACTGGGATATGCACAGCGAGATGTCTGTTTACATTAATTTTAAATCTCTGCATGTCAGTACTGACGGGGAAACAGGGGGAAGGGAGGGAATTCCGGAGGCCAGCAGCATCTGGGCTGGGGACTAATCACTACTCTTTCGCTCTCTCTCTTTATCTCTCTCTCTCTCTATCTCTCTCTCTCTCTCTCTCTCTCTCTCTCTCTCTCTCTTGGGCAGGATACAAAAACGAGTCTCTAACTTGCAGTCTACCAAGCTCTAGCCCCTGTCCCATTGCCATAATGTGGCATCCCTGTGTTTGTTTTACAAATACTTCAATGGAATGTGCTCCTACGAACTTGCTGCACTAGTACTCTCTCAACGTAAATACCCCTGACCAACCCTTTCACTGTAGAGGTCCCCAGATGCTGTGTAACCTTCTACTCTAATAGCTTCTTACCTCGAACAGCTTGCCTTTGGAATTCCCTCCCTGATGCCTGTTTCCCGACTGTATGAACATGCAGAAATTTAAATGTAATGTGAACAAACATCTTGCTGCACAGCTCCCCTCTATAAATCTGACTCCTCATCACAGTATCCCCTTATGTCTCAGCCGCGATATGCCTTGTGTGGGGTGAATAATTTAAAAAGAAAATTCCTGTTGACAGTCTTCGTTGTGTAAACAGAAGGAATCCGTGTATTCTGACTTGGTCATTTTAAGGATTGGGTTACACAAAGAACTGGCAACGGACCAGAGAACTTTACATTCGAAAATATGGTGAATAGTAGGGCAGTCAGGACAGAAAAGAGTATGGAGGATTATCCTGCAATAAAAGTTATCTATCCAGTCTTTCAGTTCATTGCTATTGAGGTGCAACTCAAAACACTCTTTCTTGCATTGGCAGGGTACAAAATTGACTTTGCAATCTAGTGAGTGATAATCTCTTCTGTTCTTTAGAGCTCCTTTCTCACGGAAAAAACGTTGCTAGTCTCTCTCTACTCTATCATTATTTCCATGAAATGTGCTGGACTGAGCTTCAATCTCTGGTTCCTCCTTGTAAGACATTCACAGCAAGTACTCTTCTTCCTACCACAACAGCAAATAACTTTCCTTTCTCCTTCTGTGTGCCTAATATTAAATGGAATTTCCATGAACAGAGTTTCTTTCGAAAAACTTCCCATCTGTGGAACACATTACAATAGGAATTCTTCCCTGCAGAATACAACATGGTCGTCTTCAAATCCAATGTCAACAAATATTTGTCATAAACCGTTCTCATAAGTAATCAAACTGTTCATTCCACTCATCATTTTCAATCCTCTCATGATATTCTTCATCATTCAACTAAAAACCTATTTCATTAATCTTTACCCTTGAGTGAATTTTGACTTTGATAAGTGGTGACTCATTACAAAAAAAAATAATTCTAAAACAGAGCTCAACTATAAGATCCTTTTACCAAACATGGTTGAACTGATTCTTCAATCTGAAAAGTTTTTTTTTTTTCCTGATCTATCTATTTTATTCATTGTTACATTTCCTACCCACCCACCATCCTACCTGGTTTCCTACTGATCCCAAAATAAAAATCCATTGTGATTTGTGAACAAACAAACAAACAGGCTGTAGCTGATTGGCTGGACAATGGAGAAGGCCTTATAAAACATCCAATTAAAAATGTCCACAAGTTTTGTTTTTTTAAACCGGCTCAAAATAAAACCTTTTTATTGGTCAATCAAAGAAGAGGAGAAGGACGATATTTATTTTAATGAAACCTTCAAAAAAAGTTCTTCTAATTATAAAATAGATTGATTTTTATTCGACAAACTCAAACTATTTTCAGCCTGCAGCCATTTTGATCCAGTTTATTTATAAATCAATTTGTTTGATCGTCTGTCAGTCTGTCACGCTTCAGTTTGAAATAGCATTGTCATTGTTAAATGCACAGATTATTCTAGATGCGTCCAAGCATCCCTACGAGAGGCTCTGTCCGTCTGTGGTATGTCGTCATCATCATCATCATCATCATCATCATCATCATCATCATCATCCAATTTTGGTATTTAAGGTGCTGCAAGAATCCCAGACTCCAGGTTGAGCAACGTCTCACGCTTGTTCTCCATGCTGTCCGATCCATAGAGTTGATACCAGTCATGTTGCAAGCAGTCAAGTCACTTTGTATGCACTCAAGCCAGGTCTTCCTTGGTCTTCAATGTACCCTTGTACCTGAGATATCCATGTGTGTTATGGAGTTGATGCAGAAGGTAGCACACTGTACAACATGACCAAACCATCTGAGACGCTGAGTGCATATCGAATACAAAATCCCACAAATACAAATTTTCTGATAGAGCACGGCCAAAGACATTGCAAATAAGAAGCGTTTGGTACCCATGCCTTATTTATCACACTTAAATCTGGAATAACATTTTCTTTGGTCTTTCATGAAGTACAAGGTGAACTACCCAACTTGGCCTTTTGGCTAAGATCAAAGTGTAGTATCTGTTCCGATGGATACTACACCCCATAAACTGGTATTGTCTTGGCCTTCGGGGCTTGATTTACGCCGGTCTATGGGTCTGTCCTGTGCAGTTCTAGGAGGTCCACCCTCCCAGGCTTCGCCTCTCCTCTTTGGGGAGGAGTAAGTTTATTGCTTACTGCTTGAGGCGCCCCTACTGGGGAATGCCAACGGGGCTGTCCAGGCAATTTTTAATGGCCAGAGTGCTCACCTCTCGGGCGCTGGCTTTTCGAACCCCACTTTCCCGACCCGACCTTGGGTCACATATATTAATATATATATATATATTAATACGATAGCGTGTGTTTTCGTTTGTCACGCTTCCGACAAAAGCTCTGCGCATGCGTGCCGCACCTAGATTTTGAAAAACATTCAACTCGCCTAATTTTCGAAACATTTCAAGTATTTCCCTTTGGCGCAATGGTTAGCGACGTAGTATTTTTGACTTCGGCCCGACTGGTTTATAGTTCGATCCCAACCAACCTCTAAGATTTTTTTTCTACATTTCGAGGGGAAGGGGAAGAGAGGTAGGGAGGGGACGACCGGGAAGACACATATTCATACAATAGCGTGTGTGATTTTGTGTGTCATGCTTACATCAAAAGCAACGACCTTCCGAATCTTTGTATACTACTCATGAATTGGCTTGGCCTTTTGGCTAAGATCAAAGTGTAGTATCTGTTCTGATGGATACTGCACCCCATAGACTGGTATTGTCTTGGCCTTCGGGGCTTGATTTACGCCGGTCTATGGGTCTGTCCTGTGCAGTTCTAGGAGGTCCACCCTCCCAGGCTTCGCCTCCCCTCTTTGGGGAGGAGTGAGTTTATTGCTTACTGCCTGAGGCGCCCCTACCGGGGAATGCTGATGGGGCTGCTCAGGCAATTTTTAATGGCCAGAGTGCTCACCTCTCGGGCGCTGGCTTTTCAAACCTCACTTTCCCAACCCCACTTTCCCGACCCGACCTTGGGTAACATCTTACTTGTGGGAGTAAGATAAAAACTGGCCTTGTGCCTAACTCCTGGAGAGGAGTGAATCAAAAAAAAAAAACCCAAAATGCCACCCATGGAATTGTTAATAAAACTTAAAATTCTTTCTGTATTCTCACCATATTTATTACAAATAATATTCAGTCTATGCCTGACTTGTTCACCAAATTTCAGTCATAAATGTCCAACAGTCTTTGTTTTATCGCCATTCAATGATAAGCACATCTGGATACGATGTGCAAAATTGTCAATAACTTTGACACAATCTTGTCTTAGCACTGCCTCGATTTTGGCTGTGATGGCCTTCTTCAGTTCAGGAATAGTCTAATGATTGTTTTGATAGACACAATCTTTGAAATAACCCCACAGATAAAACCTTTAGGTGGGATTAAAGTACAGTGAGTGTGAAGACTATTCGGGATCACACCTCTTACTGATAAGATGATCACCAAAATGTCAATGTATATCATTGAAAGTGCGATAAAAATAAGACTGTTGAACATTCATGACTGAAACTTGATGGACACGTCAGACAAAGACTGCAGTTTATTTGTACCAAATATGATTGGATAACAAAAAGGATTGTGAATTTTATTAACAATTCCATGGGTGGCATTTAAGGGAGGGTGGTCACCTTGTATGAAATAGCATTTTAAAATCTGTCCACACGTCTCTATAAAAAGCTCTGTTTGTCTGTCGGTTGCATTTTCGTTGGTCTGTCACGCTTAAGTTTGAAATAGCATTTCCGTTTGTCTGTCACACTTAAGTTTTAAATCGCATAGTCGTTTGTCTGTCATGCTTACGTTTAAAATCGCATTTTCGTTGGTCTGTCACACTTTTGCTTGAAATCGCATTTTCGTTGGTCTGTCATGCTTACGTTTAAAATCGCATTTTCGTTGGTCTGTCACACTTTTGTTTGAAATCGCATTTCCGTTTGTCTGTCACACTTAAGTTTAAAATCGCATAGTCGTTTGTCTGTCATGCTTAAGTTTTAAATCGCATATTCGCTTGTCTGTCATGCTTAAGTTTTAAATCGCATATTCGTTTGTCTGTCACACTTTTGTTGGAAATCGCATTTTCGTTGGTCTGTCATGCTTACGCTTAAAATCGCATTTTCGTTGGTCTGTCACACTTTTGTTTGAAATCGCATATTCATTGGTCTGTCATGCTTACGTTTAAAATCGCATTTTCGTTGGTCTGTCACACTTTTGTTTGAAATCGCATTTCCGTTTGTCTGTCACACTTAAGTTTAAAATCGCATAGTCGTTTGTCTGTCATGCTTAAGTTTTAAATCGCATATTCGCTTGTCTGTCATGCTTAAGTTTTAAATCGCATATTCGTTTGTCTGTCACACTTTTGTTGGAAATCGCATTTTCGTTGGTCTGTCATGCTTACGCTTAAAATCGCATTTTCGTTGGTCTGTCACACTTTTGTTTGAAATCGCATATTCATTGGTCTGTCATGCTTACGTTTAAAATCGCATTTTCGTTGGTCTGTCACACTTTTGTTTGAAATCGCATATTCGTTGGTCTGTCATGCTTATGTTTAAAATCGCATTTTCGTTGGTCTGTCATGCTTAAGTTTGAAATAGCATTTTCATCACAAAATGTGCAGATCAAATGGATGTGTGGTAAGAATAGTCATTCTTATTCTTTTACAAATATGAAACTAATCTAGTTATTCATAAATCATTTTTTAACTATTGTAATTCAATACAAATGTAACTTTAGAATCCGCCTGCTTTATAGCCAACATCGTTGCTATAATTGCTTCCAAAATCCAGGGTATTGATTTAAAACCTAACAAAAGCTATGTTTCGGAATTTTTGAGATGAGGATTGATAAGTTGGATTATTTGGATTATTGTTGTCGCCGGTCGAGGATGGCTTGGATTAAGAACAAACACAAACTTTATTTACATAGGACGCCATTACAAGTAGGGACAGAAAGTTGGGACAGGCTAAGGGCAGATAATTACCGGAAGTTTAAAAGGTAAACAAATCAGCTATGACATACTGATACATGTCTCTTCTTTAAGTTAAACAAATGAGGGTGTGATTTTTTTATTTTATTTTTTAAATTTATTTATTTTATTTTATTTCTTATTTTGGATTCTATTCTCACCATGTTTCTGATGATGTAACCTCTGACCTTCTCTAAATGCATCTTGTCCAACTCTGGAACCTTTCTATCAAACTCGGGAATCAGTACAGAATGAAGTAATAAGTGACAGTCTTGAAGGTTCAATCCTCAGTGCGAGTGATACTAAGAATAAGAATACAATGACGAATTACTTAAGACTTTTACCCGTTTACCTGTTTGAAATTCCGTACAGATTTCCAAGTTTGACAAGATGCAGCTGAAGAAGGTCGGAGGTTACATCGGCCAAAACATTGTGAGAATAACATTCAAGATGAGAGCAGTTGTCTGAATAATCCAAATGATATAAACTAATAGCATCTAGTATGAAATCTTTATGGTTAAGAAATATTTTGGATAAGGAAATATTAGAGTTAAATAATTTGTATTAATTAGGACTTAAGGGTTTGTAGATTTAGTATAAAAATTATAATCGTAAGGTTGTTATGAAATTAATGATTAATTTCACAAACACACGTTTATTCATTGTACTTATGCAGGACCTATTTATTGAACTTTTTTCCCTTATCAATCTACATCAGATAGTTGGACGCAGTTGAAATACTGACAGCAATTACCTTAGATATTTTTCGGTCACTTTGACATGGGTTTTCTTAAACAATTGCTGCAAACGCTCATGGCCGTTCTCTACCTTCTTCGTATTCAAGGTTCTACAGAAGTTTTGAACCACCTTCGTACTGTCCAATCACTTGTGGATCCATGCTATGTTTATATTGGTAGCTGTTTACGAAGCATTATGAAGTACATAGTATACAATCATATTTTCATCATACGAAATCCGAGGGTCGCAAGATGACCATGAACTAGTCAGGAAAGAGTCAAACTGGTCATCAGCTGGGGATGAGTTTGAACCCATGAAAAAAAAAGTATATGCATGTTTCCTTAATTCATTTTTGTTACAGGCAAGCCTGACTTCGGTTTGATTGAATCCTGAGCCTCGAATTAACGGTTGACAGTGATTTCATAGAATAAGTGATTTTCATGGACGAAGAGTTAAGGTACCAAGATGTTGGAAGAATGGTGCAGTTTGGATACGCACGATTTTATTAAACATCCAGAGCCTCGACTTTGCACGACTATATAAATGCATCGAATTTTGTAACCAACAAAAGGACATGCAAAACGAACGAGAAACGGCAATGTGAAGCATAGCAAATATTAAAAAAAAATGTGGTTACTGGGTTGCCTGTCTCTGAATTTTCTGAACAACGTAATAGAAAGTAAGGCTTGTGAATTGGTCAACGTTGTCTATACTGCAGGTAATTCTCTATAATTGCATCCAAACCAGTAATGTTAATGAAATAGAATCCAGTACTGTTACTTAAGTTATGAAGGGCTTCTATAAGGAAATATTAACCCTTCCATACATACTGTTGTTCTGCAACAACAAATAGAAAAGTTTTCATAACTTATCATAAATTTTGAGTTGACCAATTATATTTGTTTTTGTGTGAGTCAGGGACATTAAGGAATACGTTTTACCTCCATTATTAGTCATTACAGGACTTTTCAAAAGTCAGCTCAACTTGAAGGCATGTGGTTCATGAGCAAGTTATATCAGCTAAGTAGAATGTCTGTAAAAAATCATCCATGAAAGGTTTAAAGTTAAGAAATTCTTATTAATCAAAACTTAGATATGGTGAAAATCATAGTTCAAAAGAAAGATTTGCAAATACACAAAAATAAGAAAAGGTCTGGTTTAGTTTGTGGATGTATGGCATATCAACCCAATAATTAAATCGGGTTGATAAGACCGCAAATTCAGTCCTGCATATGCGACTCATGACCATGCACATAAAACAGCCAAACACATCTTTCTCTAAATAAAATATTGCTACGTTTGCAACCACTGCTTTATCGTACTTTATTCGTTGTTTGATCAAATTGACACTTAGCGGCATAAAGACTCTAACTACTGTCTGGTCGATAGAAAAATTCTTGCTTGAATATAATAATGTTTATATAAAAGATGATTCACTCATAGACTAGCAACTAATCAGAACCCAGAGAATGGACTTGCCCATCTAAGTGTAATGGGGCATCTCAGTCTGCTTATAAACCAACTCTTTGGTTTCTGATCTCAGTTTCTTTAGTTCTAGCTCAGCTGGTCAGGCATCTGAGCACAGACTACTAAATTCAATAATTGCATGTTATTCCATTTTTGCTTGTCGTGTTTTTAACAAAGCCCACTACACCTATTGTAAACAGTTCGTTTTTATGATCAGTTGACCACTAGTTTACTGCTAGCTAGGGGGAGGGATTGACGCCCTTTCCAACGACATATGTGTAAATGGCCATACTATATTAGATAGGACTCCAACTGGCTATAAACAAAAACAAGGAAATCAAGAGAATGAAACAAAATAATAATAAACAAATAATGTTTGGCAAGTGAATAAATACATAAATAAGAAAGAAATGTGGTCATTAGATGATCGGACAATGTCTACCTGACCTGAAGTTAGATGTCCAACGAAAATATGGTCAAATGGTCTACATGAATTGTTTACTATTCAAAGGAGGTATTTTTTTTATATGTCACCTATATTTGGTCATGTGGCATGATCTATAACATAATAATATGTGACGTGTCTCTGTTTCAATATCTATATTTTATAAATAGTTATTCCTTTGTGTGTAACACTAAAGGGGGTGTAGCAGTTACATGATTAAGGTCTACTTTCTTTTGTACTCACATGTAATCACCTGTGTCGTAATTGGTACGTGGTTCAGTCGAATAACACAGGCACGTCCAAATTTGCGTAGAAATACATCTGACGATTAGAACACTGTACATGTGTGCCTTTCGGCCATTTCCACCCAAGCTTCTTTCATGCATAATATGAACAGTTCCAGTCGAGACACCAATGTAAACAGACGTATGTTTCCTGGTTTGCCTCTCATCATGAGTGACGAGAGGCCAGACTAAAGATTGAGACTAAAGACCTGGACTCAATTACATATCTACAGTAATACATGCCGGCCGAACCAACCTGTCTTATATTCTTGTGTGACTAACTCCTTCTGGTTCCTATTCTGTGTTGATGAAGCTGTTAAATAAATTGTAAAGAAGATGTTTTTAACTTGAACTCTCGTGACTTATTTTTCTTCTTCAACTCAAGTAAGGCTAGTCCGATCAATACAGACACAGCAACACGACTACAGAATAGGCATCTTCGGCAAGCGACTTACCTCACCCGAACTAATGTTGCAGGTGTAATTCAAGCAAATTCAAGCATTAAGTGCAGCTGATTGCAGTATCAGTATTCTTTGTAATGTAAACAAGACAAATTAATATAATTATAAAAGATGTAGTTAAGAGCCAAATTTTCTGGAAGAAATCATGCTTATTAGATCTACAGAGAATGTTGTGCTTTCCATTCACTCCTAACGCTTGCAATCATACTTACACCTGCTCCTCCCCGTGCTTCAATCGTATCACCAAGGCAACAAAACTTTTGAACCATCTCAATATCTTTGCCATCCAAATAAACTTTCTCCACATGTGAGTCCTCATCCGTCTTCATTGTCTTACACTTCTTACAGACAAACTGGTTAACATCTCTTAACCTACACAACTTCTTGTGTATGCAATGTTTGCAAGTACCGCAGAAAATTGAGTTTCACTTGATTCCCTTTCCACAAACTTACTAGGGGAACTTTCCGTTTTCTGGGGGCTTTCCAACACTACAACCACTTATCATCACTTTGGTCTTAGTAGCAAAATTGGTTTGTTTATGTTGTTATGTGTACCTCTCTATTTCATGATACATCAACAGCAGCTAACTTGAAGTATTAGTATTGTTTGTAAACAAGATAATAACTGGGTTTTTTTCAAAGTGACTTTATAAAAGTTGTAGTAAAGTGGAGAAGTAATGAAAAATGTATGTCGTCATTTGTGACGTCACAAGAACACCAGTTAATGAATAAGAATAGAGAATGGTGTTAGATGTGAAAAACCTGCATGGGATTACGGGTGGATTAAATAATTTTTATCTACAAAAAAGAGATAAAAGTTAGATTTAGACAAGAGAACACACACACAGATTGGGTTAGAGAATACAATTTCTGTAATGTTATGTAAGCCGCTGTCTGTGTTCGGATAATCTGTCTCTGTGACAAAAAGAATGGTTCGATATCATTAGAAAAGTTATAATTGAGTTGAAAAAGTGCCAAAAAGAGAGGGAAATTAAATTTGCTAGAGAGCGCAACAATTCCCGAGTTGAATCATCGATTTGAATTCTGTACCCTGAGAACAAAAAGAAAAAAATCTGGGAACACCAAGAAACGAATAGACCCCGACCAGACAGAAACTATCGCCATCAGCCGTCATCCCCATGAAAAAGAAGAACAGACGCGCTGTTATGAATTGTGAATGACAAACGAGGAGATCTAGGCTTTAGAAGCATTATTTCACTGACTAATTTACAATGGTGACTCTACCATTTATGCTGGTAGAAATATAGGGGAGGGATAGTATCTTGGCATACAATACCCCAGATCCCCACCCCCTCATTTTATGTGTAAGGGACGAAAATCGCTCTAATATCTCTTGAGTTGAAACACAAGTACATTTGTGTAACAAAGTATATCTTTATAAATAAAATTTATATATTTATATATATATATATATATATATATATATATATATATATATATATATATAGTAAGATATGAAAATATATTTATGGAAATTAAGCTACACACAGACGTCCGTATTTCATCCCAATAGGAAATCGTCAGACTAAGTGCAT